>CM070677.1:16942304-17436869 GCA_036346265.1 Melocanna baccifera
GATGAGAGGGTGGCCCGATCTTCCGATGAGATGGATAAGTTCGATTTGATATGGCGTTGTGAAGAGGCTACTTGACCGAGGCGACCAAGTCCGTCCCGCAATCGCTACACCACACCTAGTCGCTATCAACCGTGCCAAGCGCGGTTGACCTGAACACGAGTTCAATTCCTGCAAGCAATCGAAGAACAAGCAAGAACAAGATAAAGAGCAATCTGAATATTGCATATATGAATGAAGAACACAAAGGGTTGAGGCTGCAATCGCGATTGTTGGTCTAGTCGACACAAGAACACACGACGAAGTTTCACGGTGGAAAACTAATCTAAACAAGCCTCGATTACATGGCCAAATAAGCCTCTATTTATAGGGACACGCAGGTCCTTGCATATGGAAAGTTCTCAACACATGGAAAGTATTCAAATCATAGCTGATTCTATCTCTGTTTCCAAAACCGAAGATTGTTTTGTTGATTGCGTCGCGCACAAAGGAATTTTGGATGGGGTCAGATCCATTGTAAAGAGGACGGAATAAGCTTTACATGCTGTACTCACACATTCCAATTGGACTCTTGATGCGAAATCTATGAGCATTTAAAGTGGGACTGTCAGGCTGAGTCAGCGTCGCCTTCCTTTGGTGATTCAATGCGCACAGAACGAATTTGTAGGTGGGGCCAAATCCATTGGAAAGTGGACGAGCTCTTCTTTCTTTGCTGTACTTGCACACCACAAACGGAGTTTTTATGCAATAGTTATACACATTTGAAGTCCGACCTATCAGGCTGACTCCGAATTGATCCGAAGGCCGAATTGAATTCTAAAATGTGTCCCACTTGAACTCTTGCTTGAATTGATCCAAAAGTAACGTGATGACCTTGAGCAAGAGTTGGGAAAGGTGTGGTCTTGATATATTGGTCGGCTTCCCTTTTGGTGGACCCCAACCACGAGCGCATAGCGTTGATATTCTCCTTATACAGCTAGACAAAAATACATTTTCATCTTTAGATAGCATCATATTCTCAATTAAAATAAATTGAAACCGAAGAAACGAATTCACCATTTGTTTATTCTTGGGAGCTTTGGTTGTATGAGTATGTGGCGTGGTCACATCATCCTCCCTTCTTGTGAGAAACCGTCCTCGGTTTTAATAGATGTGTGGTCTCACGTATTGCGTGATCTTGATCATAAATCTCGGTACATGACAAAGAACGCAACAAATTTGTATTATGTAATATCATAAGTTCTTTATCAAACAAAGTGAACTCTCTTAGAAACGATTGTACACGATTGGTAGTATTATCACTAGATGGCGTATGTTCTTCATCTTGCTCTCATTCTTTAGAAAAGGTTGTATTGGTGTGACTTGATATTGATGATCTCAATGAGAGGCAAATTCTTTTAGCGCAAATAGGAAAATGGTTGTGGTGTATGGAAGCAGCCCACAACACTCCCCTTCTTGAAAGGTTTCTGTAGCTTACAAACAGCATAGATAAACTAGAAATAATAAGGTTAGTGCCATTAGTTTTCTCTACATGATTATGTTCCTCCTCCAAAGTTGAACCTTTCAGTTCTGAATTTATCCAAATTCGATGAACCATATAATTTCTCTTTTCATCATACTACGCCTATTAAGTAAAATTTATAACAAAATAATGAAAGCGAATTGGTAATCTCAAATAACTTCTTTGTTAGACAACTCAGTTCACAAGGATGATCAATCTCAATATAACCGAAAGTGTGCGAAGAAAAATCTCATTCAGCTTATCTATAGCATGGATCAATTGCATATTGACAAAATCAAAACCATTTATTTCAGCATATGGATTTAAAATTAAAATAGAAGAATCGGTTTTAACTTACGTTGTGGCAAAGATATATGTAAGAAATTAGCACACAACTCATTATCAATACTTAAATCAATGCAATTGGAATTTTGTACTTGAAACATGTGTATATCAAAATTACTTTTCACAATGTTTTGCTCTAATGTAGCATGAGCAGTGGACAATAGTTGTTCTTCACGAGCATACTCACCATGAGTGATGATAGCACCATTATATGTACCTTTCTGTCTCTCCTCACATGATGTAGGGGCATCCTTCATCTCATCTTCCTTCTCAAGTAATGGAGTCGGTAGCTCAAGTAACTCATTCTTCTCTTCGCATTGTTCTCAACTTGCTGCAAATTGTTAGTCACGAGAAGAAGGCACAACTACATGTTTGCTCTCATGTGTCCCATTATCAAGTATTCTCAATTCTTTCTCAATCGACTCTCAATCTTACAAGCAAGTATAAACAAATGAGAGAGAAATTATATTCTTTGTGAACAAGAATTTCTGAATTTCTGATTAAGCCCACATAAGAATCTATTCTCTGTAGTTTCAGCATGTTCCTCAAAACCACAGCGTAATAAACAAGTTTTCAATTCATGATAGTATTCTCTTACAGTTCTACTACCTTGTCTTAAATGTTGCAATCTAGCTAGCAAATAATCGGCATGATTTTTAGGAACAAATTCATCTCTCAAAAGTTTCTTCAATGCATTCCAAGTTTGGGGTGCTCTACCATGTTTACCAAGATACTTCCACCAAATTATTGCATTATCACTGAAAACACTAGTGGCAGCTCTAATCTTTTGCCTATCCGACCAATCATAATATTCAAATTCTTTGTCTAATGCTATCTCCCAGTCAATATAGGCATCGGGATCAAATTTACCAGCAAAGAATGGAAAAGCATACTTGACTTTAGTTAATGCATCATCATCGTCATTTGTAGATGAGCGGTTCGGAGGAAACAGCGCCGCGTCGAGTAGCGGGGATGAGCGTTTATCAAGGTTCTCAACTCTGTTGTTGATGGTGGTGAGGGTCTTATTAAGCCGATCCAACACGTTGTTGGTCTCACGAAAATTCATACTATGTGATCTTGAACCTGTCATGGTTAGTAGAAAAACAAGGAAATACACAAGAATTATGTAAGTCCCTATAAACTAGTAGGAAGTAGAGCTTGACAAGTCACACATCTCTCAAACTCTTACCAAGCTCTTACAAATTCTTACCAAAGCAAACAGGTGGTGCAACCGGTGGCTGGTTCGTGATAGTCTTGACTTGAGTGATGAGTATAGCGATTACCGGTACGTCAAGGCCTGTAACAGTTAGTAGTAGGTGTAGCTTGGAAGGCTCTAGATATGTAGCAATGGAGAACAATCGGTTAATTTCAGAAATTGCATGGAATTGAATTATAGTTCGTATCTAGCACTTAGCCTTATGTTGCTGATCAAAGAAGGATAGATGAAGGCTAAAACAAGTGGATATCAAAGTATAGGAGTGGTAGACACAAGATAATTCAATTGAATGCAATTGGAAGTGGAAAGCACAACTATTGACCCAAAATATTAGAAAGTCAGAATTCTGTCCACTGGACCAGTTGTTGGTATTTTGGCCGTAACTTTTTGTCAGTTGCCTCTTTTTTGATGATTCTTTTTTTCCTGGTTTACTGACGGCTTTTTCTAAAACTTTTCTTTTGGGGCCAACTTCTGAAAAACTGACAGAAAAATTCTCACAAAAATCACAAGTGCAAACTATTGCAGATTCGAAACAGAAATTTGGGTCAACTTTCACCGCATGTATCTTTTACTTGCAGTATTGGAATGAAGCGACATTTTGCAAGTAGATGGATAATGAAGTTAGGAGTCTAATGGAAGTGGTTGCACTCAAAAAGGATCAACGAATCAAAAGTTATGCTGTTTTTGGTGGTGGCTGCACAAGAGGGAGTCTTCTGGCCGAAAATCGGAGATGTGTTCTCGATGGATTTGGAAGTGGGGATTTTTGTTTTTGGACTTTTATGGGACCAAGAATATGACCAGCAACAAGACAAAGCTAAAACGGACACAAATTCAATTTATCAAACCGAAACTAACAAATTGAAAGGCACAACGGGGTTTGGACAGCGGAAATAACTCTTTTTGTAGGGCAATTTTCTGGTTATAGGTACGAAAAACAAATCTAGATGGATAATCTCACCGGGCAAACTGTGCTCTGATACCAACTGATGAGGGGGTGGCCCGATCTTCCAATGAGATGGATAAGTTCGATTTGATATGACGTTGATGAAGAGACTACTTGACCGAGACGACCAAGTCCGTCCTGCAATCGCTACACCACACCCTAGTCGCTATCAACCGTGCCAAGAACGCGGTTGACCTGAACACGAGGTTCAATTCCTGCAAGCAATCGAAGAACAAGCAAGAACAAGATAAAGAGCAATCTGAATATTGCATATATGAATGAAGAACACAAAGGGGTTGAGGCCTGCAATCGCAGTTGTTGGTCTAGTCGACACAAGAACACACGACGAAGTTTCACGGTGGAAAACTAATCTAAACAAGCCTCAGTTACATGGCCAAATAAGCCTCTATTTACAGGGACACGCAGGTCCTTGCATATAGAAAGTTCTCAACACATGGAAAGTATTCAAATCATAGCTGATTCTATCTCTGTTTCCAAAACCGAAGATTGTTTTGTTGATTGCGTCGCGCACAAAAGGAATTTTTGGATAGGGTCAGATCCATTGTAAAGAGGACGGAATAAGCTTTACATGCTGTACTCACACATTCCAATTGGACTCTTGATGCGAAATCTATGAGCATTTAAAGTGGGACTGTCGAGCTGAGTCAGCGTCGCCTTCCTTTGGTGATTCAATGCGCAGAACGAATTTGGAGGTGGGGCCAAATCCATTGGAAAGTGGACGAGCTCTTCTTTCTTTGCTGTACTTGCACACCACAAGCGGAGTTTTTATGCAATAGTTATACACATTTGAAGTCCGACCTATCAGTGACTCGAATTGATCCGAAGGCGAATTGAATTCTAAAATGTGTCCCACTTGAACTCTTGCTTGAATTGATCCAAAAGTAACGTGATGACCTTGAGCAAGAGTTGGGGAAGGTGTGGTCTTGATATATTGGTCGGCTTCCCTTTTGGTGGACCCCAACCACGAGCGCGTAGCGTTGATGCAATTCTCCTTATACAGCTAGACAAAAATACATTTTCATCTTTAGATAGCATCATATTCTCAATTAAAATAAATTGAAACCGAAGAAACGAATTCACCATTTGTTTATTCTTGGGAGCTTTGGTTGTATGAGTATGTGGCGTGGTCACATCACCTGGACTGCTTGAGGGAGTGGTAGAGGTCTCTGAACTGAGGGTAAGTGCCTGACCCTGAGCAGCACGCGGCCCTTGGGAGGTGTACTGATTGCTTTATCGCGGAGACCTTCGCCCTTAGCCGGGCACTGCAGGCGGCCCATGTCCGGGAACGGGAGGCCTTGTAGGACCAGCTGTGTGTCGCCGAAGGGGCCCTTCATGCGTCGGAGGAGGCACGACGGCCGTCTCAAATGCCACGGAGCTTGTGGTATCAACTCGGCAGGCAGCAGTGGAGGTTGCCATACTGGAGGTGGAGAACGGTCACCATGCTGCGTCTCTGAGGTAGCGGGATCAGGCGTTGGGTGTCGCCTCGACGACGGCCTGGGAGGCTATGCTGGCCCTGGAGGGCACCCTCGAGAACCTTGTTGCCGAGGTGCCGCCTCGCTCATTCGGACCCGAAGAGCTTTCGCGGACCTTTCGACAGATTAGGGAAGTGGCCGATCTTACTCAGGCCGCCGCGACGTCGTTTGGCAATCACAGCTCCTACGTGACTGCATGCTTGGCGTGTGCGCTTCTCCGACACTGGGGTGCCATCACGTCGACGAATTGGGTGACCCTCAGCTGGAGTTGCCTGCGGGGGTCGGCGTGATGTCCAGTGCCGTGCGCGCTGTTCGGCCCGCCGATCGGTTTTTCCACGAACGAATCTGGGAGTACATCGGGGAGGCCGTGGCGAAGGTGGAGCTGCGGCGGAACATGTACGGCGAGTGGAACCTTGGCGAGTGGCTGGATGGAGTTGCGGCGCGACGATGACGGGGCCGACAGCTCGAAGTAGGTGTGACACTGAGGTTTTTGTGCGCCGGTGTGTGTTGTAACCTATGTACCCCATGCCGCGAATGAAGTGGGAATTGCTGTCCTTCTTTAACCAATCGCGCCGTTTTATTCCGAGCAGCTGTCTGATGGGGACCGGCTGCTGATTTTTGACGCCGTGACCCGGCACCGTTTACGGCGCTGGTGGCGGGCCGAGGACTCGCTGGACTTCTAGGTGAATCGGCCTTCGACAGATGAGGCTCCGGCGCGGGAGGTCGTCCAAGCGAAGCCGGACGAGTAGCGTTGGCCTGGTGGGCTTTGTAATCACTGTGTAGCAGTGTGATGACAAGCCGAAACGTTCGCCCTCGCCGTCGTTTTTTGGGCGCACCCGCTTTGCGCTCTTGTTGTAAAATGTGTTGGCTAGTTGGGGTAGACGCTTGAGGTAGGCGCGGAGTAGGCGCCCACGCGAAACAGACGTGCGAGCGGAGCTGGCGCCTAGTCGAAGTAGATGCGCGAGCACTCCATCCTCTACCCTTCGAAGTGGTGGCAGCGGAGCTGGCGCCTAGTCGAAGTAGACACGCGAGCGCTCCGTCCCCTACCCTTCGAAGTGGTGGCAGCGGAGCTGGCGCCTAGTCGAAGTAGACGCGCGAGCGCTCCATCCCCTACCCTTCGAAGTGGTGGCAGCGGAGCTCACGTCTAGTCGAAGTAGACGCGCGAGCGCTCCGTCCCCTACCCATCGAAGTGGTGGCAGCGGAGTTAGCGCCTAGTCAAAGTATACGCGCGAGCGCTCCGTCTTGTACTGCTGGGTAGGATAAGGATAAGATAGGTTTGGGAGTAGCGGGGACCTAGCTCGTGAGGTCTGTCCCAGCGATCGATGGGGACCTCACGGGCGTCATTGTTTCGCTGTAGTCCCAGACACCGACGGGACAGCTGAGGTGAGATTAACGGAGGTCCATACATGGCGTTGTACGACTTCGAGGGAGGTGTCCCTTGCCCCTCTTCCGTTGCTTCGGGCCCCCCGGGATAGGGGGACGCGTGGAGTGTAGTTGGCGGAGCCCTGTAACTGGAGTGGGGCAACACTATTGCACCACGTGCCCCTAGGGCAGGCGATGGGACTCTTGAGGTGTAATGTCCGCGTTCCTACTTCCGGGGCGCTTTAAAAGGGGCGAGCGGCCAAGTGGCTCGGCACTCGCCTTCCCAAACATTGCACCCCCGCAACTTCTCCTATCGAACGTGCCGTCCACAGTGTGCCCCAGCTTTGCCCAGTAGCGTTGAGGGCTCCAGAACGCGGTTGATGCCGCCTGGGCAATCGCGGGGTCGGACATCCCGCCCATGTGGGGGGATGCGGCGCCGCGATGTGTTTTTCCCTCGCCCGTGCGTCGAAGAGCCGCGACTGGTGCGGGGTGGTGGGCAATTCACTTGTACTTCATCAAGGCTACTCGTATTGGAATACGCGTAGGCTACGGAAGCAGAAAACAAAACTTTTCTACCGCGCACCCAAGAACATCATGCTAAGGAAGGATCATGGATCGTTACCACTTAGACGCGCAGCGCAGCGAAGAAGAATTGAAACCGATCAATCTCGCGTCGAGGTAGTAGTGGAAGTAGCCGATCGTCCCGAACGGATCGTCTCCTCCACGCACGCCGATCAACATCGCAGCGAGCGGCGCCTCCACCGGTATCCACCGTCCCGGGTGGGCGCCGATCGCGAGTGTACTAGCACTCGTGGCGGCTAGGGTTTGGCTCGGGAGGTGGCGGCTAGGGTTTTGCTAGATGTTAACTGGGACAAATCCCCTCCGCCCCTCGCCTCCATATATATAGACCTCACGTGGGCCTCGTGGACCGAGGCCCAATAGGAGTCTATTCGGATCTCTATCCGAATTGAGCCCATATCCGAATCATATTCGAATTAGTGTTCCAACCCGTTAAGCGTGCGACCACAGCAGGTTCACGTATACTTGGTAAGTGACCGGAAACGCCTTTCGATTACCATGTTAATAGCGGCCTCTAGTAAGACATATTAACCCCAAAGTATATGTAAAGATCATATCGGCTGAACCTGTAATGTTCTCTCATGTACGAATCCCTTTGCCTCACGATATAGATTGAGCTCAAGGCGAGACCTGTGTCATCCTCTTAATAGCTCAATCACTCTCTCGATTCCGTGATGGATTATAAACTCGTGATTGACTCCTCAATCACCTTGGCATGGCCATGCACTTTCATAATCCATTACATCGAGGGCCCAGAGATATCTCTCCCATAAGGAGGGCAAATTCTATCTTGATCATTCACATCCCACTACATGTTTCATGGCAAACCCGAAGACTACTTTTATGACTACCCGATTCACGGAGTAGTGTTTAGTAGTCCCAAAATAAGCTACTACTCATGTTGGGAACCATGATGATCTCAAGTCTAAGGACTCTACATAAACACTACTTGAGACCAGCGATGACACATGGAATCTCTGCGGTGTCTCATGGCAGTCTATCAACATATGTTCACTAACACATGTCCATATTATTGATTTGGTATCACCATACCATGATCCATGAGACATGATCATCAATCGATACATATGCTGATCTTTGTCTTTGAATCATATTTGTTCCTCATATGATATCGATCGAGGATCATTTAGAAATAGCAACATCTTAGTATTTAAGAGTCTCATGAATAAGTCACATACTCATTGATCAATAATGATGATGTCTATTCCAAGGAACAAAGTAATGTATCATAAACATAGTATGTGATATATACAACATCTCCATGTTGCCTCTAGGGCATATCACTATGAGTCTCCCACTTGCACTAGAGTCAACCATGTAGGTATCTAATACCCATTGCCCTAGTGTGAGCCTCATGCTTTGGTGGGAAGCGGCTTTGTCAACGGATCTGCAATGTTCAAATCCGTTTGTACTTTGCATATCTTCACATCGCCTCTCTCCACTATCTCGCGAATGAGATGAAATCGCCGTAAAATGTGCTTGGACTTACAGTGCGATCTAGGCTCTTTGGCTTGCGCAATGGCCCCACTATTGTCACTGATGAGGTCCATTGGGCTGGAGGCACTAGCCATCACACCAAGCTCGAAATAAATTTCTTGATCCAAGCAGACTCTTTGGCGGCTTGAGGCTGCTATGTACTCGGCTTCATTGTAGAATCAGCAACCGTCTGCTGCTTGGAACTCTTCCACTTACCGCACCGCCATTCAGCGAACACAAATCAGTTGCGATCTAAAATCATCTTTGTCGGTTTGGAAGCTAGCATCGGTGTAACCATTTACAACGAGCTCTTCCTCACCTCCATAGACAAGGAACACATCTTTAGTTCTTCTCAAATACTTCAAGATGTTCTTTACGGCAATCCAGTGACTTTCACCTAGATCTGACTGGTATCTACTCGTAGCACTTAAAGCATCTGAAACATCCGGGCGTGTACAAAGCATGGCATACATAATGGACCCAATAGCCGAAGCATATGGAATCGCATTCATTTTATCCCGCTCATCAGGTGTACTAGGACACTGATTCTTGCTAAGATTTATACCATGTGACATAGGTAGAAAACCTTTCTTGGAATCATGCATATTGAACCTTTTCAACACCTTGTCAATGTCGTATCTTGGCTTAATCCAATTAGCCTTTTGATCTATCTCTATAGATCTTGATGCCCAGAATATATGCTGCCTCTCTAAGTCTTTCATAGAGAAACTATTTTTAATGAAGACTTATGATTCGAGCAAAGGAATGTCATTTCCGATCGGTAATATGTCATCCACATATAAGACCGAGAAATACGAGTGCGCTCCCACTAGTCTTTTGTAAACACAAGGCTCTTCTTCGTTCTTGATGAAACCAAACCCTTTGATTACTTCATCAAAGCAGAATGTTCCAACTCGAGATGCTGCTTTAATCCATAAATGGATCTTTGGAGCTTGCATATCTTTCCAAGCGATTGCGGATCGACAAAACACATGGGCTGTGTCATGTACACATCCTCACTCAGATTTCCATTAAGGAAAGCTATTTTGACATCCATTTGCCATATTTCATAGTCGAAATATGCAGCAATCGCTAGAATGATCGAATAGACTTTAGCATTGCGACGGGCGAAAAGTTTCATCATAATCAATACCTTGAATTTGTTTGAAACCTTTGGCCTGTCGCGCTTTATAGATGTGAACATTTCCATCTATGTCTATCTTTTCTTGAAAACCCATTTGCATTCAATGGTTTTAACACCATCAGTGGATCAACCAAGTTCCAAACTTGATTCTGTGCATGGATTCAATTTGGATCTCATGGCTTCAAGCCATTTCTCGTAGTCTGGTCCCACCATTGCTTCTTCATAGGTCTTAGGCTCATCGTTGTCTAACAACAATATGTCCGTTGTTGAGTAGTCAAGAACATGTACCTCTCGGTGCACGCGTGACCTTCGACCTACGTGGTCTTTGGTGTGTCCACAACAGTTCTTCAACGGTTTGTTCATCTGTTGTGGTTACGTAGGAGCTGAAACGTTATCAGTGTTTCTTGAATTTCTTCAAGTTGCCTTTGTGCTCCCACTATCCCTTCTTGAGAGAAACTCTTTCTCTAAGAAGACACCATGCCAGGCGACAAACACTTTGCCTTCTCCTCGATTATAAAAGTAATATCCTTTTGTTTCCTTAGGATACCCGATAAAGAAGCATTTATCAGTTTAGGAGTGAGCTTATCAGATTGTAAACGTTTTACATAAGCCTCACATCCCCAAATCTTAAGAAAAGACAAGCTAGGGCGTTGTCTGTCCACATCTCATATGGTGTCTTTTCTCACGATTTTGATGGAACCTGTTTAGTGTGAGCGCAGGTACATTCAAGAGCGTACCCCAAAAAGACAACGGAAGATCACTTTGGCTCATCATGGGCGCACCATATCTAATAAGGTGCGATTTCTCCGTTCGAGATACCCCATTCCATTGAGGTGTTCTGGCGAGTCAATTGTGGAACAATTCCACAATCCTTTAGATGATTGCCAAACTCATGGCTCAAATACTCGCCTCACGATCGGATCGTAGAAACTTGATTGTCTTGCCTAAATGATTTTGCACTTCATTTTGGAATTCTTTGAACTTTTCAAAGGATTCGGACTTATGCTTCATCGGTAGATATACCCATATCTACTAAAGTCATCGATAAAAGTTATGAAATCACGAAAACCACCTCTGTTTGTTAAGCTCATTGGTCCACATACATCGGTATGTACAAGTGCCAATAAGTCATTTGCCCGTTCACCTTGACCGTGAAAGGTGCCTTTGTCATCTTGCCAAGTAAACAAGATTCGCATGTCTCTAATGATTCAAAATCAAATGAGTGCGAATACCATCTCTATGGAGCTTACGCATGCGTTTCTCATTTATGTGACCTAGCGGCGATGCCAAATAAGCGTGGGATTCAAATCATTGGACGTTGCCTCTTTGCATTAATGTTATAGACCGGTGACCCTTCAAGAGTAAGAACGTATAACCCATTCACCAATGGAGTATGACAATAGAACATATCTTTGAAATAAAGAGAACAACCATTGTCCATAGATTTAAAGTCATAACATACGCTTGCAAACATGAAGCGAAAATAATGTTCTTTGAAAGAGATAGAACACAATAACAATTATTCAATTCCAAAACTAATCACGAAGGTAAAGACAATGGCATGGTGCCAGCAACTACTGCAGATAACTTTTGCTCCATTGCCAGCGCGAAGATCCACTTCGCTCCTCCTCAAACTTCTACTTCTTATTAGCCCACTGCAGCGATTTGCAAATGTGAGCAACCGATCCGGTATCAAATACCCAAGAATCGGTTGATGAAGTAGCAAGATTGATCTCTATAACATTTATACAGGTGGAAGTCGTACTTCCTTCTTCTTCTCAAGATCCTCCAAGTACTTTGGCGGTTCCTTTTCCAATGTCACGATTGCTTACATGTAACAATCGCATCGGAGATGAGCATCGCCCTTCTTGTCTTTCTTGGCCTTAGAACCGCTCGCGATCGCATCGGAGCTTTCTTTCTTTTGACCGCGATTCTCTTGACATAGGGCTTGCCCTTGCCTTTCTGCATCATCATCACATGATTGCTGCTTTTCTTAATGCTTTCCTCGGCAGATTTTAGCATCCCATGCAACTCGGCCAGGTCTTGTCCAGTTGTTCATGTGAAAGTTCATTATGAATGGCTCAAAGCTCGGGAAGCGGCGGAGAATCACATCGATAGCCAACTCTTGGCTAAGGAAAACCAAGCTTTTCCGGACTCTCAATGTAGCCAATCATCTTAATCACATGAGGGTCGACGGGATTCCCATACTGCAAGCTTCGCACGCAAATAAGGACTTTGAAGTATTGAACCTCTCACCCTTGCTTGGTTCTCAAACATACCACGTAACCCCACAATGATATTGTAGGCATCTGTGTTCTCATATTGCTTCAAGCTCGAGAGGACATTGTGGCAAGCATGAGACAGCTCACATCAAGGCAATCATTCGTTTGCTTCTCATAAGCTCTCCGTGCAGCCATAGTAGCATTATCGAGCAAGTCTTGGGTAAGGAGACTCAGGACATACTCCTTGCGCTCTTGCTTGAGAACAATTCTCAAGTTGCGATACCAATCCAAAAAGTTTGTTCCATTGAGTTTTCTTTCTCAAGAACAGATCGCAAATTAAAAGTCTTGGATGCGCGTTAGTGACATGATCTACAACACAAGAATATGCAAAGTTTAGCACTATGTTTATGTTCATCTTTTATTAAACTATTTAGCAAAAGACTCCCACTATGAGTTTTGCAACAAAACTCCTCTAAGTTACATAGTGGGTAAAGATCCTCATTTCACTAATTCCTAGTGAGCTTTGGCATCACGGCTAGAAAACTAGTGACATGGGTAAGCAACACTTTGCTAATCACATCCCTATGTGACTCTACTTTGGGTGACATTAGTATGCCTCGGCCCCAATCTATGCCCCAAGGTCCAAAACTATTTTGATAACCTTGTTAAATAAACCAAATGCTTCCGCATGTAGATGTCCGACATCTACCCCAAATGATGATGATAACCGATGGCACTCTACTTTGGTAGACCTACCATGCGGTGATCATTATCTTTAATTGTAACATATGGAAGGGCATTAACACCTAATTTTAAGAGGATTCTATCCTACCAAAGCAACATATCACATATATCATTGCATAAGAATAAGATAGATAACATCATAGATAAACACATTTAATCGTGAAGTAGTATGGCCCAAAAATGGTGATATCCATCTCCAAGTAGGTGTAGACGATCTCCATCCTCCACATCACTCCTTTAGGCCACCATGCTTAAAAGCTTGTAACCTCAAAACTAGGCTACTACCTATAATAGCTAGAAATCGAAGATTACAAAGATAGATTCAAGCATTAAGGTCGACACGCAGGTCGTTAAATACAATATATACAGCTAACAATAGCTGAAATAATCATGACACGCAGGCCATGAACGAATGTTACATGCATCACATACATCTCATACATTCAAATAAGCTATAGGGCCATACTATTCACATCATTCTCTGCAAAAACAAGTTAGACGTAGAATCGTATTCTACCTAACGATGTGAACCCAAGACGCTATACAAGGGGGGGATACACACGGCGGTCCAAAATCTATGAAATCGCTATGAAAATCTTATCGAGCCGATCAAATCAACCCAAATCCGAGCCATTCAAAATGTCTCAATTTTCATTAGATCAATCATATTGATCATCGCGATCGGTATACTTGAGGAGACCACAACACAAGACCTCGATCTGTTGACTCGATCTCTGATTGTGCGCGATTAGCCCGATGGTGATTCCAGCCGGTAGGGGCAAGTCGCGCATACATCAAAGAAGAAGCACGAACTAATCTTTTTGGCCTTGTGATGCTATCAACTCATACCAATTTCAACCCCTTATGACCGATTGATCTCATCAACCCGTGCTACCTTATTTAGGCGTAATAGATCCAATCTACTACTATCGCATATCAACATATATGCGCTGATCCAGATGCAAACTAAGCAAGATGGCTCGATACCACTATTGGAATCTGGCGTAGGCTACGAGGCGAAAACAAAACTTTTCTACCGCGCACCAAGAACATCATGCTAAGGAAGGATCATGGATCGTTACCACTTAGACGCGCAGCGCAGAAGAAGAATTGAAACCGATCCAATCTCGCGCGTCGAGGTAGTAGTGGAAGTAGCCGATCGTCCCGAGCGGATCGTCTTCTCCACGCACGCCGATCAACCTCGCAACGAGCGGCGCCTCCACCGGTATCCACACGTCCGGGTGGGCGCCGATCGCGAGTGTACTAGCACTCGTGAGCGGCTAGGGTTTGGCTCGGGAGGTGGCGGCTAGGGTTTTGCTAGATGTTAGCGGGACAAATCCCTCCGCCCCTCGCCTCCATATATATAGACCTCCTCACGTGGGCCTCGTGGACCGAGGCCCAATAGGAGTCTATTCGGATCTCTATCCGAATTGAGCCCATATCCGAATCATATTCGAATTAGTGTTCCAACCCGTTAAGCGTGCGACCACAGCAGGTTCACGTATACTTGGTCGTGACCGAGCGCCTTTCGATTACCATGTTAATAGCGGCCTCTAGTAAGACATATTAACCCCAAAGTATATGTAAAGATCATATCGGTTGAACTGTAATGTTCTCTCATGTACGAATCCCTTTGCCTCACGATATAGATTGAGCTCAAGGCGAGACTGTGTCATCCTCTTAATAGCTCAATCACTCTCTCGATTCCGTGATGGATTATAAACTCGTGATTGACTCCTCAATCACTTTGGCATGGCCATGCACTTTCATAATCCATTACATCGAGGGCGAGATATCTCTCCCATAAGGAGGGCAAATTCTATCTTGATCATTCACATCCCACTACATGTTTCATGGCAAACCCGAAGACTACTTTTATGACTACCCGATTCACGGAGTAGTGTTTAGTAGTCCCAAAATAAGCTACTACTCATGTTGGGAACCATGATGATCTCAAGTCTAAGGACTCTACATAAACACTACTTGAGACCAGCGATGACACATGGAATCTCTGCGGTGTCTCATGGCAGTCTATCAACATATGTTCACTAACACATGTCCATATTATTGATTTGGTATCACCATACCATGATCCATGAGACATGATCATCAATCGATACATATGCTGATCTTTGTCTTTGAATCATATTTGCTCCTCATATGATATACGATCAGGGATCATTTAGAAATAGCAACATCTTAGTATTTAAGAGTCTCATGAATAAGTCACATACTCATTGATCAATAATGATGATGTCTATTCCAAGGAACAAAGTAATGTATCATAAACATAGTATGTGATATATACAACATCTCCATGTTGCCTCTAGGGCATATCACTCACAACTCGTAGCTTTGGGAGTAGACTTCTATGTCACGCCAGCGAGGCCGCATCCGGCCGTGCTGTCCCGTGCAAGTGCCTGTGCTCTCCCCCAGTCTCCTTCCCTAGCTGCTGGATACTTGGGATGAGGAGGGGTCTTGCGCTTGCGGTGATACAGGGAGCCGTGCTGCTCTACAGACGGGCTCCGACTCCTCCAGCTTGGGGCGGCACGCTCTTGGGAGGCGCCCTTGGGCGCTTTCCGTCTCGATCCTAGGCGTCTGCTGGGGCTCCTCTCTGCGCTGGGGGCCCGCGCCCGCGAGGGCGCTTTCACCGAGCACGTTTGATTTCTCGGTTCTTCTGCAGAGGCGCAGGTCGTTGAGCTCGTGCGCCACCCCTCCCCATCGTCGAGACCCGGCAGCCGGGCGAGAAAGGCGAGTGGCGGTATGGCGCCAGGAGGAAGCTTTGACCGCGCGGGGAGCCTCTGGTGCCCGTGCGCCGATGTATGTAGACTCCGGCGAGTGCGTGGGAATATCGTCCACATCTTATTTATACTCCGAAGAGTACGCGTGGTGATAACACCAGTGCGTGCGCGGAACATCCGCGTCTTGTTTAGACTCAGTAGAGTCGCAGGGAAAACATCCGCGTCTTTGTTTGTACTCCGGAGAATGCATGGGACTATCGACCACGGCTTACTTAACCTCTGGAGGGTACGTCAACGTGCGCGCGGGACATCTGCGTCTTGTTTAGACTCAGTAGAGTGCGCAGGGAAAACATCCGCGTCTTTGTTTGTACTCCGTGGGGTGCGTGTGCGGAGATGAGTCTCCATGCGGTGCGTGTGCGGAGGTGAGTCTCCGTGCGGTGCGTGTGCGGATGTGAGTCTTCGTGCGGTGCGTGTGCGGAGATGAGTCTCCGTGCGGTGCGTGTGTAGAGATGAGTCTTCGTGCGGTGCGTGTGCGGAGATGAGTCTCTGTGCGGTGCGTGTGCGGAGATGAGTCTCCGTGTGGTGCGTGGGAACATCGACCACGTCTTTATACTCCAGGGAGTACGCGTGGTAACAACACCGATGCATGCGCGGAACTCCGTGTCTTGTTTATACTTAGTAGAGTGCGCAGGGAAAACATCCGCGTCTTATTTATACTCCGGGAAGTGCGTGCGGAGGGAAGCCTCCGCACGTTTTTGGTGGGGGGGCACGAATAGCTTCGCAAACGGCGAACTTTATTAAATTCCCGTTTGCGCAGGTGAGTGAGTACAAAATGTCAAGGACGAACCCTTGGACTCATTGTCGTGACGGTGAGATGCGGAGCCTCTGGTGCTCGGGCTATCATAGGGCGTGTACGGGCGCGCCTAACTAGGGGCCTCCCTGGACTCCCGCGTGAAGGCTTCGGGTGCCGTGCTCTATGTGCCGAGCCATGTGCTGATCGCCAAGGACGGTGATAATACCCTGCGGGCCCGGAAGCTTCGCGCATAGAAAGCCATGGTGTGGGACTACCCCCAAGGATTTGAGGATCGGTCGCCCCAGAATGGCGTTATAGGGGTACTGGATATCCATGATATCGAAGGTGGCATCCCTGCTCGCCACGTTGTCATCCTGGCCGAAGGAGACCTGCAAAAATATTTGGCCCAGCGCCAGTAGCGGCTAACCTCCGAAGCCCTGTAGCAGAATTCTTGAGGGGCCTAGGCGGCTTCGGGGGATCGCTATTTGGTCGAAGGCCTGTGCGAACAATACGTTCGCGGAACTGCCCCTATCGACCAGGACACGTCGGACGTCACACCCGGCAATCGTAACCTGGATGACTAGGGGATCTTGATGAGGGAACTCCACACCTTCGGCGTCGGCGGGCGTGAAGGTGATCGCATGCTGCGCCCAATCTGGTGGTGCATGAGCCGGGTACGTCGTCACGTGGTGTAGCCTCCATACGTAGGCCTTGTGCTGTCGCTTCGAGGCAAACTCCAAGGAGGAGCCTCCGGAGATTACGTTGATGACCATACGCAGAGCGCCCTCAAGGGCATGGATCCGCAGGGGGCTCTCCTAGGGCTGTTGCTCTTGATCCCGAATCCTTAGGGGACCGTCCAGTGGCTGCTGAACGTGCGTCACGACGGGTGGGTGGGTCTCGAAATACCTGTCTCTGGTGACGCTTTGTCGAAGTGCCACGATGGTGGTGTAGGAGCGGGTGTCATGAGTGCCTTGGCCATGCACCTCGCACCACTGTGGGCGGTGTTGGTCGCCATACTCCCGCGGGCCCAACCGTCGCTGCCCTGGCCTCGTCGAGCCCTTGCCCCGCGGTTGGCGGGGACGTTGTCTTCCGAGCCGCCCTCGATGTCGAAGACGTAACGGGCTCGCCGGGACGTCTGACGGCCGCGCTGAGGCTTGTCAGCCGGTGCGTCCTCGTGCTGGGAGGTGTCCTTCGACGACTCCTGCCTACGCTTGCTCTGCGAGGAACTAGCTTTCAACGGGTCGGCGCTCTTCACGAGACCCTCCGCTGGATTGGCATCGGCCCCGTTGTCCTGGCGCCGCCTCGCGTCTACTTTCGCCCGGGCGTACTCCTCCATCTTGTCGAAGAGCTTCGCCACTGTCTTGATTGGCTTCCGTGCGTTGTACTCGGCTAGTGGGCCTGGGCGAAAACCCTGTACCACTGCATTGATGATTGTTGTCTCGTTGACATCTTTTACCTGGCAGCGGACCTTCGTGAAGCATTTGAAGTACTCGTGGAGCGTTTCCAATGGTTTTTTCTTGATTGCGAAGAGTTGATCCGCGTCGACATGCTCGACGTAGTTCCCCTGGAAGTTGTTGTAAAATCGATCGTGAATCTGCTCCCATGCGTATATGAGTTCGACTCTATGGTGAAGAACCATGAGAGCACCACTCCCTGCAACGCGAGTGGGAGCCGCTTCGCCTTGGTGGTGTTGTCTCCGCCTGCCGCCTCGATGGCGGTCTCGTACACGCGCACGAATTCTCGGGGATTCGTGTCGCCCTTGTACGATGTGACGGAGCTGGGGAATTTAAAGTCCTCCGGCCACGCTGTCTGCTATAGGCCCGTCAATAGCGGGGACTCCGGGTCCACGCGTCGCAGCGAAGCACGACTGGATGTGGGGGCGTCCCGGCTGTCCACGCGCTCGGGCGTGGGCTCCGGTGCGGCCACCGGCAGGGTCGGCTGACTCCTAGCCTCTTGCATTCTCCGCAAGGCCCCCCGGAGATCCGCCAACTCCTGCTGGAGCGTGCCAAGGGCTACCAGCAGGGCGTTCTCCACTGCGGGCGTAGATGGGGGAATGGGTGCGTCCGGTCGCACGGTCGAGGTAGTCGCAACCACCGCTTGTGTCCTTGGGTTGCTCATCACGTCAACACGGTGGGCTCCGGCGTCGACGACGGGGTCCCTGCCGCCAACGACGCCGCTTGGTGCTCCTGCATCGGATGTAGGGACGGTGGTCGCGCCTCGGCGGGCGTCGGGGCTACCGCTCCCTAGCACCTGGCCGGTATCGTCGGGGCTGACTGTCACACCAGTGGCGGGGTGGGGTGTGACACGTAGGGTGGGGTCGGCCGTCGCGTCGGTGGTGGCAGGGTCGATGGTCGCGTCGGTGGTGGCGGGGTCGATGGTCGCGTCGGTGGTGGCGAGTCGATGGTCGCGCGATGAGCATCGTCATTTTCAACCCCGACCGCCGATGCCGAAGCCCTGGTGTTGACGCAGGGTCTCGCCACGACCCCCTCCTTCTTCTTCGCCGCCGATGATGAAGCTTGAGGCTTGCTCTCGTCTTTCCCACGGACGGCGCTAACTGTTGTGGTTACAGACCAAACAGAGAGAGAGGTGTATGGTAGTGGAGAGTTAGGTGAGCAAATATCCTCTTAGGTCTTTCCCAAGGGCTGATCGTAATATATATGCTTTCTCGTAAAGAGCGTCTTTACAATCGTAACCTTACACCGAAGCCTCCGACCGAGGACAACTACGTCCTTAGTACATGGTTTATAGCTTTCTCAACAAGCTAGCCGGGTTTAGGTGGGGGCCATCCCTACGACAGCACTCTTTTGGTGATGCTTGAAACCCTGCACACATGCACACACTAAACATGACATCGGGTCTAGATGCGGTAAGATAAAGTAAACTACCTATCATGGATCTATAAAGCTTTAAATCTACCGACTTACCTCTTTCGTTTAGGTCCAAATACCCGTTGGTTGCCATGGGAGTCTTGATGGGCTTTGCATCCTCCATGCCAAACTTCTTGAGTAAATCCCGTGCATACTTGGTTTGGCTAATGAAAGTCCCATTTTTGAGTTGATAGATTTGAAGTCCAAGGAAATAACTTAATTCACCTATCATGGACATCTCAAATTATCTAGACATCATATCACCAAATTCTTTGCAAAAATCTTGGTTAGTAGAACAAAAAATGATATCATCAATATAAATTTGGCATACAAAGAATTCATTGTCAATAACTTTTGTAAATAATGTTGTATCAACTTTCCCGATTTTGAATCATTTGGAGATTAGAAAATCTCGAAGACGCTCATACCATGTCCAAGGGCTTGTTTAAGTCCATATAGCACCTTTGAGAGTTTATAAACATGATTTGGATTCTTAGGATCCTCAAATCCGGGAGGTTGCTCAACAAATACAAGTTTGGTTATTTTTCCATTAAGAAATGCACTTTTAACATTCATTTGATAAAGTTTAATATCGAAGCATGAAGCAAAGGCAAGCAAGATTCTAATTGACTCAAGTCTAGCTACGGGAGCAAAAGTTTCATCATAATCTAATCCCTCGACTTGAGTATAACCTTGAGCAACTAATCTTGCTTTGTTTCTTACCACAATTTCATTTTCATCTTATTTATTTCGGAAGACCCATTTTGTCCCAATCACATTGTGCTCCTTGGGTCTTTCCACCAAATTCCATATATCATTTCTTGCATGGCATTCACCCAATCGGGGTCATCTAATGCATCATCTACAACCTTGGGCTCAAGAGAAGTGACAAACGAGTAATGTTCACAAAAAGAAACTAATTTAGAACGAGTTTGAACCCCCTTACTCACATCACCCAATATTTGGTCTATTGGATGATCCTTTGACAATGCGTTGTGAACTCTTAATGGTTGAGGTTGCTCTTCCTTATCTTCATCTTGAACTTGAATGGTGCTTAGTGTGGATGAAGTAGGAGGTTAAACTTAAGTTGATGAAGGTGAATCACTTGAGTTCTTTTTGGCTTAATGCTTCTAATTTGCATATTTTTCATAGCCTTTCTTAGTCCTTCATCACCTACATCATCCAAATTTTCTTACTCTTCTTGAGAGTCATTAGTTTCATCAAATTGCACATCACAAGATTCCTCAATTATACCAAAATTTTTATTAAAAACTCTATATGCTTTACTACTTGAGTAATAGCCTAAAAGAAAACCTTCATCACACCGACTTTGAAATTTAGAGAACCGAGCACCTTTTCTTATAATAAAGCAGTTGCATCCAAACACTCTAAAATAAGAGATATTCGGTCTTCTTCCCATGATTAGTTCATAAGAAATCTTTTTCAAGAGACGATGTAAATAAAAGAGATTTATGGCGTGACAAGCGGTACTGATTGCTTCCGCCCAAAAGATGTCGAAAGTGTTATACTCATCAAGCATTGTCCTAGCCATTTAAATTAATGTACGATTTTTCCTCTCTATAACTCCATTTTGCTCCGAAGTGTAGGTGGCGGAAAACTCGTTCTTTATTCCATGTTTTTCACAAAAATTCTCAATTTTTGCATTCTTGAACTCGGAACCATTGTCACTTCTAATTTTCTTTATTTTAAAATCAAATTCATTTTGGGCCCTTTTTGCAAAGTTTTTGAAAATCCCGGAAGCTTCACTTTTGTCACTTAGGAAGAATACCCATGTGTATCGGGAGTAATCATCCACAATGACTAAACAATAGCTATTGCCCCCTAAGTTCTTGTAGGTTGTTGGCCCAAACAAATCCATATGTAAGAGTTCTAATGGTCTAGATGTTGATATGATACTTTTAAAAGGATGAGAATTAGACACTTGTTTACCGGCTTGACACGTGGTATAAAGCTTGTTTTTCTCAAACTTCACATCCTTCAAGTCAACAACTAAATTATTTTTAAAAAGCTATTTGAGTTGAATCATGCCCACATGACCCAACCTTCTATGCCATAACCAACCCAAGGAGGTTTTGGCTAATAAACAAGTTTTTAAACCCGAGTTATTTGAATTGAAGTCTACCAAGTAGAGATTTCCAAAATGAAAACCTTTGAAAATAAATTCATTATTCTTTTCTTTTGAAATTGATACACCATCTTTTGAGAATGAGCAAATTAAACCTAGATTACATAATTGAGCAGTAGATAGCAAGTTGAAATTTAATGTTTCTACTAGAGAGACATTAGAAATAGAAAGATAATTAGAGATAGCAATTTTACCCAATTCCAATACCTTTCCTTTACTATTATCGCCAAATGTGATCTTTTCATTGCTTCCATTTTCAAATGTGGTGAACATTTTCCGGTCTCCGGTCATATGTTGGGTGCACCCGCTATCAAGCACCCAATGTCGACCACCGGTCTTGTAGTTTACCTATAAAAGAAAATCAAGTTCTTTTAGGTACCCAAATTTGTTTGTGTCCTTGGAGGTTAGTAACCAAAGCTTTGGGCACCCAAATGGTATTCTTTTTGGCACCTAAAATTGAAGTGTCCACAAATTTTATGATAATTTTACCATTGCTAGACTTCTTAAGCAAATAGCAAGAATCAAATAAATGAGTAGATGCCATTTTTGTTTCTTGATTTTTCTTACCCATTGGCCTCACAAACCTTTTGACCGGTTTTGAAGATTTCTTTCCTTTCTTGGGCACATACCCAAGACCCTGCTTATTAAATGAGCATTTTTGTTCACTCAATAATTTGTCAAGGGTGGCCTTACCCTTGAAGCATCTTTCCAAAGTTTTGTTTAATTGAACAACTTGTTCTTTTAGTTTACAATTTTCAACAAGTTCTTCATCACAAAGATCAACAATATTATCAAGATTAGAGTTACATGATGTAGCAAACAAAGCATCACATGAGGAAGAAGTGTTAATTTTTGTATTTTCTATTCTAGGCATATCATCCATAATATCACAAGTGATTCCAATGCTAGAGGTAGATTTGATTGATGTTTCTTGGAGAAGCAAGGCATGAACTTCTTTTAGCTCCTCATAAGACTCCTTAAGAAAGACATGCTGTCTCTTGAGCTCTTTGAATTTTGCCTTCTCTTTTCCAAGAAATTCATTCAAGTCAATTAGTATTTCCATCAATTCATCATATGAAGGCTCATCATCATCATCACAAATTTTTACCTTTTCTCCCTTGGCCATGAAGCATGTAGGAGTGGAGAATAGTGATGGTACCTCCTTCATGGCTATGCCGACGAGTCCTTTCTTTTTGGGAGACTCATCCTCGCTTGAGTCGGAGTCAGAGTACTCCGCCTCGGAATCCCACTCACCAATGTGGGCTTCGTTCTTGCCATCCTTGTGAAGCTTCTTGAATAGCTTCTTCTTGTCATGGTAGTTCTTCTTCTTTGATGACTTCTTCTTGTCATCTTTCTTAGTGGGGCATTGGGAAGCAATATGCCCTTTCTCATTGCACTTATAGCAACGAATATTGCTATAGCGCTTCTTGCTGTCGAAGAATCACTCCTTCTTACTTGATCCTTGTCCTCCACTTTGGTGTGGATATCTTCTCATAAACCTCTTCATTCTTCTCACGAGGAGAGCCATCTCCTCCTCGGAACTATCTTCTTCATCCTCCGATTCTTCACTTGATAACGCTTTGGCCTTTAAAGAGATGATCTTTTTGTCCTTAGAGGATGATTGTTCCAAGAGTTCCTCCTTATCCTTTTTGTACAACTCATTGGTGATTGGATTACCCAAGAGTTGCGTTGGTGTCATCCTTGCCAACTCCGGTGAGTTGAGGAAGAGTGTCACTAGCACATCATACTTCTCCAGTAAGGCCCTGAGTATCTTTCTTACAATGTCAAGATCAGAAAGGTTAGTACCAAGACCTTTGACCTCATTCACAATGTTGTTAAGCCGTGAGTACATCTCATTGATATCCTCATGGGGCAACATTATGAATGTCTCATATTTTATCCTAAGCCGATGCAATTTTGCCTCTTTAACTGTGGACGTCCCTTCATGAATTTCCGCAAGGGTTGTCCAAATGGCGTGAGAGGTTTCTAAATTGCTCACCCTATTGAACTCATCTGCGTTTAAAGCGCCAAAGAGAGCATTCATAGCTTGGGCATCTAAATGAGCGTTACGCCCGTCTTGCTCCGTTAAGTGCAATGGATCAAGCGGCATGACGTAGCCCTCATTTACAATTTTCTAAATATTAGGACTCATGGCCTTTAAGTAAATGGACATCCTAATCTTCCAATAGGCATAATTTGAGCCATCAAATAAAGGTGCCTTGCCTATTGCAATTCCCTCACTAGTCATTCTTTTCTCTCAAGACAGTTAAGTCTAGAAATGAGAGACCAAGCTCTGATACCACTTATAAGATCAAGGATAACCGACTAGAGGGGGTGAATAGGAGGTTTTAAAATTCTTAGCTAATTTAAACAATTAATGACAAGATGATCACTAAGTAAGAAGACTAAGTGAAGAACAATCCTACACAATACAAGCAATCTTAAGCAATTGACAATAAGCAATAAGTGATCAAGGGCAATTGCTATAATAGACAATAAACAAACACAATGTGACACATGATGTTTTTACCGTGGTATCAGAAACTTGCCGGTTTCCACTAGTCCACGTTGAGGTTAGCCCGAACTAATCGGACCGGCTCCACGAATTAAGTCGAAACACCTCGATCACTATTGGCAGCTCTTCCTCCGCTCCGGAGATGGTGGGCGCCAAACCACTCACAATTCGGCTCGGGCTTTTTTACAACCTTCTTGAAGAAGTCACCAGCAAACAACTTCCTCGCCGTCTAGGTGCCAGCAAGCACCAAGAGAATAGACCAATAATTTCACTTGACAATGCTTGAGTGCAATTGGATCTAGCTAGAAATGAATGCACTCGAAAAACACTTCACCACTCAAAATTTAGTTCACAAATGAGAAAAATGAGTGGAGTGAATACTCTAGGACTCAAGAAGATCAATACAACGCTCAGCAACCTGCCCAAGTGCAGGTGGAGGGTATTTATACCCTCACCATCCAAAACTAGCCGTTACAAAAAATTAATCCTGAAAAATCAGGGAAATCGGAACTACCGCAGTGCAAAGTGCAGAACTACCGCATTAACTGTAGCACTCCGTAACGGCTATGTCAGACGGTCTGTACTAGCTGTTTGAAATTCGGCGCGGTACTACCGTCGTTATAAGTGCGGTACTACCACTCTGCGGTAGTTCCGCTGGACACGCGGTACTACCGCAGTGTGGTTGTTCTGCCGTGCTAAATCCGGTATTTCCGATTTCTGGCTAGTTTGGTTTTTCTTCGGGGTGCTTTCTGGAAAAAGCATACCAGAAACCGGTAGTTTCGTAAATCATGCGGTACTACCGCGTTACGGTAGTTCCGCCATTGTAAAACCGGAACTACCGATTTTATTTGAGTCTAAGTCCCAAGAAGGGTGCGGTAGTTCCACTGTGTATATGCTGAAACTACCGCAGGCCAGTAGTTTCGCTGTGTTTGCGGTACTACCGTTTTTGCTGGGAGAGCACAATTCACTTTTAGAGTTTATTTTCAAATGCATGCATGATTCTTAGTTGATCCAATGTGCACCAAAACATGCTATCAAGCTACTTTCACAAATCCCTCTTAATAGTACGGCATCTAACCTACAATCTGGTCTTCCACCTTACTCCTAAGACCGGTGAAATTTAAAATAGACCTAAAAACTTATGTACCTCATATTTGAATTCTTGACGTCAATATTCCTTACAGCTTGTTCTTTACCTTTGCACACATGAGACTTTATCTATACAATCTTAGCACACACATTAGTCCCATGTTCATAATTCGTCATTAATTACCAAAACCCTAATCTTAGGGGCCTAGATGCTTTCACAGGCCGATCTTGCACAAATTCGAGGAGAGTGCGCATTCTTTTCGGTGTCTAAATTCATAAAATAAGATGGAGAGTTCCACAATGTAGAATGAATTTGATTGGGATAAGATTGATCTTAATTGTACATGTGTATTTGTTAATGTATATTTTATTTTATTTCAATTAATTAATTTATGAAATGGATGTTTTTGTTTCTAAAATGAATGAATGTGAATTGGATGTATATATGTGTTGATCTACTTGTTTCAGAGTGTATGGCTAGTAATTCCTAAGCTATCTAATAAACAGAAATAGATTTAGGAAAAAAATATCACAGACGGTTTGCAATGCAAACCGTCTGTGATAGTTAAATAGCACATACGGTTTTAACTACAAATCGTTTGTGATAGTTAATTATCACAGACGGTTTGTAGTTAAAACCGTATGTGATATTTATCAATCATAGACGGTTTTTACTAAAAAAATCGTCTGTGATAATCAACTATCACAGACGATTTGCAGTTAAAATCATCTATGATAGTTGCATCACAGACGGTTCAAAAGCCGTCTGTGATGAGCTCATTTCATTACTGACCTATAAATTTACACGGTTCATGAAATTGTCTGTGATGACGTTTTTCAACTGTCTATAATAACGTTTTCTGCAATAGTGGTAGAAACATTATAACAACTATTTAATTCCAAAACCAATCATAAAAGTAAAGATAATGATATAGTGCCGACATCTAACGCAGCAACTCTTGCTCCATTGCCCACGTGGAGATCAATCTCACTTGTTGCCAAACTTCTACTCTTTATTAATCCCTACATTGAATTGTAAATATGAGCAACTGATCTGGTATCAAATACTCAAGAACTAGTATCAAAAGTAGTAAGATTAATTTCCATAACATTTATACATAAACTGGAAGTTTTACTTTCCTTCTTCCTTTTAGGCTCTTTTAAGTGCTTGCAATTCCTTTTCCAATCTCCAAACTGATGACAATGGTAGCATTCAGTGCCAGTAGTGTTGTAATATTCTAAATATAACCCTCTTAAGGACCAGCGCATAAATAGCAGAAAAGGGATATGTAGAAATAGGATACTTGAATTTTTAGAGGATGAGTTGTTTCGTAGAATGAGTCATATGGAAAAAGTTGGAGATTGAATCAATACCATTCCATTATTAAAGGATCATGGGGGAGAGGAGAACCCAAAATCCCAGACACCCTAGTTTTGTTTTTTCCTTCGGGACCGTCACCAAAAATTATTCTAGCATCCGCTATCTTTTTCTTCGTTGCTGCGCGAACTAGCAGATCCAGCGCTACACATCTTCGCCTACTCACCGAAGCATCGTCATTGCCACACGTCGGTGTTGCGCTTGTCCCCTCATTGCCTCGCTCGCCGCATCTGCATTTTTTTGTGCCTAGCTACACGCTAGCGTTTCTTTCCACGTGTGCCAGCCACATCGGCTGAGAGCGCTAATGCGCTGCACGCCAACGCAACCACACGCTATCCGGGTCTTCTGCTAGCACCTCGAGCGAGCTACTCGCCTGCACTTGCCACGCGCGTGCGCTAGCCCATATGCACGTCGCTAAGGTCACATGCCACAATCGCCAGCCATTGCAAGTGTTGCGAAGTAATATAGAGTAGATGAACGGCAATGCAATTCACGAGCACAATCACCGGAGACGATCAATCAATCACACAAAGCACACGAAGAGTAGAACACCAGAACGTAACACCAGAGAGTATTCTTTATTGATTGTAGATTGATTTACATGGGGTATTGCCTCTATATTTATAGTAGAAAATACCAGGGATAGTTTAGGTATTTGCCCACACGGAAACCTAATCGGTTTCTAATCTGTTTTGTAACACCCCCCCCTTGGGCAAATACCGTAGTATGCATATGCCTCATCAAAAACTCCTCCCAAAAACCCAATGGAAAAAAAGAGATGGAGAAAAGAGTAAATCGCATCCGTTGCTTGTGGCACTTGTTGCCTCATTAAAAACATTACATGAGAAAAATTTAGGAAAAACTCACGAAGGGAAAAAGAGTGTAACATATAGATCTTCAGAATCATATATGTCTTCTGAACTTACATATGGGCTATTGGTTCGGGAATTTGCTCCCTTTGAACCTTGCAACTCTCTAAGTCATCTCATATCAATCCTCGAACGCATTTATGGAAACTGGTGGCTGGTAGTGATTTTGTGAATAAATCTGCTAGATTATCACAAGACTTAGCCTTTAATACTTTTATCTGCCCATTCTTTTGAAGCTCATGGGGGTAAAAGAATTTTGGAGCAATATGCTTCGTGATATTACTCTTAACATAGCACATTTGCATTTGTGCAACACAAGCGACATTATCTTCATAGATAATGGTGGGGTCATTAATAGCGTTCATGCCACATAACTTCTGGATGTGGCTAACCATTCGTCTAAGCCAAACATATTCTCGCGATACTTCGTATAATGCGATTATTTCTGAGTAGTTTGTAGATGTAGCTACTAAGGTTTGTTTGAATGACCACCAAGAAATAGTTGTACCACCACAAAGAAATACAAATCCTGTCTGGGATTTTGTATTATGTGAGTCAGACAGATATCCAGCATCTGTATACCCATCCATAGTCAAGTCCTTGTTCTTCAGGTAATATAATCCAAGATCTTGTGTACCCTAAAGATACCTGAGTAGTGTTTTGATACCAGCCCAATGTCTTCAGGTTGGAGCTGCGTTGTGCCTAGCTAGCAAGTTTACCGCAAAGGCAATGTCTGGCCTCGTGCAGTTGCTAAGTACATTAGTGCCCCAATGGCACTCAAGTATGGGACTTCTGGCCCAATGATTTCCTTATTTTCCATCTTTGGTCTGAAAGGATCTTTATCCTCTTCTAGGGATCGATCCACCATTGGTGTTTTCACTGGATAGGACTTATCCATATTGAATTTCTCTAATACCTTCTTGGTATAGGATGATTAATGTACCAAGATTCCTTCAGGGAGATGCTCAAGCTGCAGGCCTAAGCAAAACTTGGTTCGGCCCAAGTCTTTAATTTCAAATTCTTTAACAAGATAGGAGCTTGCTTCTTTAATGTCCTCTGCCGTCCCGATGATGTTCAGATCGTCAAAATATACTGAAATAATGCAGAATCCATTCTAGGTTTCTTTATAAATACACAGGGAGAATCTTCACTATTAGTGTATCCCTTCTTCAGGAGGAATTCACTAAGTCTATTGTACCACAACCTACCAGATTGTTTTAAACCGTACAATGACCTTTCCAGCTTGGCGTTGTACATGTTCCGGTTTAGTTTATCTTGGTTTGGAACCTTTACTCCTTCTGGGAGTCTCATACAAATGTCTGAATCAAGTGACCCATAAAGGTATGCGGTCACTACATCCATTAACTGTATACTTATATTCATACCTGTTGCCATTGATATCAAATATTGGAATGTTATTCCACTCATAACAGGAGAATTTGTTTCATCATAATCAATACCCGGTCTCTGCGTGAAACCTTGTGCCACAAGTCTTGTTTTGTATCTCACCACCTCATTGTTTTTGTTTCTCTTCCGGATAAAAACCCATTTGCATCCTATAGGGAATACCTTGGGAGGTGTTCGGACTATCGGGCCGAACACCTTTCTTTTGTTTAGCGAGAGTAATTCTGCCTCAATTGCTTCCTTTCACTTGCCCAAGTCTGAACGCTTCTGGCATTCAGCTAAGGTCTTTGGTTCTACATTCAGTTCAAAGTTTTTAGCAATCTTTGAGGCGAAATAAATGTCGACAACTGTAGTTTTTCTCTTGTATAGTTCTCCTGACTCAACAAAGTTTGTGGATATCTCATCATTTGTCTCATCCAGCTCCTCGTGATTTCCCATAACAACGGAGTATGGTTGTTCCGAAGTCCTAGTATTAGTTTGTGCATGTGCAATTGTACTGGGGTTACGATCTTTAGGATCAATCCCTTTAGGGGTTCTCTCAACTTCAGGTTGAGCTTCTTCAACTGATATGGGAGATATCTCATTCTCATTTAGTTTCGATTTCTGCGGACATCTCCGCAGAATTAAGGCCTCATTCTCCTGCGCTCTCCCCCTCTTCCTTACATGAGGGGTTGGAGTGGTTAGAATATCCTTTTGGGGTATTTCCATTCTCTATGGAGCATTCGCTGCCAGTATGTAAGACTTTGTCACTCCCTTCTGATCAGTAAAGGCATCTGGCAAATTATTAGCAATTTGTTGCAGGTTTATTATATGCTGAACTTCCAGTTTAGATTCTGTAGTGCGTGGATCCAGGGCTTGAATGCCTAAGATATTTCAGTCTATTTCTCGGCATTTATCATCATTTAGATACTTTCCACCCCCTAATGTCGGGAAATTATCCTCATCAAAGATGCAATCGGCGTGTCTGGCCGTAAACATGTCTTCCGTGGTAGGCTCAAGATATTTGATTATCGACGGAGACTCAAACCCAACATATACTCCCAACTTCCGGTGGGGGCCCATGGTTGTCCGTTGTGGTGGTGAAATTGGCACATATACAGCACAGCCAAATTTACGCAGATGGAAAATACTTGGTTCTTACCCACGCACTAGTTGTAAGGGGGAAACCTCATGGTATGCAGTTGGTCTTAAATTTATTAGTGTTGCTGCATGCAATACTGCATGTCCCCAACAGCTGGTGGGGAGCCTACTATTCTGCAGAGAGGGTCGAGCAATTAGCTTAATCCTTTTAATAAATGACTCTGTAAGGCCATTTTGAGTGTGAACATGTGGTACAGAGTACTCTACTTTAATACCTAATGCTAAACAATAGTCCTTAAATGCCTTAGATGTAAACTCACTGGTATTGTCCATCCGAATGTTTGCCCTCAATCTAATAATTTAAGCTATTAGTTTAGCAAAGGTGTGGTTCCTAGTAGACAGTAGGTATACATTGGACCACCTAATAGAAGCATCTATAACCACCATAAAATATCTAAACGGACCCGAAAGGGGTTGAATAGGTCCACAAATGTCACCTTATATTCTTTCAAGGAAAGCAGGTGATTATGTTGCTACTTTCAGGTAAGAAGGTCTAGTGATGAACTTTCCTGTGGTATAGGCTGGGCATAAGGAATCTTCAGGTTTAGAGAAGGATTGAGTCTTTAGGTTATGACCCACAGAATTACTCACTGTTTTTCTCATCATACCTATCCCAGGGTGCCCTAATCGGTCATGCTAGATCTTGAAAAGTTCCAAGTCTTTATACTCTATTTTCATTGCTACATATTCCTCAAGTTTTATGGAGGTGTAGTATAACCCTAAGGAGAAGGAAGGAAGTTTCTCAACCACCCTTTTCTGATCACCATCAGATTTGGTTAAGAGGAGATATTCTGCACCACCCTCATTTTCAGTCTCGATATGGATATCATTCAAAAGGATATCCTTAAAACTCAATAGGGTACGTTTTGACTCGGGATACAAAAGAGCATCCCCAATTACTATTTCATACCCATAGGAGGATAATTGTGGCTCTTCCGGTGCCAACAATTAGAGCATCGCTTCCGGCGATAGTCATGACATTCCTTGTTTTCTTTGTCAAAGTATAGAAATACTTCATTTCCCTTAGTATCGAGTTGGTGGTTCCACTATCTACCAGCTTTAGGCTGATCCACAAAGTGTGCCTCGGCGCCTTCTTTACTGGCACTCTCTTGTCTTTTGCAACTGACTCTTGGTAGAGTTCCACCAGATACCTTGGGGTGCGGCAATTGCGGGACCAATGGTTCATTGAACCACACCTGTAGCAGGGCGAAGGAGCGTGGGTCCTTTTGTTGCCAAAATCTGGTTTCTGTGGCTTGCCTTTCCCTTGCCCCGTCCAACGGGGCTTGCTATTATCCTTCTGCACACTCAGGATCCTCTGTTGTCCACCTCTATGCATAGGGCCCTTTCTACGGCCCTGGTTACCACTGTTCCTTCGGGAATAAGTGTGTGCTTCTGGCAACGGCTGTGACTCAATAGAACGAGTCTGATAGTTCTTCATCAGTAACTCATCATTCTTCTCAACCTCGAGAAGGGTGGTAATTAGCTTTGAGTACTTCTTGTACTTGGCTTGTCGGTACTGCTGCTGGAGTGTCCTGTGAGTAGGATGGAAAGTGCTCAAAGTCTTGTCAATTATGTCAGCATCTGTAATCTTCTAGTTATAGAACCTGAGTTTAGCGACAAGCTTATGAATGGCAAAATTGTATGCAGACACCCTTTTGAAATCCTGGAACCTGATGTTGGTCCATTCTCGCTGAGCTTCAGGTAGCATGATGGATCTCTGCTGATCATATCTTCTTCAGGTCTGGGTGGATGTGGTGTCGCAAGAAATGCAGTGTCACACATTTGGCGACCTTAGGAATGGCGGGAGCCCCAACTGTATGCTAAGCTATGGCTGTGCCGAGTGATCTTGCTGTCAAGTTGATCTTAGCATCCATGACCCATGTGAGAGTTGCTATCGTCAAGGGTAAACTCGACGAACTCCTTCTTTGCGAAGCCAGACATCTCCTATATTATCCATGCGTAATTATAAATTTACTTCAGGTAAATAGCATAGGTATTGCAAAATCAGCATGGTATTGAACTTATTTATTTAATAAATAAATTTCTAAAATTTTCTTGAATTTTCTAGAATTTTCTAGCAATTTTAATAATTTTCTGCTGATTAAATAATAATATTTAGAAATATTAAATAAGCAGAAAATAACGTATTGCAAAAAGTAATTCCAAAAGTAGAAATAATAGTACCAAAAATTAACTGGATAGTAATGAAGCTGAAAATAATACATTAAATAAAAACACATGAAATAAATCAATTAGCTGGACCAATTTATGATTAAAATAAACCACAAGGTCATCTTTATGAGTTTCAGCTTTTTAACTCATGCCTTTAATAAAACCGGGGGGAAACCGAAAAGTGCCAAAGCATATTTGTAATTTTCAAACAGCCTGAGGGCTTTTTTGCAAACCGGCGCCTTCTCTATCTACTCCCACCGACACCTTTTGGCCAGATTTGCCTTATCTCCTTCATTTGGCCACTCATGGTTCATCCCCTCTTTTCTTCCCACTGGCCATTGAAAATACCGAGCGGGAGCGGCGAGCATGAGATGGCGGCGGCGCTCGAGCGTCACGAGCTGGCGCCAGTCGAGCGAGCAGCCGGGTGGAGGCTCAGAGGCGAGGCGGCCGGCGCGGGCTGCGGCGGCCGCGCGGTCCATCACGAACTGCGCAGATGGCGGCGGCGCCGGTGCAGCGCAGCGGCGGCTTCGGCCCGGTTCGGCACATCGGCGACTGCCTAGTGCGGGATGCGGCGGGCCACGTGAGGGCATGGTGGCCGCTGCGTGCCAGCACCTGGTGATGTTGTCATTTCTGTAAGGCAGTAGCTAGCCATAATGGAAGGCCACAGGGAAGAAAGAAGGGAGAGCCAGGAGGAAAGTATAGCAGGGCCAGGGCAAAGATTAGAGATAGAAGAGAAGGAAAAAGTGAGAGAGATCATAGTTTTAGCATTCATCACTTAGGTAACAATAAGGATATTTCCTCTCTATTTTGTTAATATTGTACTAGAGACTATAGTCGATATTAAAGAAGGAAGTAGCAAGTATTTGTCAAGGGATTGATTAATAGATTGGTTTATCCATAATTTTCTAATGTGATTTCGGGTACTGTATGATCATAATCTATGTTATCACGGCGACAAGGCGAGGTGAGGCGCTCCGGAGGTGCCAGGACGCCTAAGCGTCTAGGCGGGCGTCTAGGCGATGATTAGACGATGGTGGGGAAAATAAGAAAACGGAACTCTGGAAGTCTAAATCAAGGTTTAAATCAGGAAATTTCTAAAAAGAAGGATCTAACTGCAATTTTATAGAACCCTGAGGACTAAATTTTAAAATGTCAGACCTTTTTATCCCCACCCGTGCTCGTCTGCTCGATATCTCCTACTCCCACCCGTGCTCGATCTCTCCGACTCCTCCCTGAGCGCCGCCTCCTCCTCTCCGACCCCTCCCCGAGCGCCGCCTCCTCCTCTCCGACTCCTCCCCGAGCACCGCCGCCTCCTGTCCGACTCCTCCCCACCGGATCCGGTCCTGCGCCGCCTCCCCCCACCTGGACGACGCCGCCGCCGCCGCCTCCACCCGGACGACGCGGATCCGGCCTCCCCGCGCCGGATCGGGGCTCCTCGCCACCGGATCCATTCCTGCGCCATCTCTCTCCACCTGGACGACGCCCCCGCCGTCGCCTCCACCCGGACGACGCCGGATCTGGTCCTGCGCCGCCGCTTCCCCGACACCTGGACGCTCCAGTCGGTCGCTTAACTTGGAAAAACTAGGCGATAGCCTCTGTCGTCCACCTTGCGGCGCCAGGACGCCTAGGCGTCACCTAGGCGACGCCTAGATAACATAGATCATAATTTGAGAATATCATCTATTAACTAGTTGTAGAGAATCTTGTTAGCTTCCTGTAGTCTTTAATTATGTCGATTGGATGGTTAAGTTTCAAGTTATGATTTTTGTAAGCCCATTATCTAGAGAATTGTTGTTAGTTGATAGCACTATAGTAATCAGTAGATTAAAAAAGTAAATAAAATAATTAGGATATTTGCTCCACATATAATTAGGGTAAAATAATGGAAGGTTCCACTCATGACATGACACAAGCATATGAACCAGGGTCGTAAGCCAAAATAGCTATGAGCAAAACTATTTGACTATTTCGGAGTGCTCTTGAGTAAGATATATATAGTTAGGCACCTCCATGGGATGGAGGAAAAGATTTACTTCGATAGGCACCTCCACAATATGGTAGAAAATACATACTTCGGTAGGCACCTATACGGGATGGAAGTATAAGTGAATATCGACGGATGTTCCCTCTGCTATACTGGTATGAGCTACAGAAAGAGAGAGAGACATGAGCATTATATTGCATTACTGAAAGAAAGATGAAAAAAGAGAATGGTGGAAATTGATAAGTGATATATTATGTTGTTGTTCGTATTATTTTATTACGTACTTGATGAGTCGTTGATTTACCTTTGCTTTATTGTTGTTTTTAAATGAGTGTTGAAGCGACATGTATGGGTGAAAGTATAACATATGATCTTGCGCATTTATAGTTCTTTTTTTCACCTAGCGATTATCATCATAAATAATTTAGACTATTCATGCAATCTTTAAATGAATAATGGATTCCCTTAGCTTTTTATGGTTCATAATGTTACTGCTTGATGCGTTCCTAGGTTTAGCTTTATAATTGATTCATCTTAGTGATTAATTAGTTCATCTTAAGTTCAATTTATTGAGTACCGTGTTGCTAAAATTTTTGTTTATTATTATGTTGAATGATTATACTTGAAGTCTAGTTATTTATGATGCTTATTTAATGGTTTAAATTGGTAGCGTTGGTAGTTGTGGGTGACATTCTAGACTTTGGTTAAGCCAGGGTGTTATAGTTGGTATCAGAGCGGATGTTAGGTCCTTAGTGGATAAATTGATAACTTATTTTAGATAATCAACTAAAATTTAACTTAGGATTGGTAACATAATGAAAATAATAACAATAATAATAAAAATAACTTAGGTTCGCTTATTGTTGAAATTTGACTTAGGATAATTAATTTACTTAAAAATAGAAATTTAACACACTGGTGCATAATAGAATGGGACCAAGTCATGCATTGTATTTACGCTCACGTTGGCTTAATTTGTTGTTTATAAATGTTATGAGATGTTGCCTATGTTTGTATTGGATAATTGGTTAATTGAGATGAATAGAGATGCCGAGAGATAGAGGTCACAGTTGTGGCTGGGGGCATGGCCAGGCTGTGCCACCGTGCATGGTGCATGATATTAGTTATATACCCTAGTGGCAATCATGAAGATGATTGTATCGCTTATATGTTTATGATCTTTTGAATAATATGTTATTTTTCCCCTTAAATAAATTTCTTTCATATTAATTAACAAGTATGTGACTTGTTCATAGAACTCTTTATTTATGTTTTGATGTTATTCTAAATTATCCCTGATTTTATATCATTATATAGGACAATTATGATTTACAGATCAGCACACCTATTGATTGATGATCGTGTTTCACGGATCATGGATATAGAATATCAAATCAATAATATGGACACATGTTAGAGAACATAATATTAGGTTGACCCACCATAAGACACTGTAGGAATTGTTATATGTTGAAGTGTCATCAGTTGATCTCATACATAGTGTATGTAGGATCCTTAGACCTAAAATCGTCATTGTTTCGTATATGTTAATAGTTTATTTAGAGGTTACCAAACACTACTCCATAATTAGGTAGTCATAAAGATAGCTTTCGGGTTTACTATAAAACATGTAGAGGAGTATAAATGATCAAGATAGAATTTATCTCTCTTATATAATAGGAGAGATATCTCTGAGCCCCTTGATGTGGTTGGATTAAGGAAGTGCATAGCCATACCGAATGTGGTTGAAGAGTCAATCACAACTGAGTAATACACTACAAGTTCGAGTGAAGGATTGAGCTATTATAGGATAGCATACTTCTCATCTTAAGTTTGCGCATACTTCTCATCTTAAGTTTGATATGGTATCATGAGGCAAACGGATCGGTACATAAACACTATATAGGTTCGTTTGAAATGATCTTTATGTATATTTGGGGGTCATTATGTTCTGCTAGAGACTGCTACTGACTTATGAACCGAAAAGGAGTTTTCGGTCTATGGCCAAATATACATGAACCTACAAGGTCACACACTTAATGAATTGGAATGATAAGAGTCCGGATAATAGTTTTCAAGTGGAATTCGATCTCTACTTATATCCGATAAGGATCTAATTGGAGGGTATATAAGGAGAGGTGCGGGAGGCTAAGGGAAGTATCCCAAAACACACACATCAAAGCTCTAGCTGCCACCTCTCATAACTCTTGCCGTGTATGCTGGTGCTAGCACACCGACGCACAGTGTTCCCTACCTAGACGTGCGGACCTTGGTAGAGGCGCTACTACTACTGTGGCGTCAATCGAGATAATCGCGAGGATGAGACGGTTGGCTAGAGGACGATTGACTGCTTTCACTACACCGACGCGCTCTTCATTGAATCAGTTGCTTCAACTCTACTTTCGCTACACTGCGCGTCTAGTAATAACAATTTATGATCTCTTACTAGCATGATTTTCTGGTTTACATGATAGAAAAATTTAATTTGTGCTAGTATAGCCTACCCGTATCCCTACAGTGGTATCAGAGCCATCTTATGTAATATTTGATATGGATTGGTCACGTATAGTTGATATGTAGTGGTAGTAGATTGGATATATTACTGGTCTGGTACAATAGCTTAGATTGATTCATATTATTAGATTGGTTTAGGCACTGGTTCATAAATTTAATCGGTTTTGACGATAGTAGATGGGTTTGGAGGAGGTATGAATTAATAGCACTGAGTTACTGTTCTTTCTGAAAACCTCCCGCGAAGATCAATATGATTGATTAATGGAAAATCGGGCCGATCAAATTGGTTCAGAATCGGGACCACCGTGCTAGGTAATTGTACCACGTATTGTAGGTTTTATGTGTTCATATCGTGCAATAGAATTGGATTCTTCACATAACTCGTTTTTACATAGTTGTGTGAATAGTATGGCCCAATGTGTATGTGATGCATATATGAGTTTTTCATGGCCTGTGCATCATGCTGATTTATAGCCATGTGCTACATATTGTTGTATAACGGACTACGTATCGATTTGTGATGCTTGATATTTTATATGTAATTCATTGTTACCTGTTAGGAGTAATAGCTAAGTAGATGAATATGGTGAACTCAAGCATTGATGGCTCGATGGACAGGAAGCGTGGTGATGGAGATGCCGTGCTAAGAGCCTTACTATATCACAGTTTAATATGATTTAATTGTGAATGCTTTTATGTTTTTGTTGTATTATTATTCATGTTATTACTATCTTAGGTGCTTTTTAACATAATAGAATAGTATCTCTCTTGAAAAATTAAGTAAAACTTGATGCCCTTCTAATAGTTGCACCTATCAAAATTTTGATCATTAACTGATAAGTTTACCAAAGTAGGGTGCCATTAATTATCTCAATAAAATAGTGTAAAGTATTGGACACTTCATGCATTATATTGGTTTACCTTGACTAGGCTATCAAAATAATTTTGGGTCAGAGGCATAATGTTGAGGCTTAAACATATGGATGTTACTCAACAAACAAGAGTTGCATGTGATGCAATTAGCAAGGGGTTGTTTACCTACGTCGCTAGGTTTTTAACAATGATGCCAAAGCTCACTAGGACTTAGTGGAATATGGATCTCGATTTATTATATGTTATTGAAGGGTACATGATTTTAGACATATAGTGAGAATATCTTTTGTTAAATTATTTTTGCATATACTTTTTATGTTGTAGACAATGCCATCATCTACTTTCTCTACACCTAGTTTTAACTTGCAATCTATTCTTAAGAAAGAAAAACTAAATAGAACAAACTTCATTGACTAGTATCGCAACTTGAGAATTGTTCTCAAGTAAGAAAAGAAGAAATATGTTCTAGAGGTTTCATATCTAGATGAACCAGCTGAAGATGCTACTCATGCTCAAAAGAATGAGTATGAGAAACATTGCAATGACTCACTTAATATTAGCTGTCTCATGCTTGCCACCATAAACTCTGAGTTTCAGAAGCAATATGAGAACACACATGCCTACAAAATGATTATAGGTCTAAAAGGCATGTTTGAGAACCAGACAAGAGCTGAAAAGCACAACATCTCTAAGTTGTTGTTTGTGTGCAAGTTAGCTGAAGGAAGTCCGGTCGGTCCTCATGTGATCAAGATGATTGGATACATTGAGAGTTTGAAAAAGTTTGGTTTTCCCCTTAGCCAAGAGTTGGTTACTGATGTGATTCTCCAGTCGCTCTCTTCGAGTTTTGAACCAGTCATTTTGAACTTTCATATGAAGCAAGTTGCTCGTAGAGCAAGCGTAGGCAGGAGTCGTCGAAGGACGCCTCCCAGCACAAGGACGCGCCGACTGACAAGCCTCAGCGCAGCCGTCAGACGTCCCGGCGAGCCCGTTACGTCTTCGACGTCGAGGGCGGCTCGGAAGACAACGGCCCGTCGGCGCGCGGCCGTGGCTCGGCGGATCGGGCGAGGCGAGGCGCGGCGATTGGGCCTGCGCACGAGTGCGCGACCAACACCGCCCACAGTGGTGCGAGGTGCACGGCCAAGGCAATCATGACACCCGCTCCTGCACCACCATCGCGGCACTTCAACAAAGCGTCGCCAGATACAGGGATCTCGAGGCGCGCCCACCCGTCGTGGCACACGTCCAGCAGCCCCTGGACAGCCCCCTAAGGATTCAAGATCAGGAGCTGCAGCCTTAGGAGAGTCTCCGGTGGATGCAAGCCCAGGTGCAACAGCCCTAGGAGAGCCCCCTGCGGATACATGCCCATGAGGGCGCCACGCGCAGGGTCATCAACGTAATCCCTGGAGTTCGCCTCGGAGCGACAGCGCAAGGCCTACGTGCGGAGGCTACACCACGTGGCGGTGTACCCGCTATTGGAATACGCGTAGGCTACGGAAGCAGAAAACAAAACTTTTCTACCGCGCACCCAAGAACATCATGCTAAGGAAGGATCATGGATCGTTACCACTTAGGCGCCGCAGCCGCAGCGCGAAGAAAGAATTGGAAACCGATCCAATCTCGCGTCGAGGTAGTAGTGGAAGTAGCCGATCGTCCCGAACAGATCGTCTCCTCCACGCACGCCGATCAAGATCGCAACGAGCAGCGCCTCCACCGTATCCACACGCCCGGGTGAACGCCGATCGCGAGTGTACTAGCACTCGTGAGCAGCTAGGGTTTGGTTCGGAGGTGGCGGCTAGGGTTTTGCTAGATGTTAATCGGGACGAATCCTCCGCCCCTCGCCTCCATATATATAGACCTCCTCACGTGGGCCTCGTGGACCGAGGCCCAATAGGAGTCTATTCGGATCTCTATCCGAATTGAGCCCATATCCGAATCATATTCGAATTAGTGTTCCAACCCGTTAAGCGTGCGACCACAGCAGGTTCACGTATACTTGGTCGTGACCGGAAACACCTTTCCAGCTACCATGTTAATAGCGGCCTCTAGTAAGACATATTAACCCCAAAGTATATGTAAAGATCATATCGGTGAACTGTAATGTTCTCTCATGTACGAATCCCTTTGCCTCACGATATAGATTGAGCTCAAGGCGAGACTGTGTCATCCTCTTAATAGCTCAATCACTCTCTCGATTCCGTGATGGATTATAAACTCGTGATTGACTCCTCAATCACCTTGGCATGGCCATGCACTTTCATAATCCATTACATCGAGGGCCAGAGATATCTCTCCCATAAGGAGGGGCAAATTCTATCTTGATCATTCACATCCCACTACATGTTTCATGGCAAACCCGAAGACTACTTTTATGACTACCCGATTCACGGAGTAGTGTTTAGTAGTCCCAAAATAAGCTACTACTCATGTTGGGAACCATGATGATCTCAAGTCTAAGGACTCTACATAAACACTACTTGAGACCAGCCGATGACACATGGAATCTCTGCGGTGTCTCATGGCAGAGTCTATCCAACATATGTTCACTAACACATGTCCATATTATTGATTTGGTATCACCATACCATGATCCATGAGACATGATCATCAATCAATACATATGCTGATCTTTGTCTTTGAATCATATTTGTTCCTCATATGATATACGATCGGGGATCATTTAGAAATAGCAACATCTTAGTATTTAAGAGTCTCATGAATAAGTCACATACTCATTGATCAATAATGATGATGTCTATTCCAAGGAACAAAGTAATGTATCATAAACATAGTATGTGATATATACAACATCTCCATGTTGCCTCTAGGGCATATCACTATGATCTCCCACTTGCACTAGAGTCAACCATGTAGGTATCTAATACCCATTGCCCTAGTGTGAGCCTCATGCTTTGGTGGGAAGCGGCTTTGTCAACGGATCTGCAATGTTCAAATCCGTTTGTACTTTGCATATCTTCACATCGCCTCTCTCCACTATCTCGCGGATGAGATGAAATCGCCGTAAAATGTGCTTGGACTTACAGTGCGATCTAGGCTCTTTGGCTTGCGCAATGGCCCCACTATTGTCACATGAGGTCCATTGGGCCGGAGGCACTAGCTATCACACCAAGCTCAAAATAAATTTCTTGATCCAAACGGCCTCTTTGGCGCCTTCGAAGCTGCTATGTACTCGGCTTCATTGTAGAATCAAGAACCGTCTGCGCTTGGAACTCTTCCAGACTTACCGCACCGCCATTCAGCGAGTAACACAAATCCAGTTGCGATCTAAAATCATCTTTGTCGGTTTGGAAGCTAGCATCGGTGTAACCATTTACAACGAGCTCTTCCTCACCTCCATAGACAAGGAACACATCTTTAGTTCTTCTCAAGTACTTCAAGATGTTCTTTACGGCAATCCAGTGACTTTCACCGATCTCGATCGTATCTACTCGTAGCACTTAAAGCATCTGAAACATCCGGGCGTGTACAAAGCATGGCATACATAATGGACCCAATAGCCAAGCATATGGAATCGCATTCATTTTATCCCGCTCATCGGTGTACTAGGACACCGATTCTTGCTAAGATTTATACCATGTGACATAGGTAGAAAACCTTTCTTGGAATCATGCATATTGAACCTTTTCAACACCTTGTCAATGTACGTATCTTGGCTTAATCCAATTAGCCTTTTTGATCTATCTCTATAGATCTTGATGCCCAGAATATATGTTGCCTCTCCTAAGTCTTTCATAGAGAAACTATTTTTAATGAAGACTTAATGATTCGAGCAAAGGAATGTCATTTCCGATCGGTAATATGTCATCCACATATAAGACCGTAAATACGAGTGCGCTCCCACTAGCCTTTTGTAAACACAAGGCTCTTCTTCGTTCTTGATGAAACCAAACCCTTTGATTACTTCATCAAAACGAATGTTCCAACTCCGAGATGCCTGCTTTAATCCATAAATGGATCTTTGGAGCTTGCATATCTTTCCAACTGATTGCGGATCGACAAAACTCGTGGGCTGTGTCATGTACACATCCTCACTCAGATTTCCATTAAGGAAAGCTGTTTTGACATCCATTTGCCATATTTCATAGTCGAAATATGCAGCAATCGCTAGAATGATCCGAATAGACTTTAGCATTGCGACGGCGAAAAGTTTCATCATAATCAATACCTTGAATTTGTTTGAAACCTTTGGCCTGTCGCGCTTTATAGATGTGAACATTTCCATCTATGTCTATCTTTTCTTGAAAACCCATTTGCATTCAATGGTTTTAACACCATCGTGGATCAACCAAGTTCCAAACTTGATTCTCGTGCATGGATTCAATTTGGATCTCATGGCTTCAAGCCATTTCTCGTAGTCTGTCCCACCATTGCTTCTTCATAGGTCTTAGGCTCATCGTTGTCTAACAACAATATGTCCAGTTGTTGAGTAGTCAAGAACATGTACCTCTCGGTGCACGACGTGACCTTCGACCTACGTGGTCTTTGGTGTGTCCACAACAGTTCTTCAACAGTTTGTTCATCCTATTGTGGTTACAGAGGAGCTGAAACGTTATCAGTGTTTCTTGAATTTCTTCAAGTTGCACTGTGCTCCCACTATCCCTTCTTGAGAGAAACTCTTTCTCTAAGAAGACACCATGCCGCGACAAACACTTTGCCTTCTCCTCGATTATAAAAGTAATATCCTTTTGTTTCCTTAGGATACCCGATAAAGAAGCATTTATCGATTTAGGAGTGAGCTTATCAGTTGTAAACGTTTTACATAAGCCTCACATCCCCAAATCTTAAGAAAAGACAAGCTAGGGCGTTGTCTGTCCACATCTCATATGGTGTCTTTTCTCACGATTTTGATGGAACCACGTTTAGTGTGAACGCGGTGTTTCAAGAGCGTACCCCAAAAAGACAACGGAAGATCACTTTGGCTCATCATGGAGCGCACCATATCTAATAAGGTGCGATTTCTCCGTTCGATACCCCATTCCATTGAGGTGTTCTGGCGGAGTCAATTGTGGAACAATTCCACAATCCTTTAGATGATTGCCAAACTCATGGCTCAAATACTCGCCTCCACGATCGGATCGTAGAAACTTGATTGTCTTGCCTAAATGATTTTGCACTTCATTTTGGAATTCTTTGAACTTTTCAAAGGATTCGGACTTATGCTTCATCGTAGATATACCCATATCTACTAAAGTCATCGATAAAAGTTATGAAATCACGAAAACCACCTCTGTTTTTAAGCTCATTGGTCCACATACATCGGTATGTACAAGTGCCAATAAGTCATTTGCCCGTTCACCTTGACCGGTGAAAGGTGCCTTTGTCATCTTGCCAAGTAAACAAGATTCGCATGTCTCTAATGATTCAAAATCAAATGAGTGCGAATACCATCTCTATGGAGCTTACGCATGCGTTTCTCATTTATGTGACCTAGCGGCGATGCCAAATAAGCGTGGGATTCAAATCATTCTGACGTTGCCTCTTTGCATTAATGTTATAGACCGTGACCCTTCAAGAGTAAGAACGTATAACCCATTCACCAATGGAGTATGACAATAGAACATATCTTTGAAATAAAGAGAACAACCATTGTCCATAGATTTAAAGTCATAACCTTCGCTTGCAAACATGAAGCGAAAATAATGTTCTTTGAAAGAGATGGAACACAATAACAATTATTCAATTCCAAAACTAATCACGAAGGTAAAGACAATGGCATGGTGCCAACAGCTACCGCAGCAACTTTTGCTCCATTGCCAACGCGAAGATCCACTTCGCTCCTCCTCAAACTTCTACTTCTTATTAGCTCCTGCAACGATTTGCAAATGTGAGCAACCGATCCGGTATCAAATACCCAAGAATCGTTGATGAAGTAGCAAGATTGATCTCTATAACATTTATACAGGTGGAAGTCGTACTTCCCTTCTTCTTCTCAAGATCCTCCAAGTACTTTGGGGTTCCTTTTCCAATGTCACGATTGCTTACATGAGTAACAATCGCATCGGGATGAGCATCGCCCTTCTTGTCTTTCTTGGCCTTAGAACTGCTCGCGATCGCATCAGGAGCTTTCTTTCTTTTGACCGCGATTCTCTTGACATAGGGCTTGCCCTTGCCTTTCTGCATCATCATCACATGATTGCTGCTTTTCTTAATGCTTTCCTCGGCAGATTTTAGCATCCCATGCAACTCGGCCGGGTCTTGTCCAGTTGTTCATGTGAAAGTTCATTATGAATGGCTCAAAGCTCGGGGAAGCGGCGGAGAATCACATCGATAGCCAACTCTTGGCTAAGGGAAAACCAAGCTTTTCCGGACTCTCAATGTAGCCAATCATCTTAATCACATGAGGGTGGACGGATTCCTTACGCAAGCTCGCACGCAAATAAGGACTTTGAAGTATTGAACCTCTCACCCCTTGCTTGGTTCTCAAACATACCACGTAACCCCACAATGATATTGTAGGCATCTGTGTTCTCATATTGCTTCAAGCTCGAGAGGACATTGTGGCAAGCATGAGACAGCTCACATCAAGGCAATCATTCGTTTGCTTCTCATAAGCTCTCCGTGCAGCCATAGTAGCATTATCGAGCAAGTCTTGGGTAAGGAGACTCAAGGACATACTCCTTGCGCTCTTGCTTGAGAACAATTCTCAAGTTGCGATACCAATCCAAAAGTTTGTTCCATTGAGTTTTCTTTCTCAAGAACAGATCGCAAATTAAAAATCTTGGATGCGGCGTTAGTGACATGATCTACAACACAAGAATATGCAAAGTTTAGCACTATGTTTATGTTCATCTTTTATTAAACTATTTAGCAAAAGACTCCCACTATGAGTTTTGCAACAAAAACTCCTCTAAGTTACATAGTGGGTAAAGATCCTCATTTCACTAATTCCTAGTGAGCTTTGGCATCACGGCTAGAAAACTAGTGACATGGGTAAGCAACACTTTGCTAATCACATCCCTATGTGACTCTACTTTGGGTGACATTAGTATGCCTCGGCCCCAATCTATGCCCCAAGGTCCAAAACTATTTTGATAACCTTGTTAAGTAAACCAAATGCTTCCGCATGTAGATGTCCGACATCTACCCCAAATGATGATGATAACCGATGGCACTCTACTTTGGTAGACCTACCATGCGGTGATCATTATCTTTGGTGCAACATATGGAAGGGCATTAACACCTAATTTTAAGAGGATTCTATCCTACCAAAGCAACATATCACATATATCATTGCATAAGAATAAGATAGATAACATCATAGATAAACACATTTAATCGTGAAGTAGTATGGCCCAAAAATGGTGATATCCATCTCCAAGTAGGTGTAGACGATCTCCATCCTCCACATCACTCCTTTAGGCCACCATGCTTAAAAGCTTGTAACCTCAAAACTAGGCTACTACCTATAATAGCTAGAAATTGAAGATTACAAAGATAGATTCAAGCATTAAGGTCGACACGCAGTCGTTAAATACAATATATACAGCTAACAATAGCTGAAATAATCATGACACGCAGCCATGAGCAGATGTTACATGCATCACATACATCTCATACATTCAAATAAGCTATAGGGCCATACTATTCACATCATTCTCTGCAAAAACAAGTTAGACGTAGAATCGCATTCTACCTAACGATGTGAACCCAAGACGCTATACAAGGGGGGGATACACACGGCGGTCACGCTATACAAGTTAGACGTAAAACCTCACAGAATTACATAGATCGTATCTATGAAATCGCTATGAAAATCTTATCGAGCCGATCAAATCAACCCAAATCCGAGCCATTCAAAATGTCTCAATTTTCATTAGATCAATCATATTGATCATCGCGATTGGTATACTTGAGGAGACCACAACACAAGACCTCGATCTGTTGACTCGATCTCATCGATTGTGCGCATTAGCCCCGATGGTGATTCCAAAGGTAGGGACAAGTCGCGCGTACATCAAAGAAGGAGCACGAACTAATCTTTTTGGCCTTATGATGCTATCAACTCATACCAATTTCAACCCCTTATGACCGATTGATCTCATCAACCCGTGCTACCTTATTTAGACTGTAATAGATCCAATCTACTACTATCGCATATCAACATATATGCGCTGATCCAGATGCAAACTAAGCAAGATGGCTCGATACCACTATTGGAATACGCGTAGGCTACGGAGCGAGAAAACAAAACTTTTCTACCGCGCACCCAAGAACATCATGCTAAGGAAGGATCATGGATCGTTACCACTTAGACGCCAGCAGCGCGTGAAGAAGAATTGAAACCGATCCAATCTCGCGCGTCGAGGTAGTAGTGGAAGTAGCCGATCGTCCGAACAGATCGTCTCCTCCACGCCGCGCCGATCAAGATCGCAACGAGCGGCGCCTCCACCGGTATCCACACGTCCGGGGCGGGCGCCGATCGCGAGTGTACTAGCACTCGTGAGCGCTAGGGTTTGGTTCGGGAGGTGGCGGCTAGGGTTTTGCTAGATGTTAATCGGGACGAATCCTCCGCCCCTCGCCTCCATATATAGACCTCCTCACGTGGGCCTCGTGGACCGAGGCCCAATAGGAGTCTATTCGGATCTCTATCCGAATTGAGCCCATATCCGAATCATATTCGAATTAGTGTTCCAACCCGTTAAGCGTGCGACCACAGCAGGTTCACGTATACTTGGTCGTGACCGGAAACGCCTTTCGATTACCATGTTAATAGCGGCCTCTAGTAAGACATATTAACCCCAAAGTATATGTAAAGATCATATCAATTTGAACTTGTAATGTTCTCTCATGTACGAATCCCTTTGCCTCACGATATAGATTGAGCTCAAGGCGAGACTGTGTCATCCTCTTAATAGCTCAATCACTCTCTCGATTCCGTGATGGATTATAAACTCGTGATTGACTCCTCAATCACCTTGGCATGGCCATGCACTTTCATAATCCATTACATCGAGGGCCCAGATATCTCTCCCATAAGGAGGGGCAAATTCTATCTTGATCATTCACATCCCACTACATGTTTCATGGCAAACCCAAGACTACTTTTATGACTACCCGATTCACGGAGTAGTGTTTAGTAGTCCCAAAATAAGCTACTACTCATGTTGGGAACCATGATGATCTCAAGTCTAAGGACTCTACATAAACACTACTTGAGACCAGCGATGACACATGGAATCTCTGCGATGTCTCATGGCGAGTCTATCAACATATGTTCACTAACACATGTCCATATTATTGATTTGGTATCACCATACCATGATCCATGAGACATGATCATCAATCAATACATATGCTGATCTTTGTCTTTGAATCATATTTGTTCCTCATATGATATACGATCAGGGATCATTTAGAAATAGCAACATCTTAGTATTTAAGAGTCTCATGAATAAGTCACATACTCATTGATCAATAATGATGATGTCTATTCCAAGGAACAAAGTAATGTATCATAAACATAGTATGTGATATATACAACATCTCCATGTTGCCTCTAGGGCATATCACTAACACCCGGCACATGCACCGCCAGACTGGGCACAACATGCGATCACCTTCACGCCCGCTGACACCGAAGGCGTGGAGTTCCCCTATCAAGATCCCCTGGTCAACCAGGTCGCGATTGCCGGGTGCGACATCTGGCGTATCTTGGTCGATGGTGGAAGTTCCGCGAACATTTTGTTCGCACAGGCCTTCGACCAGATGGCGATCCCTCGAAGCCGCCTAGGCTCCTCAAAAGTTCCGCTGCAGGGCTTCGGAGGTCAGCCGTTGCTAGCGCTGGGCCAAATATGTTTGCAGGTCTCCTTCGGCCAGGACGACAACGTGGCGAGCGGGGGCGCCACCTTTGATGTCGTCAATATCCAGTATCCCTACAACGCCATTTTGGGAAGACCGACCCTCAATTCCTTTGGGGCAGTACCACACCATGGCTTCCTATGTGTGAAGCTTCCGGGCCCACGAGGTATCATCACCGTCCTCGGCGACCAGCATATGGCTCGGCACATGGAGCATGGCGCCCGAAGCCCATACCCGGGAGTCCAGCGAGGCCCCTAGGTCAAGCGTGCTCATACACGCACTACGGCAGCTCAAGCACCAGAGGCTCCCCACCTCGCCGTCACGACAACGAGTCTAGTGGTTAGTCCCCAACCTTTTGTACTCGCTCACCCGCGCAAACGGGAATTTAATAAAGTTCGCCGTTTGCGAAGCTATTCCTGCTCCCCACCAAAAACGTGCGGAGGCTTGCCTCCTCCCGCACTCCCCGGAGTATAACAAAGACGTGGATGTTTTCCCTGCGTACTCTACTAAGTATAAACAAGACGCGGAGTCTCGCGCACGCGTTGGTGTCACTACGACGCGTACTCTCTGGAATATAAAGACGTGGTCAATGTTCCCACGCATTTCACGGAGGTCCGCCTCCGCACACGCACTCCACGGAGGTCCGTCTCCGCACACGTATTCCACGAAGGTCCGCCTCCGCACACACTCTACGAAGTATAAATAAGACGTAGCGTCAAGGTCCGCCTCCGTACGCACTCTACGGAGTATAAATAAGACGTAGCGTCGAGGTCCGCCTCTGCTTGCACTCTACGGAGTATAAATAAGACGTAGCGTCGAGGTCCGCCTCCGCACGCACTCTACGGAGTATAAATAAGACGCAGCGAGGGGACGCCTCCGTGCACACTCTACGGAGTATAAATAAGATGCGGATGTTTTCCCTACGCACTCTATTGAGTATAAACAAGATGCGGATGTCCCGCACGCGCGTTGGCATACCCTCCGGAGCTTAACTAAGCCGTGGTTGATAGTCCCACGCATTCTCTGGAGTACAAACAAAGACGCGGATGTTTTTTCTGCGCACTCTACTGAGTCTAAACAAGACACGGATGTCCCGCGGGCGTGTTGGCGTACCCTCCGGAGCTTAAGTAAGCCGTGGTTGATAGTCCCACTCATTCTCCGGAGTACAAAACAAAGACGCAGGTGTTTTCCCTGCGCAGGTGTTATCACCACGCGTACTCTTCGGAGTATAAATAAGACATGGATGATATTCCCACGCACTCGCTGGAGTCTACATACAACGGCGCACGGGCACCAGAGGCTTCTCGTGCTTCCAGCAAACCGCGTGCACTGCATGGACGACCAGCCGCGAGTGCAGGGGCAGGGCGCACGAGCTCAAGGGCCTGCGCCTCCGCAGAAGGGAGGACGACGCAAACGCGCTCGTCGAAGGCGCCCATGCGGGCGCGGGCTCCTGGCACGGGGAGGTGCCCCAGCAGACGCCCGAGACCACGGGCGTTCGAGCTCGTGACGCAGGATCGCCCCAATAAGGCGGCACGAGCTCGATATCAAGCCTCCGTTACCAGCCAAGCCGAAGGAATGGGAGCGCCTGTGCAGCCCCAAGGACGTGCCGCCCTGAGCTGGAGGAGTCAGAGCCCGTCCCTAGAGCAGCACGGCTCCTTGCAGCACTGCAAGCGCCAAGATCCCCCTCATCCCAAGCGTCCCACAAGTAGGGAAGGAGACTGGGGGAGAGGACAGGCGCCTGTGTGGGACAGCACAGTGGGACACGGCCTCGCTGGCGCGACGTAGAAGTCTACTACCAAAGTTAGGAGCTGCCTTGATGAAGTACAAGTGAATTGCCCACCACCCTACACCAGCCACTGCTCTTCGACGAGCCGACGAGGGGAACATACATCGCAGCATCGCACCCGCCTCGTATGGGTGGGATGTCTGACCCTGCGGCTGTCCCGGCGGCATCAGCCGCGCTCCGGAACCCTCGGCGCTATCAGCGCCGGCCAGCAAGAAGGAAGAAGCTGAGGCGTACTAAGGACGGTGAGTCCGCCAGGGATAGTTGCGGGGGCACGATGTCTAGAAAGGCGAGTGCCACTTCACTTGGCCGCTCGCCCCTTTTAAAGAGCCCCGGAAGCAAGACTGCGGAAATTATACCTCAAGAGCCCAGGGGCATGTGGTGCAATAGTGCCGCCCCACTTCAGTTGCAGGGCCCCGCCAACTACACTCCACGTGTCCCTCTATCCCGGGGGGGCCTGAAGCAACAGACGATGGGCAAGGGACACCTCCCCCGCAACCGTACAGCGCCAGGTGCAGAGCTCCGTTCATCTCGCCACAGCTATCCCGTCAATATCTGGAACTGCGGGGCAACAGTCGCGCCCGTGAGGCCCCTATCAACCGCCGGGGACGGAGCGCTCGCGCGTCTACTTCGACTAGACGCCAGCTCCGCTGCCACCATTTCGAAGGGTAGGGGACGAAGCGCTCGCGCGTCTACCGGCAGCGCCGGCTCGCTACCACCACTTCAAAGGTAGGGGCGGGCGCTCGCGTGTCTGCCGACTGGCGCCATCTCCGCTGCCACCACTTGAAGGGTAGGGGCGGGCGCTCGCGCGTCTACCGACTGACGCCGGCTCGCTGTCACCACCGAAGGTAGGGGCGGGCGCTCGCGCGTCTACCTCGACCAGGCGTCAACTCCGCTGCCACCACTTCAAAGGGTAGGGGACGGAGCGTTCTCACGTCTACTTTGACTAGGCGTCAGCTCCGCTGCCACCACTTCGAAGGGTAGGGGACGGAGCGCTCACGCGTCTACTTCTACTAGACGCCAGCTCCGCTACCACCACTTCGAAGAATTGGGGACGGGGCGCTCGAGCATCTATTTCGCTTGGGCGCCCGCACTGTGCCTACCTCAAGCGTCTACCCCAACTAGCCAACAAACTTTACAACAAGAGTACAAAGAGGATGCGCCCAAAAACGACGGAGGGGACGAACGTTTTGGCTTATCCATCACGCTGCTGCATAGTGATTACAAAGCCCACCAGGCCAACGCTACTCATTTGGCTTCGCCTGGACGACCTCCCGCGCCGGAGCCTCATCTTTCGAGGGTCAATTCGCCCAGAAGTTCAGCGAGTCCTCGGCCCGCCACCAGCGCTGTAAACGGTGCCGGGTCACGGCGTCAGCAATCAGCAGCCGGTCCCCATCGGGCAGCTGCTCGAAATAAAACGGCGCGGTTGGTCAAAGAAGGACAACAATTTTCACTTCATTCACAGCATGGAGTACACAGGTTACAATACACACCGGCGCACAAGAACCTCGGGGTCACACCTGCTTCGAGCCGTCAGCCCCGTCATCGTCGCGCTGGGCAACTCCATCCAGCCACTCGCCAAGGTTCCCCTCATCGTACATGTTCCGCCGCAGCTCCACCTTTGCCGCGGCCTCCCCGATGTACTCCCAGATCCGTTCGTGGAAAAACTGAACGGCGGGCCGAACAGCGCGCATGGCACTGGACATCACTCCAGCCCCAGCAGGCATCTCCAGCTGCGGGTCGCCCAGTTCGTCAACATGACGGCAGCCCCGGTGTTGGAGGAGAGCACACGCCAGACATACCGTCACGTAAGAGCAATGATTGCCAAACGACGTCGCGGCGGCCTGAGCGAGATCGGCCGCTTCCCCAATCCGTCGAAGTGTCCGTGAAAGCTCTTCGGGTCCGAATGAGCAGGGTGGCACTTCGGCCACAAGGTTTTCAAGGGTACTCTCCAGGGCCAGCATAGCCTCCCATTCCATCGCCGAGGCGGCACCCAGCGCCTAATCCCGCTCCCTCAGAGACGCAGCAAGGCGACCCTTCTCTTTCTCCAGCACGGCAACCTGCTGGACCAGGCCATCCCACTCCTCCATTGCTGCCTACCGAGCCGATGCCACAAGCTCCGTGGCATATGAGACGGCCCCCGCGTGTTCCGTTTCCAGGCGCCGCATGCGGTCATCCTTAACGGAATGCGCCTCCTCCGACACGCGAAGGGCTCCTTCGGCGACGCGCAGCCGGTCCTCCAAGGCCTCCCGTTCCCAGACATGGGCCGCCTACAGCGCCCAGCTAAGGGCGAAAGTCTACGCAATAAAGCGATCAGTTCACCTCCCAGGGGTCGTGTGCTGATCAGGATCACACACTTACCCTCATTTCGACGACCTCCACCACGCTCTCCAGCAGTCCCGACCCGCAAACTTGCAGCGCATCGCAGTCTAGGCTCGCGGCCGCGCTATCTGCGACCCCCCGCCACGCTGCCAGCACCACTGCTCGAGGGACGAAGTCCGCCAGATGTCGGGCCGCATCCGCGGTGATGGCTTCTTCGGTGGCGCCGGATGTCCCTTCTAAGCAAACGTCCTCGTGCTCCGAGGGCTGCCCGCATTCGGGGACCCATGTTGCTGCAAGGGGATATAGTAGTCAGCCCTACAAAGACACAGCGGGTCCAACCAAGAAATGTAAGTTTACTTTCAGCCGTGCTCGAATCCACAAGGATCTCGGCATCCCCGGCCACCCCGCCAGGTGGGGGGACCTCTGCGTCGAAGCGTAGCTCCACCAAGCCCTCGCCCCCGGCAGCCGCAGACCTGCACGGGGCCGTGGGGACACCGAGGCGCTCGGTGTCTGAGTCGGAGTCCCACAGGGTTCCGACCTTACTCGCTATAACAAACCCCCTCAATGAGCGAAGGGGCGATTGTGTGCGGGGCCACCTCGCCTTCGGGGAGTAAGAGGGCGGCCCTGCCTCGGCAACCGCCGTAGGAGGAAGTCCCACCGTGGCAGGAACGGACTCCGCCCTAGCATCCTCCGCCGACCACGCGTCGTTGATCCACCCCGCGCCGCGTAATCCCCGCCGTCCATCCCGCGCTCGCGCGCGCGCGCCGCGCGCGCGCCCTCGCCGCAGCGCGCGCCGCGCGCGCGCCGAGCCACGCGTCGGCCATCCTCGCCTTCCCACCTCCGCGCCACCGCATCTCCGCCGTCCATCCGGATCTGAGCCGAGGGCTCAAATCTTGCCGCGTGGACGTCCGCGGGCCGTCCGATCCCGCGCCGCCGCGCGCACCCGAGCCCGCCAGCTCAGCCCTAGCCACGTGGCTTGCAACGTCAGCCCTAGTCCACGTGGCCTCCGACGTGGCATGCCACATCAGCGCCACGTCAGCCAAAACCCCACCCCCGAGCCACGTGGCAGCCACGTCAGCTGCCACGTCACCCCCGTGCCACATGGCGGCATATGCGCGCGCCACGTCAGCCCTAGTCGCCGCGTCAGCACCGCCGCCCGCATGGCACTGTTACGTGGACCGGGTCCACGGTGGACTCGGTATTCCGTGCGCCGGGTCCACAGCACAGTAACATTTCCGATTTATCCCGATTTAATTTTAGTTTTTTCTTCCGAGAGCCCGTTCTCCTCCGTCCTAGCTCCGATTGATCCCGTTCTTTTTTCTAAATTCATCTAAAATCGAGCTCTAGCTTTTGGTTCTGGTTTCATGAATTTTGGAGTTCATTTGCTTATCATTTTATGTGTTTTTCTTGTTTCGGTCGTTTTCTCTCTCGTTAGATTCGGATTCCGGAGGAGCAGGTTTCGCGCCCGAAGACCAGGAGTACCTCGCTGAGCATAACCAAGGCAAGTCGTGTCCTTTGATCATGTTAAACCCAGTTTGCAATCTATTATTTATTTATTTTGTTTTAAATTGCATTGCATCTCTATTTATTATTCAAACATTGTACTGGTAGTTACCTTTCCAATTGAATATTTCCTCCCTTGTCATTTTGAACACCCTGATGCCATTGTCACCTTAGGTTGGGAATTTAACTAGTGATGTTATGATATTTATCACACAGGTTGGCACGAATAGATGCTTAGCCTTGCTTATATTTACGAAAGGGGTTTATCATCACATGTGAATCATAATTTTGAATTAATGAGATATGGAACTGTGGTTGGTGCCACGTATATTAAAATTTGTACCATGACGTTGGTGCGTCATTGGCGGTGGTTATACAAACTGGTTTTGCGCTCGGGCGAGTGATCGTGCAGTAAAGGGGGGGAGTGTTGGAGCACTTCGAGGGATGAGGTAGTCTCGCCCGGGTAATGTTAAGGACTTAACTTTGTGCGCCATTGATCTGAGCCATGCCGTGCAAACCACATGTCTGGTATGGGATAGACCTGACTGACTAATTTGGGAGGTTCCAACTTTAATCTTGCCATTGAGATGAACATGGTTGCTGATTCCCATGTGGCGCAAGGGGGGTGTGATGCGAAACCCTAGTGGGCGGATTAAGTTGTAACTGAACTTTGTAAAGGCCTTGTTGTGATTATCTTAAGCTGAGGCTAATCACATCGTGTGGGTACAGTTGTGCAACCTCTACAGAGTGTAAAACTATTCGAATAGCCGCGTCCTCGGTCATGGACAATGCTCGGTGATTTCACACGAGTGGTAGTTATTTCTGAAAACTTGTGAATGGAAATGGACAGGTGTTCACTGTTGGTTTAGTTTATGGATGGGAGGTCCATAAGCGGTTGGTTTAGCTTATGGATGGGAGGTCCATAAGCGTTTGTTTTAGCTTGTGGATGGGAGGTCCGCAAGTGGTATGTCAATTCCTTTGATTATTTACCTTATTATTGCTTTACTTAAAGTTCGCTTTTAATCTATTTACTGTATTTACCTTCAACTGTCATTTATGCAAATTAACCTTTCAGCCCTCCTTTGGTAAGCCTTGCATACTATATTGCATTCATTTGTTACAAACGACTTGCTGAGTACCAATGTACTCACGGCTTTATGCCCAATGTTGCTTAGTTGAGGAAGAGGAGTATCACCAGCAGGAGCTTCCAGAAGGAGAGTACTTCGACGACTTTGCGGTTTAGGCTTCGTTCTCCACTCGATAGCCTGTGGGCTTGTCGATTGGCCACTACGCTTTATTTTGGATTTCCGCTGCTACTTTTGTTAAGCCTTCGGGCCAGTTTATTGTAAGCTTGACCATAAGGTCGTACCTTTTGAGATTTATCGATATTTGAGCCTTTCCTTTATTTTATCGTGTTTATGGTTGTGATGACATCTATGTTTGACTGTGTGCACTAGCATGATCCTGGGACTAGTGCAGAATACACAGAGAGTCCGAATTTGCATATTCGGGTCTCGACAACCGCCACCGGCCACCCCGAACATTCAAGGCCACTACCGCTCACCACGCGGTGGTAGAACCACCGCCTTATCCAGTTCGACTCCCACTCCGCCTGACTCGACTCCGCGGGAAAAATCTTCTCGCACTGCGGACGCAAGACGAGGTCGACGCTGCCGAAGCCGGGCAATGCCCCGTCCCCCTGGTCCTCCGACGCACACCGACATCGTGGAGAAACGCAAACAGTGACGCCGTCGGCCAGCACGCCTCCGTGCGCAGCGCCCAGCTGACACGGCAAGACGAGCTATCACATTCGGCGTTATCTGCGCCAGCTCAAGCCTCAAAGCCCGCAGGACGTCTCCGACAAGTCGGACGGCCGAAATGTGCAACCCCGCCTCGAAGTAGGCGACGAACACGATCGCCTCTGACGTGTCGGGGTGCGGTTCATTCTCGTCGCCCGTGGGCAATCGCACCTCCCGGCGGTCCGACAGCTTCCCTTCGCGCAGAAGGCCACCAATCGTCTTTTCCGTCACCAGCGTCGAGCCCAAGACACGGGAGCATAGACCCCCTACTTTCTCCGCCGCCGTCCACCATTTGTCCATATGAGCGGAGTCGCTCCCCTCGAGTGTGTATCCCACCTCGAGCGGCGACGGCAGCCGGAAGACGGCGCTGTCATCAGCCGGCTGGGCGAGCGCTCCGTCGTGTGCCATCGTCCTCCTAGAGCTTCGCGTCGAAGGAGGCCGCAAGGAAGACAGGAGATTGGGGCGTGTGACCAGCAGCTAGAAGGCAAGGCGGCGAAAGTGCGGGTGGCGTAATGCAAGGGGTATTTAAAACCCCCGCGTCTCTCACGCCACCGGTGAGCATAACTGCTGGGAGGCGAACCGCCCACCTTCCCACGATCGCGACCGTAGTGGCGCACCTAATTATGCGCACCAGGCCCGGTCAAGCGACGGTCACACCAAAGGGTCTGACAGCGCACGACGCGCCAATAGCGCCCCGCCACGCGTCCACTCGGGAATCTATGCAAAACAACCTGGCTCCGCCTTCGACGACATCTTCGCCTCCGCAAGGCAGCCTCGGGTCTACCTCCGGCCGACCAGCGCACTACGCGCGGCGGCGGCACGCCAGAGACGCCCCGCCGGGGGCGCCGCGAGCGAACCATTCAGCGAAGGCCGCGCCGATTGACGCAAAGCCAGCCAGTCACGAGGGGCATCGTCACCAAAGCGCGCACAAGACGCACCGGTCTGCTCCTTCCACCGCGGCCGCGCCACGGCCGGTGGTCGCCGAATATCCCGCTCGAAAATAGGCCTCCTTCAGTTCATCAACATGGCAATATTCTTTTGCATGTTCATGAACTGAAGAAGGCATATTTTCGAAGTCACGATCATCTCAGCTACACCCGAAAGGCGCCACAGCCTTCCTGGTATACACAGCCACCCCCCGCATGGGGAAACCAACCGGCGGAAGTCGAAGCGACGCGGTCGCCCATGTGCGGACAAGCGCAACCGGCGGAAGTCGAAGCGGCGCGGCCACTCATGTGCAGGCGACGTCCCACCTTGTTGCATCTATGCACCTCGCCTGCGTCGACGAAGTCTCAGCCCCCGCAGGCCAGCTGCGACTCCGCCTATGGACTCCGACCCCGGGTTTGTGCGGCCACGATCAAGACCAACGCGCCAATAGTGCCCTGGCACGCCTCTGCCCGGGCATCTGCGCACAACAACTCCAGCTCCGTGCCTCCGCCTTCCGCGAAGCCTTCGCCTTGGCGGAACAACTCCGGCTCCGCCCTCGACGAGACCTTCGCCTCCGAAAGGCAACCCCGGGTCCGCCTTCGCCTCTCACGCAACTGCGCGTCGGCACGCCGCGCCAAAAGGCGCCCTTCCTGCTTCGGTGGTTCGGGACAACCCGGCACTCGCAGCACATCATGTCTCTTCACTCTTAACACAACTGTTTTTGCACCCTAATGTGTCCCACGACTTCCCATGGATGCTAGGTTGCAGAGAGCGCCGGCGCGGCAGGTCAGCCGGAAGGCGCGTGCTTGCGGATGCAAGGGATGGCCCCAGGCTCGGAGGCTGAAGTCCAGCAGTACACCCCCTTCGCGCGAGGGGCGCAAGTCTTCCCGCCAGCTCAAGAATGTACCTTCTTCCGTCCACAAGCATGCACAGAGCACCCTAACTGAAGCTAACCCTATCGCATGCTCGTGAGCGGAAGAGGGATATTCTTGAGACAAGCTGTCCCGGCAATCTTCGTCACGCCGCTACGGCCGCAAATATAGCCATTCTCGGGAAGCGCAACCGGCGGAAGTCCAACCGTCGCGGCCGACCACACGCGTCAAATCGGCAGGAGTCCAACTGGCGCGGTCGCTCACGCGCATGCGACGTCCCAACCCCCCGCGTCTGCCTGCTCCTCCCGTGTCGACGACGTCTCTGCCTCCGCAGTGCAACTGCGACTCCGCCTGCGACCACCTAGCGCACGACTTCGACATCGACTCCGCTGCGGACCCACGGCTTCGACTCCGTGGAGCCACAAGGACATACATGCGCCAAATCATCTTCGCCCACAATCACACAACGTCATAGGCTGCAGGGACGGAGGGGGCCAAAGGGTTCGGCAACATGGCTTCGGCCTGTGAAGCCCTTCACCATGAGAGGCTCCTGTCGTAGGGGTGACCCCTACCTAAACCCAGCTAGCCTGTTGAGAAGGTTATAAACCATGTAAATGATGTAGCTTGCCCTCAAGGGAAGGCTCGGTGTAAGGTTACGATGGTAAAGACGCTCCTTACGAGGAAGCATATATATCACAACCAGCTCTTGGGAAAGACCCAAGAGGACGTTGCTCACCAAACTCTCCACTACCATACACCTCTCTCTCTGTTTGGTCTGTAGCCACAACAGTAAACATCAATAACAGCACCCATATAATCTTCCCTCAACCACGACACATATATATGTTCATAATATGGATCAATCATCGACATTCCACACTATCAAATTTAAACCATCGTTATACTTGCCTTAACCGTGAGAAAACGGCGAACGTGCAAAAGGTGCCGCCTCTGGGGTCCATCCTCCACCTGAATAATAATTATAATAGTTGCTAAGATAACAGTAGCGAACCTTCACCCAAATAAAAACAACGCGAACTAGCAAATTCGTCTATCTCGGTTCCAAATCCCAAATCCTACCGGTCACCCCGCCTACCTCTGTAGACAGTCAAATTCAAAAATTCATATCTATTGGCACAGGAGTCCGAATAGGGTGTTCTTTGACTTTCTGGAAAGATAATTAAATTATCTAACTAAACCTAGTTGGGGAGCCTCCCTGATTTGGCCATGTTCTACCCGCACCACCCAATTCTCTAAAACATCAATGTTCACGTCAGGTTCTCTGGACAGAGCACTAAAAATGCCATAACTTCCAGCCCGAGTGTCCAAATTAAGATTTCTTGACCTTCCTGGAAAGCTACGACAATTATCTACAACTTTCGTAATATGAAGATCCTCTGTTTCTCCCATTTTCTAGTCGCCCAAACCAACCTACCAAACTCTGACAAAAAACTCCCGATCTGCAGAATAGCCTTTACAAGAAAAATCATAACTTCTGCTACACAGGTCCGATCACACGTTCTAGCACTTCATGGAAAGATAATGACGTCCTCTACGACTCTCTAGGAGAGGTCCAGACCTAAATCCCCATGAAACTAATCCAAAACAGCTGTTCAACGAAACCAATCCTAGCAGTTCAGAATACCGACAATGCTACCACAACTAAAATATACATCTAATTGGAGAAGAACAGGGATTACCCTTGACGAATTGCTGAAGAACACGGATTACCCTTGACGAATTGCTGAAGAACACGACGAACACCCCCACGAACTCCTTCCCTTTTCCTCTTCCCCTTTTCCTTTCTCTCCTTTCTTCTTCCCTTCCTTTGGCGCACAAGGCAGGGAGGAGAGGGGAGGGCTGCGCACTGCAGGGAGGAGGGGGAAGGCGTTGCACACAGCAGGGGGAGAGCCTGGGGCGGCGTAAGGCAGGGGGAGGGGCTGGGGTGGCTAGGGTTGGAAGGGTGGGCGCCTCTCCCCTCCTTTAGGTGGCTTCCCCTCTGGGCCTTGGCCTAGGCCCAGGTTGCCGAAAAATATTCAGAAACCCCCCCCCCAAAAACAGAAATTAAAATTGGCATATTACAGATGAGATGAGTCTTGCAGTGGTGATGGCATGGGCTGATGCTTAGCGAAGATGATAAATCGTGGACGATGTATATCAGTTTCAGGAAAACTCGATTCCTGTTAAATAGTAGCACGAAAATCAAATTAATTTCACATCTGGGTGCAAGATAATCAGGAACTCGAAGTGACGCGAAAGGAATTCAAAGAAAATCACTAGAGTTCTCGAAACCGAGTTCGGGCAATGGGCAATTTCGGGAATGATGGGCTCTCCATGACGGCGGTATCCTGGGGTTTGAGGCGGCTTGTCAAAGATTGAAAAGTGTTGAGGGAGGTCATGGGGTCATATATAAGGGCTCAGAAGAGAACAAACATACTCGAATTTGTAGTATTTGGTTTTGAGTTAGTTTGAGAACAGATGAGATAAAATGCAAACGGATGAATGAATCACAAAGAAATTGGAAGGAACAGATTATTTGCATGATTTGGAGCAACTTTCATTTTAGCATGATATTGAGAAAATGCTCGGTTGGAGATTTGGCTTGGGTGGCCATAGGAGGCGCCAAGGCTCTATTTCGGTCTGGCTATTGTTCGGGAAGATGAATAGTATTCGGTGAACAGTAGCCATGGATGAACAGTGACATGCGAACAATAAGCCTGAGAGGAGAGAGAAAGAAAGAATATATAGGCCAAGAAAAATGAGTTTGACCTCGGAAAATAGAACTGACATTTTTGTGGTGATTTGAATTTGAATTTGGGAATTCAGATTGGAATTAAATTTTGGATATTACCTTCTTGAATTACTAATAAAATCCAAATAAAACCAAATAAAATTCAAAACATTTAAATAATTAATTTGGAATTAATTTTTAAATACAGCGAATTGTGAGATGTTACATGTGTGCTCCTCTAAAAGGTCATGGGGTTGGATTCTTCGAGCTAGGCAGAGGTTTAGGATATCTTGGCCAAATCCCAGTTGGGTTGAGAAAGTGTTCGGTGATAGAACTCTATGGAGGCTTCTATACATGACCTCTTGTGTTCAATCCTATTATCAACACGCAAGGGGAGAGGTAGATTTTCCACAATTCGATGGCTTTGCTTGAGACATTCCTGCTGTCACTAGAGATTCTAAACCAAAAAGTCCAATTGTATCTTGCATATGTGTACCAAGACAAGAAGAGACTATTGTGTGGCAAATATGCAGTAGAGAGCTTGAAGAAAAATTTGAAGTACTCTATGAGCACCGGAAGTTTCAATTTCCTAGTTTCCTTTGGCTTGAACTGATGGAGATATGCCCTAGAGACAATCATAAAGATGATTTTGTTTATTATGTTCATAAATTATTGGATAATTTATCTTGTTCCTTGAATAACATCGTCAATATTTATTATCAAGTGTGTGACTTGATTATAAAACTCTATATTGCTGCGATGATTATTCTTAGGTGACCCTAGTCAAACATATGAGGACACATATTAATAGACTAGCATATGTATTGGTTGATGACCATGTTTCACGGGTCATAGATATAAAGATATTAAACCAATAATATGGACACATGTTAGCGAACATGGGGTTGGATCGACCCACCATGAAACACTGCGAGAATGTTGCATTCTTACCGTCATCAGTTGGTTTCATTCACAATGCGTATGCTATATTCTTAAGACTTGAGATCGTCGTACGTACTCAAGATGCATAATGACTGACTTAGGGATTGCCAAACACTACTCCGTAACTGGGTAGTCATAAAGGTAGCTTTCGGGTTTTGTTATGATGCGTGCATTGAGGCATGGTCGATCAAGATAGGATTTGCCCCTCCAGGCAACAGGAGAGATATCTCTAGGCCTCTCGAGTGATTGGATTCCAGAAATGCATGGCCATGCTATTCACGATTAAAGAGTTAACCGTAATCGGAAATTCAAGTCACATAATCGAGAAAGAGTGGTTGAGCTAACCAAACAAGGATGACACGTACTCGCCTTGAGTTTAACCGATATCGTCAGGCAAAGGGAAATGCATGAGTTTTGTTGAGGTTCGTCCGATATGATCTTTGCATATACTTAGGAGTCGGCATGTCTTGTTAAGGGGCCGCTGCCGATTAGTGGACGAGTAGGAGTACTCGGGCTATGTCTAAGTGTATGTGAACCTATAGGGTCGCACACTTAAAGGGCTGGGACTTAATTCGGATAGTGATCCGAATTCTTATGGGCCATGAGTTCCTAATGAGCCTCCAGTTCGAGACCCATTATGATGGATACCTATAAATAGAGGGGAGGTGGCATAGGGTTTTATAAGAGAATTCGGAATTCTCGAAACCCTAGTTGCCACACCTTCCTCATCTAATACCGCGCCGCCGGCGCTAGCACTCCAGCGCGTGGTGTTCCTGCCCCGTACGTGTGGATACCTTGGAGGTGTTGATACGAAGTTTCAACACTAGGACGATTCGCAACTTGTGACGATCACAAGGACCTGAAGGAGGAGACGTTCTGCTAGAACGACTACAACTGCATCAACACGCCACATCGACTCTACTTCCGCTACGAGTCTGCGCGTCTAGTGGTAATCCCGTGATCTATTACTAGAGGAGGTTCCTTTTACGCGGTAGAATTTTTTGAAATTTTGCTTGCTTAGCCTACTCGTAGATCTTCATGAACAAGCAATTCTCCAAGAGAGTCTCGGCCTTTGGGTATTTCTAGATTTTCCCACCAAGTGAAGCTAGTGATTTTGATACTATTTTCCTTAGTGCCAAAATGCTGATTAAACATTGCATAAAGCTAGAGCTGTACTATCCACATGGCCCTTCCTCCAATTGTGCCAACTGTGTAATTACCAAGTCCAGTGGTAAATCAGTTGGCAATCAAGTTCGTCATGCAGTACAGGGTTCCTACCACAATTTTCCCAAGAGCAATGTGGTTCTCTTGAGCAAGCTTGTTGGCTAGTTTCTCATAGGTGTGGATAGCAGCGCCTAAGGACGATCCACAAAAAATGAATCTATCTAGCCACATATTAAGAAAGGTAACATGTTCTTCATTGGATACTAGTCATTCTTTCCGAGTGAATCTCTTCATATAACTTTTCCATCCTTCTCTTTTCTTTGTGAAGTTAAGCTTGATTTTTAGAGGAGGGTCAAAGGCCGAAATCATTGGGCCATCCAGCCAAAAACAACAAACTTGTGCCATGTCAAGCAGGGTTGGACCGACTAGACCAGCAAGAAATGGAAAGAAGCATTCAAGGAGCTCGACCAAAATTGACAGGCTGCTATTAATAAAGATTTATTTAATTCTGAAGCAATAAGACAAATTTCAAGGTCTTTGGCAATACCAGCTTGGATCTAGATGTCTCTCTTCTCCGAAGCTATGGTGGTGAACCACTCTTGCCATCCTTCTGGAGTATTTGGCCAAGATATAAACAGCTTGACCATCCTTCTAAATTGAATCTGGCCGAGTTGAGATGAACATAGGACAGACTATAGGAGATAATGCGATAGGGTTCCGAGTTTCCTCGATGACCAAGGAAAAATTGATTTAGGAGATTTAGGGACTAGGCAGAATACTTGAGGAGCATCCATGGCAGACTTTGGAGCCAACAAAGAGCTTGAGGAAGGAGACGATCCAGAGGGAGCAAAACCCTAGTAGGTGTTTGTGACGATAAGAAGGGGAAAATGCAAAATGGTAAGATTGTTCTTATTTATAAGTGGTGTGGTTGTTTTGCATTTGAAAAGCCTAGAAGGTTGTGCTGGAGATTAGGGAGATTGTTTGTTGCCATTTGTGAAAACAAGAAGGTAAGAATTGGCTATGAAGAAATTGTGAACCCTAATTCACATAAGATTTTTAGGCCACAATTAAAGGAAGTGACACCTGAAAATCAAAAACCATGTTTGGGAATTTTTTCAGGTCTGCATGCCTGATAGTTTGGCCAAACCAGATATGGTTTCTATTTGTAGTTGGTAGGTTGTTTCCTGTTTTGGAGTCAGAACAAAAATAATTAGAGCCTCTTTGGAACGCAGGATTTTCGTAGGAAATAATTCAATTCCCCGCATGATATAGGGAAAAATTCCCATGTTCCAAAGAGACACTTAGGAAAGGTTTGAATAGGATTTGAGCCAAAGTTTAAATCGACATCTGGTCAACATAGTACACAAGCTTCGTAAGCCTTGGGTGTGCCGCTTGTGAGGCCAGATCACGTGTCTTTTCAGATTGAATCTAAAAGAACTTTATGTTCATTTTTAGGGAAGAACTTGTGTGTTCATACTTTCCATTGTTCTTACGTAGTCTTTGAGTTTGCTTGGATTGATCCATAGTGGTCACCCAATTTGTGCTCCTGTCTCCATACTGGTTGTCTAGTAATTATTTGTGAGAGTTGTGGTGTGATTACCACTGTTGTGGTCATGTGCTCGATACAAAACTATTCCAGTTTCATATCATAATCGCAAGATCGCACCTCCTATATAAGACATGGTTTGATGTGTGACATGTGTCTTTTATTTATGATTTGACTAAATTGTTTGGGTGAGACCCTTGCGGTGGGTGACACGTCCGCTGCTATTGACCAGCGGGAGGCAGGTGTGGTAAGAATAGGGATGAAATGGATCGGATGGTGCCCAAACAATATTTGTATTCGTATTTGTAAATGAATATGAATGTGAATCCGAATATTCTCAAATACAAATAGAATATTGTAACAAATATAAATTTGAATCGAATATCTACTCAATTCAGTTGAATCCGGATATTCTCATAACTTATGTAGTACGAAGACATTAATAACATTTTATTCTCATACAATCATGTTTAATCATTCTAATTCATTTACTTCACCTAAAGAAACACGAATTCACGTTCAATTAAAAAAACTGGTCCAACTAACTAGTCATGTTGTAATGAAATATGCATATTACTTCGTCAAATACGAATACGGATATGGATAGTCCAAATAAAATAACATTTAAGATGGTAAAAGTACATACTATATTCGCATCCATATTTTTTATGCGAATTCGAATACCAATGTGAATAGGATAGAAATTGTTAATCGGATGAAAAAAAATATACCGTATTTGGATCCTATCGAATATGATAAGCAAATAATATGAATAATTCGTATACACTTTTCATAGCAGATGTGGCCGAGAGCCGGCTAAGCTAGAGCCATGGTCTCTAGTTCGGCATGGGACAAACAAACATAGCCATCCACCATCTCCTCCGAAATTAAACGAACAAGAAACTCCCAACCATCTCAAGAGTCAGATAGACTAGCAGTGAATGCGCGGCACCATGCCGCGCTAGCTATCACGTGAACCGAAGCAAAAGAGCCGACAATTCGTAGCGAAGCTTTTCTTGAAAAATCAAGGACCCATATGTATTTCTGTGAAAAGCAAAGGTTTTTTCACAAAAAATCATGGGCCTATATGTAATAATGGGCAAACTATAGGGTTTTATCCTAAAAGAGGGCCTATCTGAAAAATCAAGGATCCATACGCAATTTTAAAAATTTTGAGGGCCTTTTTGCAAAAATGCTGATGTAGCAGGGTCTTTCTGCATACAACGAACCCATACACAATTTTGGAAAATTGAAGGGCCTTATTTTGGAAAATCTGAGGGCCTTTTTTGCAAACATGCTAACGTGGCGGGGTCTTTTTGCAAAAACCAAGGAGCCCATATGCAATTTTGAAATATCAGATGACCTTTTCGCAAAAATGATGACATGGCAGGGTCTTTCTACAAAAACCAAGGACCCACATATAATTTCACAAAAATCGGAGGATCTTTCCACAAAGAATCCGCGTGGAGGCGCTGGCCGAGGGAGAATCCCCCCGGCTTTAATATACTACTAGTAGCATAAGCACTATGCCACGCTACGCTAGCTACCAATGGACCGAAGTAAAAGAGTCGAAAATTCGTAAGAGAGGCTTCTTCGGAAAAAGCGAGGATCCGTACATATTTCTGGAGAAAGCGAATGGCTTTTTCACATAAAGGCCCTGTTCTTTGCGGCTTCTAAAAGCCGCTTTTGACTTTTGCTACAGTAACTAACTTTTAAACGGAGTATTTTTTTAAGATAGTGTCTACAAGTTAATTGTAGTATACGTTAAAAAACTAATATATGTATTATCAAAAATCGCAAGCGAGTATCTCTTTTTCCGCAATTTACATGCATAAATGACCAAAAGCCATCACCATGACCAAAAGAATGTGCCCAAAACCAAGGACATATGCTCAATTTTGGAAAATTGCAGGGTGTTATCCAGCAAAAAGAAGGGCCTCCACGAAAAACTAAGGACCTGTATATAATTTCAGAGAAGTAGAGGGGTTTTTCATAAAAACTGACATGGCAGGGTCTTCCTACAAGAATTAAGGACCCATGCACGATTTCATAAAATTTAGAGGGCCTATTTGCAAAATATCCAACATGGAAGGCTATCCGGGGCGCTTCCCGGGTGTAATAAGGGATTACTAGCCATATAGGTGCGGCGCCACACCACGCTAGCCACCGTGTGGACCGAAGTAAAAGAGGTGAAATTTCGCAGCAAAAGGAAAGCAGAGGGGTTTTTTCCGCAAAAAATCAAGAGCCTTTTCGCAATAAAAGGAGAGCGGAGGAGTTTTTCTACAAAAAAAAACTGAGGGCTTTTTCTAAAGAACTAAGGGCCTGTACGTAATTACGGGAAACCGCAGGGCGCTATCTAGCAAAAAAAAGTGAAGGGGTTTTTCATAAAAAACCAGAAACCTTTTTGCAAGAAACGAGGACCTATATGTAATTACAAAAACTTTAAGGGTTATTTCGTGGAAAACGCCATGTGATGGGCTGGGAACCGAGGAGCCCCCTCTTATAATATACGGAGTATTATTATAGTATACTAGTATATATACAGATTAAAAAGTAAAGGCTTAAAAACCAAGTAGAAAAAGGAAAAGAAAATGAGGAAAACAACGAAGCAACTGGGCTCCGAAATAAAACGGGACAACCGCGTCTCGCTCGCCTCGCCATCTTCCCTCGATCCCCAGCTTTCCGCGTGCCTGTCCCGCCCGCCTCGATCTGATCGGGGGAGGGGAATGTCGTCGGCGGCGGCTGCGGCGCACCACCGGCGCCATGCCGGCGGCAGCGGGCTCGTGCCGCTCGCCACGCTCATCAAGGAGGCGGCCCGCACGGAGCGGCGCGGCGCCGGGAGCAGGATCTGCTCGCGGGAGGAGGACGGGGCCGCTGGGGGAGCGGGGGATGGGGCAGAGAGGCGGCGCCCTCTGCTGCGGTACGGGTGCGCCGCGCAGTCCAAGAAGGGCGAGGACTTCTTCCTCCTGAGGACCGACTGCGCGCGCCCCTCCACCCCCTCTTCCTCGACCGCCTCCTCGCCTCCTCCCACCTTCGCTGTCTTCGCCGTAAGTCGCGTCCCCACCTGCTGCTCGGTTACAGCCAGTGAGTGAGTAGGATCCTGGACGGTAGTACTGCGCGATTTGGTTGCATGCATCTACCTGATTCGGAGCTGGGGTTTGAGCTCGGGAGTAGCTAGCTAGTCAGCTTGGATTCGCTGGTTGAAGCAACCGCTGCTTCGGAAGTTTGGATTTTGCTTCCGTCTATGGATGGGGTGGGTGATTGGTGAATTGTGTGCTCTGCTGTAGATGTTGCTTGGTTGTAGATCTTGCTAGGCGTGTTCTTTGTCTAGGATCTACGGTCTGGGAGTTTGAGCCTCGGAATTGCAGGTACGCAGGTAACCGCTGCATGGGTGGGCTATAAAATGGAATGCTTGCAGTTGCGAGGGTGGACCGGGCTTGTGTCGCTATTCGCTAATTGGATGTTTATTTGTCTTCAGGTTCTTGATGGACATAATGGTAACGCCGCCGCGATATACACGAGGGACAATCTGCTCAACCATGTCCTCAGTGCGATGCCACAGGGCCTCTCCAGAGAGGAGTGGTTGCATGCATTGCCCCGCGCGCTTGTCGCGGGGTTCGTTAAGACCGACAAGGAATTCCAAAGCAAAGGCACGATTTCGTCATTGGTATTTGGCATTTACCGCTGCACCAAAAGTTATAATGAATACTGACGAACTTTCCCTTTTTGGCTATGTACCAGGCCAAACTTCTGGCACAACTGCCACATTTGTGATAATTGATGGATGGACTATCACCGTTGCTTCAGTTGGCGATTCTCGGTGTCTTTTGGATGCTCAGGGTGGGGCTGTTTCTATACTTACAGTGGATCACAGACTAGAAGAAAATGTTGAAGAGTGAGTAGCAGCTGCTTACCAAAATATGTGTATTACCAAAAATGTTGAAGAGTGACACAAATTAGAGGGGTTAAATGAAGGGAAAATCACTATTAATATAACATGTGACTATTATTAATAGAGATTAGTAATTACTCAAATAATTATCTCACAGCAATAATGGAAGGGTGGGAAGTGTAAAATTTTCATTAACTGCTGTCTTGGTTTTGATGTTAACCTTATATTATGAAACTCCAAGTAATAGTATTGCCTTATATTCTTTCTGATTAATGCCTGACCACTAGTTTGGACAAGTAATTGTTCATACTCACTTTACCCTAACTGTCATATAAAATGGTGGCAGGAGGGAGCGTGTCACAGCGAGTGGAGGTGAAGTTGGAAGGCTTAGTGTTGTTGGTGGGGCAGAGGTGCGCTCTCGCTTACTGCCTTTTTCTGTTAATTAATAGGATGTAATGTGCTAGCTTAACGTTGGAACGATTAGAAAATGGGCTAACAACTTTGATTTCCCTGTTTTCAGATTGGTCCACTACGATGCTGGCCAGGAGGCTTATGCCTATCAAGATCCATTGGAGATATTGATGTCGGCGAATTTATCGTACCTGTTCCTTATGTCAAGCAAGTGAAGGTACTTCTGTGACACATCATGAATATGTACTAAAAGTGCTCCTTGCTTTCCTCTTGACAATAGCACAACTCTGAGTATATAAGTTCACCATTCTTCATAAAAATTCTCCTAGGCTTCCCATTCTCCATGCAAATATTTTTGGCAGATGCTAATTGCTTTCATGGTGTGATGTTCGTTTCCTGTAGTTATCAAATGCTGGTGGGAGGCTTATTATTGCTTCAGATGGCATTTGGGATGCATTGTCCTCAGAGGCAGCTGCGAATTCTTGCAGATGGTTGCCTGCTGAGCTCGCTGCTAAGCAAGTGGTTAAGGTAAAAATATTCACTTCTACTTCATAGATTCTAAGCAGTTCCACTTAACACTGGTGATGCCTCTAACGGTCACCAAATTACTATCCTTGCATCGTCAAACATGTTTTCTGATTGATCACATGTATGAAATAATCATTTAGGAGGCGCTCAGGACAAGGGGGCTAAAAGATGACACAACCTGCATTGTTGTTGACATAATCCCACCTGATCAAATGATACGGCCTCCATCTCCACCGAAAAAGATGAAGTTCAAATCTCTAATATTCAGAAGAAAAGCAAAGGACCCTTCTAATAAATTGACTAAGCAGCTTTCTACAGCGGGTATCGTTGAAGAGCTATTTGAAGAAGGTTCAGCGATGCTATCAGAGAGGTTAATTTTTTTCCACTCTTGTTCCAAAAGTATTTTTTTAATTTCTTTAATCTGAACTTGCCAAGTGTTGTTTCCTCTAGTTCCCCTAGTTCCCAACCTGTAAAATTGTGCACAACAATATCTCTGTCAAATGTAATCAAACTCCTGATTGAGACCAGTGAAACTTGAACCATTCTCCCGGTCTCACCAAATGGCTCATGCATGAACCTAGCAGTAAAGGAATCATAGGAGTCCGAAATTTTTCTAATCTGATGTTAGGTTGTTCACGTAGCCAAAACCCCTTGGTTTTGATTTTTCACTGTTTGATTAAACATTGCCTCTGCATGGTTGTTGCTTTATGGGTATGCCTGTTGGATGACTGTTGAAAGTTGAAACCATATCAGAACCTCTCAATTAGTATATTTAGGACACTGACAATTCATAGACCCTAGTACAGTCGACATGTTCACTGATACACTTACTGTTTATGATTTAGATCAGGGTTTGTTATCTGTATCACTCCAGCATATATCTCGCAAGTATGTGTGTGAAGTGATACCTCATAGGTATAATATCAATTCAATCTATATAAATATAAACAGCTAGTTGGATTCAAGGCACCTCCTTCGCTCTAAGAGTCCAAGGGCTAGAAATTCTCACATTAATCTGTTAAAAAGAAAAATCCTAAAAATTCTCTTGTTAATCGAGAGAAAAATAGAAGGATCTACACTACTTATTTTGGTTGCACTAGATGGTGTAGATTAATCAAATATATGTATAGATATTGTGACTATCACAATTGTATAACAAATAAAGCTAAATTCATAGATATTAGAGTTGTATAATAAATACAACTGCGTTTTCAAAATAGAAACATATGTATCGTAGTACCTACCACACAGCTGTGCAGCCAAATTGGCTAATTTGCCTGAATAATGTCTGTTCTAGTTATGCATACATTCAAAAGTTTATAAATGGGGGGTTTAGATTTTTCTGTTGTCTCAGCTCCTTCGGCTACTTTCTATTGCCATTTCAACATTTTTGGGGATCCATCCCCAATCCCTTGCAACGGGTGTAGCCTCTTTGGTTCCAACCAGCTACTGTGAAGACCCCCTCGGAGCTACTATGAAGATCCCATCGGCCCATCATTGTAGTCTACTCGTCCATGATCCCTCACAGTTATCCTAATTTGGACATGTTAGCAAGCATTGGTTGAATATGCTTTAATTAAATTAAATCTGACTATATAATCATTTATTAGTCCAATGCCTGTGCAAATTGCTTCTCTCAAGCATAGTACTTGAACAATAATGTTCCCACGTTGAGTGTGCACCGGTGAGTGGATGGTATGAGCATGAGGATTTTTGCCTCAAATTTTGTGGCCATGGAAGAAGGGATTGGCTGTGCTCATTCAAGAAACAGTTTCCGAAGGATAAGCACCTCACAATTCACATCATTAAATTTGTCTTGCAGACGAGAAATTGGCTCCGTTCTTTTCGGCTTTTTAGCTGACTTTTGGCTTTCGCTTCTTTCAGCAATCACTATTTATTAGACTAATAAGTCGCAGCCAGAAGCTATCAGCCACGACCCAAAAGAACATAACCATTATCATGTAGCGCTTGCACAGAGCTGTCTCAAGTTAAAGGGCAGTTCGCAAGGGAGTTTGTCTCATCTGTAAACAGAAAGGAATTCATAGGTCCCAAAGTCCAACAAAACGATCCTCTGTACAAGTGCACAAGCAACTGTTCCCCTTCCTCGCGATCTCATTCTCATATGCACAGGTCCAGTGGAGCTCCGACAATTGGAGCTGGTTCTCCCGACCAAGTCACTAGAGTGGCAATGGTATTCCTGTCCGTATGAGAATGACATGGGGAAGAGGGAAGGAAGGAGAAAAGCCATCAGATGGTTACGAGGGAGTAGTTTTGTTGGACTATAAGACCCATGTTACCTTTTGTTTACAGCAGGGGGAACAACCCTCTCTACATATCCTTCAATTGACATGTTACACAAGCAACTCTGTGCAAGCGTTGCACATGATAGTTTCTCCTTGCAGGCATAGCTAGGATCTAAGGAAGTGATGAAAGTCCAATGTTTGAAAGTGAGGACAGTTGTGTTGTGTCAAGATTAAATGCTTGCTCAGTTTGACAACTCATTTTCTAGCTAAATGCAGCCTTTCCCCTTGGTAGACTACGTTCTCGGCATTGTTAAAGGCATGCCCAACTTGAATAAGCTCAGCTTAGCAGTCATGCAGACCATAGATGCAGATTTTGTGAAGACCTAGGGCCTTAAGTGCAACACTTTTAAGGAATCGAGCAGATCTGGGGTGATATGATATTTATGCATGTGATGCATGTGTAAATTGAGCGTGAGACCTGTAAGTGGTGACCATAATTTTTCTGCAGACTAATGAGGACCGTAAAGCTATTAATTGGTGGGTTGCTATGGATGAATCCTTGGGTTTATACGTGCTTGGAAGGCTACGTATAGATGTAGTCTAAATCACTGGTGGTCTGGAGTTTATATGTTAAATCATATGAAGATTAACTGGCTGCTGGAACTTGGCAGGAGCTGGCCATTTTTTCGGTTGTTCATGTCGAGGTCTGGCTGGTCTGAATTCAAATTTTCCATTTTTATTTTCTTACAGTATTTTCTAAAAAAAGTGAATTATATTGTTAATCCTTTGAATGTTGGATATTCGTCTTGAATAATCCAAAATGTCTGAACTTGCTTTAAATTGCATATAGCTTACTGTAAATCATGATTTGATCTTCCTAAGATAAACCTTCTGGTTTACTACCCCTACTGACCGTTTTAACCATTAGCCTGGTAGTAGCCCTATTGGGTTAGCCAACTACACATCACATTTCTGTAATAATATGTTTTATAAGTGAGTTGGAATTCGTCTTTAGGACAGCCTGTTTTCATTTCTTTTCTGTCCATCTAGGTACATTAGTCTATATCGTATAATTCACTGTTTCAAGAACAAGATGATGTGAATGTATTGTCATCTGTCAATCGGGATGCCCGTTATAAAACGAATGCTCATTCCATTTACTTGTACCACACAGGTTAGGGAATGGCTCAATAGGTCGTAGAACATCCTCAAGCTTGTTTACATGTGCCATCTGCCAGGTAGACCTTGAACCAAGTGAAGGTTTATCTGTTCATGCCGGTTCGATCTTCTCTTCAAGCTCCAAGCCATGGGAAGGCCCTTTCCTCTGTTCCGATTGCCGCGACAAGAAGGATGCCATGGAAGGTAAACGACCGAGTGGTGTCAAGGTTCTATGATCAGTTGCAATCAACCACCATTGTAGCTCCCGCAAAATCTCACATTTCTTCTTTTTCATTGTGAGCACCCTTGTATTACAAAATTTTCCTTCAAGGTGTTTCGGATAATGTTAGGCTGCATTTTATTTTATTATGTAAGGAACTAGCCAACATTGTAAGTAGTATTTGGGAAAAGAAAATGTGAAGCTAGTGAATAGAGTATGCCCCCTTAATCTTGTAGGCATGAACTAACTGCAGCTTGCCTCTCGCGAGTTGAGTATGATAGCTCTATTATTCTTTATTTGTAACTTATTGGTGCCTTCGCTAATGGAATCTTTATTCCGGCACCTTTTTTTACATCTCTCTCTCTCTCTAAAAATGCAACTCTACCAACATGTTCAAATTTCTATTTTTTTGCTCAGCTGCAATACCGTGTGACTTTGCGCTAGTGTGCTTTGTTAAGACTCTTCGTACGAAGGGCCAATATTGAGTCTAAACCAGATGAGTATTGAAGTCCTGTGAAAGCCAGGCGTCTGAATTTCCATAAATTCTCCAAAAATCACCAAATGTACGATGTAAATGTCAGCTTGCTTTGCTTTTGTAAGATATGAAACGCACGGCTGTAGCGTAGAACATGCCCTTCCTGCATTTTGTTGAGAAGCTTATTTTGGACTCGTACGCTTTGGTTTTCATGGCTTTTCAGCTGGCTTTCGTTAGACTAGAACATCAGGCGCAGCACGTTTTGCCATAACTTTAATTACAGAAATAATTCACACTTAAATGCAGAATTCCATTTATTTAGCTAGCCAACCAGAGCATACAGAATTGCGATGACACAAGGCAAGCAGCAGCACAGTGCAATCCCAATAAAACAGGCAACAGTAATGCAAAACACAGTGAAGAATACATCAAATGCTAGGGAAACTACCGTTAGGGGTGCAAACAGATCGGATTCGGACGGATATTGCTTAAACCATATCCTAATCCATATTTTTTTTCCGGATTCGGAGTCGAATACGGTAAGACCGGATATGAATACGAATTCGGAATATTCGGAGTTTCGAATACGGTACCGTCAGGACGGATATATAACGGATTTGGCTTGAAAACGGATAATATAGGCGGATAATATGGAAAAATTGGTAGGCATTTGCATACCTACTGTAACTTTAGTTAGACCCGGCAGATCAATCAATGTTAAGTTGACCACTGCAATAGTCCATTGAATAAAGTAAATGGTTCATCAAGAAGATTAAGAAGCAAGAAGATTCAGGACCTACTTGAATGCTATATAAATTAAGTGTTCCATCAACCAGTAGCATCATTATAAATATCGAAACACAACCATGATAAGACAAGGAAATAAAAAAGACGATGCTACTGTTGTCAAACAGAAAAGTCGTAGTGCTATTCATACAAGATGGAACTGGAAATTTAGATTCCAGCAGCAATATTCTCCTTCAAAATAAAAAACAAAGCAGCAATAAGCTATGCCCAGGATCTGAAACTCTGAATTCCATGTGGTGAGTATATGCTGAGATGAATTGGAACCGGAGATATTTGCTTTGTCTTCCCCGTCAACCTATCAGTTTCGCCTTGGATTTCCTTCCGCACAAGAGCTGCATTAAAAAGCAGCATGTCTGTAATAAGTATCTATTCAACTTCAGTCATTTCCAAGTACTGAAAATACTGAAGCCATTCGCAATTCATTACAGGCAATCGTCTTTTTTTCAATAATGCTGTGTCTACTATTTTTGGATACATGTCGCAATTTGCAAAGTTGTCTGATCACAAACACACAATATTTGAACTGGCAGCATGACATGGGGACAAACAATTGATCAATACCATTTGTATTGGTCAAATAAAATCACTTAAATCCTCCTAGAGCCCTAGAAATCCAATCGCAGCAGCAACACCTAATCATTGATTCACTGATGACAATGTACTAATCATTTCGGCAAGTTAATCAAATGCATGATGTAATCTAAGCTACCCCCATGGAGTGGAGAATCACCATGGAACTTTATCTAGCAAGTGCTATCCTTGAGTAGTAGAAGATTACAAGCAAACTTTATTGATAAACAACAGAATCGCTCATTTAGCTGTGCAGAACCAACAATTGAACAATGCAACTTCCGCTGCCAACACAAATGAAAATATGCAATCATTTCACTGTACCTGCCAACAGCACGGCTAATCATAATAAGCATGGATAATCAGGCATTCCACAATAGCAACGACTTACTAGTACTGCGTAAACCAAATTCAAAGCATAACCCAAGAATAACCCCCAACAACTACATATAACTGACAGTGAGTGCGCGCGCGCGTGTGTATACATAAGAGAGAGAGAGAGAGAGCTCACAGAAATCAGTGAACCGGCGCTTGGGCATATGCAGGAACTCGGCGTACTCGTCACGGTGCAGGCGCGCTGGATGCGGTTCACGAGCACGATCACGCTCCCCATGATGGCCATCTCTGCGACTCCGGGTGGGAGTAGAGGGGAGGAAGCGCCGTGCACGAACGAAGCGGAGAGGAAGGTTCTAGAACTCCTCGACGGTGTCGAAGGCGTAGGCCTTGCGGAGGGAGGTGCCCCACGCGGCGCCGGGTTTGGGCTTGGACTGGATGTCATACCAGAAGGTCCACTGCCTCTGCAGAGCAGCACAAACCCAAAGCACAATCAGGAGTTCGAATCGGAGGGGGGCCGCCTCAAGCGCCCGCCGGCGGCGAGGCCTCGCGGCGGCGAATGGCTATGGCCAGGCTCGGCGGTGGATAGGATCTCAGGTGAGGGTCTAAGGCGGTGGCGGAGGAGGGCGTCTCCGGCGAGCGGCGCCGGCGGCGGGGAGACGGTGAGATCGAGGGGAGGGGCTAGGGCACGAGGGTTGCTGGGTTGGGGGTTGGGGACTTGGGGGCTCTTCCCTTCGCTTCGACGCCTCATCGCCTCGGGAGCAAAACTCGCGTGGGTGCGAATGGACAGGATGCCCCTGGGTGGTGCGCGAGGCGGGCGCGGTGCGCGGCGGCAGTTTGGGGATTTCGCGTGGACCCCCAACCCCAGGCGCGAGGCGGGACCGCGGTCCTCGGGAGATTAGAAGTTTCGCCGTTTTGGATATTTATTTCGATAATACCCGATTTACCGAATACCGAAGCTATTCTATCGGATATCAACTATACCGAATTCGTCTACACATATCCGTATCCGAAACCGAATCCGACCGGATACCAAACCAGTATACCGAATTCGCTACCAACCGGATTCGGTATCGGATCGGTCGGAAAAAACCCGACCCGTTTGCACCCCTAACTACCGTTAACCTGCACAACAAATTTCGAAACAGGTAACACAACAGGTAGAATAATACTCACCAATTAGTTGTGGAGAATATAGCTATATGTATCAATTGCATGAAGCATTTGGGAGGAAAAGGTAACAACTTTATGTCATTACACAGAGAATGGATTTCATAACTTATAAATGCTTATATTAGGTGAGTTCTTTTTAACTTATGGTATATGGCTTCCTTCAAACAAACAAAAGAGGTGGCTTTTCAGCCGTCGTTTTGAAATGGCTTATCGGGACAGTCTTTTTGAAGCGGTTTATTGACTTTCGTTCGTTTGTAAACGCTCATGCTAGGGTCAAAAACTATAAGCTGTAGCCACAAGCCATAAGCCGCAGCCGAAAAGAACCCATCCATTCTATCACATGCTAGTATACGACCTTAATCAATCAATGTTTTGGCGCACTCACTCCGGATTTATTGCACACTTTTCTTTCGACAATACAGGATTTATTATACTGCTGTCTTGCATTCTACTTTGCATATTGCAAATTCCAGCTATGGTATTATTACACTAACCTTGGTTATCAATATGCAATCTAGTTACCACAAGTAAGCATTCGAATTTCCACTCAAAATGTAGGGAGTGATGGGTACAGATTTGGGGCCACAGTACCAATACAGCCTTGGAGCACTGTGCTCGAGCACGCCGCCGCCGGACACCACCCAGTAGAACCCAATGATCCACCAGAGGAATGACACCATCGTGTTCACCGACTCACAACGGTTCACAAAAGCTGCACAAGCAACCGAGATAGTCAAAAACAGTTAGCGAGTCCCACTAATCCCACTTCCACCACACAGACACAAGCGTGATTTCGAGTTAAGCTCGCAGCACAAACCATAATCCCACTTTGACCAAACCGCACAACCCGATAAAAGTTGGGGTTTTTCTTTTTGCCTTACCCTCTCCTTTGTTCCATCGCCTCGTCGTTGTCTATGTCATTGTCTAAGCTGTCGGCGCCAGTGTCCTCAACGGCGGTAGACTCGATGTCAGAGCTGTGCACGCGGGCGGGGCGGCGACGGGAGTCAGAGCAAACAAGAGCGACGTGCATGAGGCACTACAAGGCATGCACGACGAGCCACAGGCGGAGCGGCGTGATCGGGCTCTCCGCCGTAGAGGCCGCGAGCACGGCGGCGGCGGCAGAGGCGAAGGTGACGTTCCAGGCGATGTCGAGCATGACGACGGGGCGAGAGTGGGCCCAGTCGGCTCACCTCCTCTCCAGTTGCAACGCGGCCGTCTCGCACACCAGCATCCCGCGCCGACCAGATCCGGCCTCCCCCTCCGGCCTCTACGGCTCCCCCTTCGCCTCCGTTCCGACCGGATCCGGCCTCCCCCTCCGACCTCTGGGCTCTGGCCTCCCCCTCCGCCTCCGTGCCGACCGGATCTAGCCTCCCCCTTCGGCCTCCGAGGGGAGAGGGAGGGAGGCGGGGGCGGCGGGGGAGGGGGAGGCGGCGGGGGAGCGGCGGAGGAGGGGGGAAGGGGGAGGCAACGGGGGAGGGGGAAGGGGGAAGCGGCGGGGGAGCAGGGGAGGGGGCGGTAGGGGAGAGGGAGCCAAGTGGGCACGGGCGCACGGGGCGGCCAAGAGGCAAGGTGACAGGGCGGGGAGGAGGGAGGCGTGGATTGGCCAGGCACCAACGGGAGGGAAAGGCGGGGAGTGCAAGGGATCACGTGTCGCCGCGTGAAGGCCTCATGGGCACGTGAAACGCTCTCGTGTGAGCAAATTGAAGGAGGTTTTAATAACTCTGATACGTGGCCATGCGTCCACGTATGAAGTGTTCGAAGCGGAAGTGGCCATGTTACACGACGTTACAAGTACGCTGCGTACGTACGTGTAGATTGACTGCTACATTTTTGCCCCATGTCTGTACGGATTGATCATTTTGGACTTCCGTCTGGTCTTTCTAACGGTGTAGACGGGGAAGGAGGATCTTCTATAGTTGCAATAGAATGAGAGATTGCAGCTCAGTTTGGATCACGAGGTTAGCATATTTTAGTTTTTTTACAGGAAAAATTAACTTACGGTCGTCGGAAATTTTCAGTTTGGGGGGTTTATTTCTCCGGTAAACAATGAGAGGAAAAAACCCTTTGATTCCACTGTGCTTGATCATGATCGTCAATTTTCAAACCATTGCTCAGCAAGTGTTGTGCGGACTATTGGAGTGTGCGGAGGGAGTGGAACATGGACGTCACCTTCCTGCCCTGAGTAAACAATAAACATTCCCACGTTCCTTGGTAAAACTAGTGGCGGGTACCAATTTCTTCTTAATTAAATTGATACTTCATTTCTTGTTACCTAAGTTGATACTTAGTTCCTCCTAGGTATCCATCGTTTCTAAATGTGATTAGGGTGAAAACGGAACAAATTCAAGCAGATATTGGTCATTCAATACACTAACCTACATTTTTTCAGCTATAAATCCGAATGTTGAAACCCTGGACATGAATATTAATTCGGGTTTTGTGGAAACAAATGTAAGATAAATACAAATAGAGTTCTAGTCAATTAAGGATAAACTAATGTATCAGTATCACAAACAAAAGAAAACCTGTAACTTCATTAAATGAAACATCAATTCTATATAACAAACTAAAACATCAATTCTATATAACAAACTAAAGAATTACCGATCATAATTGACAACATAAGTACAACTGCACGTATTATACTTCATACCTTCACACAAAAAATAGTCAACGGCTAAAATTTATCTTGTAGCATATATAGATTCCACTTATTGTGTACAAGTTGTACATCATTGTTTACAAGTTTTTTACAATTGAAAGGAAAATAGTAGATGATATCATTGTTTTCATTTTTTTTTGATGTTGTATTGGATATCCATTTTTCTGTTTAGTAAAATATCTCTAGGATATCCATTCAATATACGAATATGGAGTGAATATATATTGCCATTCCCATATCATATAATTTTTTAAGACAAATGTCCCGAATCTTGAAAACAATAACACACATGATATTTTCGCGGAATCCAGTATCAGATTGGGCGGATCTTCTCTGGCGCATTTCCACAGGTAATATAATTCTATTGCTAATGAGTAAGCGGTTTGGTGCCCAAATGGAGAATCAATCATCTAGTCGATGGTCTAATGAGTTCCTATAATTGCTATATATCTGTCGTATGATTATTTTTTATAAATCATTTAAATTTCTGACCTTATGATCTATTTGGAGATTTGTGCTAAAGCCAGCCATTTGGCTGGATCGTACCTATCTAAGGAATAATTGTGTTTCCCACATAAATAAAAAGAAAATCTTATACAATGACACTTGAATTATCAATTACTAGCTGGATAACTGATCAAGCATAAGTATCCTTTGGGCATTTCTGCAAGGTCAAAGGAGGTATGAACAGCGAAAGGAAAAGGGATTCCCCCTCAAAAAAGAGAAGAAAACGAACGAAGCAAAGGGACATGATCATAATAAGCCTTGGGAGCTGGAACTTGTTCCATGGTTAAATTGATGAGGCGACAATTTACTCGGAGTCAAGATGAACTGGCCGGAGCAAGGCTGAGATGGAGGTCCAGCCCCATCGCCGAGGCTTCCTCGGCGCCGTCATCCGCCGGAGCACACACCACGTACGAACGAGCGCTGCTGTTGGTGCCACCGCTTCCAGCATGGCACACGCCGGTCGGAACAGCATGGAACGGCAGGCCGACCGTCGGCTGGTGCGCAAGGTAGACCCAGCTTGGGACGGCGCTCGGCGGGTAGGCCGGCGACCGCGCGTGGCCCACGGCGATCACGTGCCCCGGCGGCGGGGCGAAGCCGGCCGCGGAGTAGCCCATGCCAGCCGGTGGGACGTCGACGCGGGCGCCGGCGAGCTGGCGCGCGCGCTTCAGCTGCTGCCGCTCCTTCTTGTGCGCGTTCTGGTGCCCGCCCAGCGCCTGCGAGTTGGCGAACTGGCGGCAGCAGTACTGGCACTCGAACCTGCGCCCGTCCGCCGCCGGCGCCGGCGTAGCCGTCACAGCGACGTCGGTAGCGCCGCCGCCGGCCACGTCGTAGCCGAAGATCCTCAGGGACGACGATGGGCTAGGCGTCAGCTTGGTCCTGTCGCATTGTATGTCCGCCATGGACGAGCTCGCTGCCACTTCTCCAGGTCGTCGCTGCTGTTGGTGCGTTTGGTGACGGACGTGGTGAAGCGAAGCGAGTATATGTAGCGCGTGGGTAGCGGAGGGAAGTCACACCTGCATGGAGAAAACGGGGGCGCGGATGGGAAGAATCGAGGGGTTTGCACATCTAGCAAGATTGGACCTAGGTAGGTAGAGCATCGAGCAAAATGGCCACACGCAAGCTTCCAAGTTCCAACCCAAGTGGTCGTTCTAGAAATGGATTACGACAATCATACGTCCAAGTACATCTACCTGTACGCCTTCGATTTGGGGATGCCATTCTCGTACCGCTCTATGCGAACGTACGTGTTAGTGTCATGCTGTCAATCTGTCATCAGCTTGGGTTGTGTGACATAATTAAAAGGACACATCGTTTTCCTGCAGATAGGAGTGGAAAGACCGAGTAGATTAGCTCTGTCTGCAGCTCGTCCTTTTTTGTCAATACCAACCAGGTAGAAATATTCGGCGATAGGACCCGGCGTCCAGCTACGTACAGATGCAGTCCATTCATTCCAGTGACGGTCATCTCTGTTTCTCTAATCAACTTAGTACTTCGATTTGTTCTCTCCCCTCCTGTTGAAGACTGATCTGAGCACGAATTTTGGCTAGGTTTCACTCACATACACATACGACACCCAACACGTATAAAGAAAATATTAATTTCCAAGATTTTTTACAGTTCTATGCTTGAGTTGTATCAAAGTACTTTGCATTCAATCCCTAGCTAATTAATTCGCTCAAATTGCTCCACGAAGAACCATTTGAACTTTGTTTTGAGGCTTGATCATTTTTCTACCTACTTGCCCGAGGGAAATGGATCTTGTAAACTCTCCGTGCCTCCCACTGTACACAGTAATATATATAGGGAATCTTCCGTACACCTGGAAGTATATACTTACACTTTCGATATACCACTTAAATGAATATGTTATACCTCCTTATCACTTTCAGTATACTTAAATACTAATTTTAAAATACTCCATATCACTTTCAGTATACCTAAATACTAATTCTAAAATACTCCAATATAACATAGACTATAAAAAAAAGGGTCATCACAGACATATTAGAACCATCATTACAGACGGTTTAGACCGTCTGAATCAATGGGTCAGCGATAATCGGAGGATATCACAGACGATTTGTAAGCCGTTTGTATAATCACAACACAGACGGTTCGAAACTAGAACCGTCTGTGAAGGCATAATACAATAGACGGTTCTAGCCATAACCGTCTGTGAAGGTATAATATCACAGACAGTTCTAACCACAAACCGTCTATGATGAGAACATATCACCGACGATATAGAATAAGAAACGTTTGTGATGAGAGACATATCACAGATGGTTCTTCTTCCAAACCTTCTGTGATACCTACATATCACAGATGATTTTTTTGTGGTAGCCATTTGCGATACGGTTTCACAGACGGTTTATATCACAAAATTGTTCGTGATAATACCTAAAATTTTTTACTATTTTTTGGCTAGTTTCAGGAAATGGTAGCTATACCATACCCTCTGAAAGCGAAATGACATACTTGAATTTGAATTTTAGATCTGAATTACATATAGTACTGTATACATAAGATGACACTTACAAATTCACGGTTATAAATTAAGAAATATGCTTAGACTACAAGAAACTTCAGGCTAATGCAAGCTAGACTTACACATCTTTCATTAAACTACAATCTAAAACAAGTGGAGAGAAAATTTTTTTTAAGTAGCAGAAACATAAAGGCAACGAACACCATTTCAGCTTCTATGCTAAAATAAACAGAATGCCACACTTTTAAGATGTGACTAGCGGAAGCCCCCCTGTCGATGCCAATGACTTGGAATAGTGCGGATCTGCCATTGCCTTATTTGTTTTCATCTTGCTTCAAGCAAAATTTCAGCCACCCTTATTGAACCAAACCCCTTCCCTCCCTTACCATGCACAAATGAGTTGGAGTAGTACTAGTGTTGATTTTTAGAGTAGAAGAGGGGGATTAATAGAGGCAAGAGGTGGGGATGAGACAAGTGCCTACCATTCGATGCGGAGAGAATGGATGTGTGAGATCAAGATCTTGAGGGAGATGCCGCGGATCGGTGATATCACGGGGCTTATCACAGACGATTCAGATTCCAAACTATCTGTGATACAGATATCATAGACAGTTCTTAACAAAAACTATCTATGATAACCGAAAATATCACAGACGATTCTCATTAAAAACCGTCAAGAATAATGGCCAGGCGGTAGAAGATAATTTTTCAGTACAATGTAAATAGCTAATATCAAAAGACAAAATAGTAAAATCTTATATGGCTTATATATGCTCGTTTGAAAGGTTTTGACAAGATCTACAACTTTGCAGTTAAGGTGAACCCCAAATTCCGAAGAGAAGATTGAAAATTGTGGCAAAAACAAATACCAAAAACTTGTGACACAAATTCAAAGACAAAGATGGCTGATTTTGGGGGTCTTAAAGGATGACTGGTGCAAGTTGATCATTTTTCTAGATTGGGCTTGTCGTTAGCTTTCCAACGAGTACAAGAACGTTGAAAATGAATATCATATGCAAAAGTTATGCCCGTTTTACTAAAGATGACTCGGAACCTACTCAAACTTAGACGGGAGATTATGAAATTTTAGAGAATTAGAAGGCGAGAAACATATCACGGACGATTTTTAATACAAACCGTCTATGATAACTTCATTATCACCATGAACTATCTGTGATATTATCTCTTCATAGACAGTTTTTAGCGCTGGCAACAACACAGACGGTCTCTAAAATTAAACCGTCTATGATTGCATTTAACATTGACAGTTTTGGTGAGCCGTCTGTGATGAGGTGTCTCATATAAACCTTTTTATAGTAGTGATAGTTAAAAGTTATATATTGGAAGTGAGAGTATATACTTCTAATAGTACGGATATATATGTGTGTGTGTGTGTGAATATATATACCCTAAACCCTGATACCCCATTTCAGCATGTATACACACACACACATCTATATACACACACACACATCTATACATACATACATACATACATACACACACATATATATACATACATACACACACATATATATACATACATACATATATATATATATATATATATATATACACACACACACACACACACACATCTATACATACATACATACACACACATATATATACACATATATATGTGCGCGCGCACGCACACACACACACACACACATATGGAGCATATCTAGTGCTAAAGGCCTATGCAGTGCTAAAATGCTAAAACTTCTATAGAGCCATCTGATCTGGCCTGTACGGCTCAGATCAAGGAGGGTGGAACCCCCACCTCATAAAAAATAATCTATGCGGGGGTGTGAAAGATTGATTAAATGAATTAAATGAGATGGATCCGAGCCGTATAGGCTAGATCAAATGGCTTTGTAGAAGTTTTAGCATTTTAGCACTGAATAGACCTTTAGTCCTAGATATGCTCCCTATACACACACACACATAGAAGTATGTACTTCCACTTCTCATATACCACTTAAATAATGTTGTTATATCTCTTTATTCTTTTGAGCATACTCTAATAGTGATTATAAGATACTCTAAAAGTGAGGTACATAAAAAAGTTTTTATCAAAATCCATTTTTATAGTATAATTTGTATATATACTTATTTATGTATGAAAAGATATATAGTAAAAATAAAGGACTCAAATGAAAATTTTTTAACCAAGTTCCATTGAAGTATCTTAGAATTAGTATTTAAGTATACCGAAAGTAATAAAGAGTTATAATCCGTTCGTTTAAATGATATATTAAAAGTGAGAGTGTGTACTCTCGAAAGTACAGAAAAAGCACCATAATGTTCCAGTTAATTATACTATATATAAATATAACCAACCAAATATTTTACACATTTCTATTTCAACTGTGGAATTATAAAATAATAAACTATGAATCTTTATTGATTGACATCGCCTTCAACAAAAGGAGTAAAAAAAGGCTGAGTACACTGCATTCGGTTTGGAACGAGATCGTAGTTTTGTCCGTGCGCACGCAAGTTACTACATACGTGTCAATTAATTAAGGTGCATTCGATGTTACGTCGCCATGGCCCGCACGGTGTAGCAATATAACATAAAAAAAACCCACCTTAAAGGCCGGTTCGGTGCTTATTTTCCAAAGCTAATGTGGAAAGTTATGCTGTTGTGAAAAATCCATTAATATGCTGTTTTCAAAATATATTAAAGTTAAAAATGAAACTCCTCATGGTTGTTCTACTAGCTCATATTTGAACAATTTTCATTATTTAAACCCTTTCTAAATTTATTTTTATTACTAACTCCACGCCAACTTTATTTTCAAATCTTATCTTTTTGGTCATGTCACTATCCATAACGTTGCAAACAACACTACCACGCCATAAAGTAAGTTGTAGCAAAAAAATAAGGCCTGTTACCAGTGGTGGCATGGCAAAATAACACCACCACACCACTAGCGTGGTAAGATTTTGCCACGTCAAGATTCATAGGGTAGATTTGAAAATAAAATTGGTGAGAAATTATTAATAAACTATTTTTCAAAAAAGGTCATTTAATAAAAAAAAGCTCTTCATATTTCCGCTCGTGTGTTCTATTATCTAGAACACAGCAATATATCTATTGCGGCTTTGTTTGGGGAATGAAATTCAGCCAAGCACCAAATGTCTAAAAGCGGTAACGAGGTTATTATAACGTACCAATGTGATATATATGACGGAGCCTAATTTACTTTGTAGGCTTAAGGATGAGAGTTTTGTTGTGAGTGTAAGGATTTCGTTTTGAGGAGCGGAGATCTTCCGGATTTTATCGTAGCATTTCTCTGTGGGAGGAAATATATGAGTTTGTTTGGGAAGGTTTTCTTGCTTTTTTTAAGGGGTTTTCTAGTGAAAATTTGGCTGTTTTTTTGTGGGAGAAGGGGAAGATTTCCTTTCTTTTTAGTGATTTTTATATCGCCATTTTTATATAGCAGCACAATATATAAGACAGCAATGACGACAAACTGTCCATGAGTTAAACGAACCTACTACAAGTGTCATTGTAACTGGACGTAGCTAGCAAGTCCTGTTACGCACTGCAGCAGACAAGCAAACCAATTCGATCCGCGCGCGGCACCGGCGCGCGGCTAATCAGCACGCTCCCCAGCTTGAACCAACAGACGCACAAAGCTACGTACGCGTACGATGAGCCAAAGCCGAGGTCAAGTTCTCTCCCCAAAATTTTCCCGCCTCTCCATCCCAGTCCACACAAGAAAATTAACGTGCATGGGAAGGGACGACGGTTCACGTCGCCCTCGCATAATCTCCCCCACCTTTGAGAAACTAAGCATGCTTTTGTTTGATCGATCAATCGATCGATCGATTGATTGATGTCTACTTCACCCCAACTGGCCTAGCTAGCTCTCTCTCTCTCTGAGGGGGTGATCGGAATAGCGATGGCTTTTGGCTGAAAAAACACTGTAGCTGGCTGAAAAAACACTGTAGCTGAGTTAGTAGATAGTGTAGTGAATAGTGAAAAAAAAGCTGAAGCTAGAAGCTGAAACCGAAAAAAGCCGAAACGATCACCCCCTCAATGAAGCTTTTTCTCTGGTTGCTCCCAGGTCCTCTCCTGATTCCTGCCAGGGCCCTCCCCTGTCCCCCCAGCCTACCGACATTGTGCTTCTTGCTACAGATGTCAAATATATGCGTTGCATCATCCGTAAATCAAAGATGGGGGGCTCTCTCGTCGCTCGACCATGCCGCGTGGAAAGTCTTGCGCTGCTGTTTCGACGCGTGTGCGCGCTCTGTGCAAGCGAGCTGTGTTCGCGACCTTGCCCAAATAGCAGCGGCGGCGCTTTACTTCGGCGCGTGTGCGCGCTCGCCTGCGGTAAGAGATGCGTGCCCGACCTTGCCCAAGCGAGATGCGTGCCCGACCTTGCCCACCGTAGCGAGCGGCGCCAAGCGTTCTTTTGCGCGGTGCTAACCACGAGATTTGAGACGCGACTTTGTCGATCCGCTTAGTTTTCGCTTTTGATTTTCAGTGCGTCCGCCGCTTCTTCCTTCTCACTTCCTCTTTCGTTCCGCTTTTTCTTGCGCCTCGCCTATCGCCCTTTTTCTTGCGCTTTCGGTTCTACTATCGTCCTTCCTTGGAGCGCCGCTTCGCTTGGTCCAGACTTCGCTCGCTTAGCTTCTTGTTACGTGCAGTCCTGCCTTTGGTCTTCACTTTGTTTCCCTTACCTTTTTTTGTTACATGCGGTCTTGTTTCTTTGGTTCCCGCTTTAGTTCACCAAGGTTTTTATTGGGTCTTTGTTGAGAGCCTTCTTGTTTTGCTCTGTGATGCAAGTGCTGCTTGTGAGGTGCGTTTTGGCTTGCGAATAGGTGATATGTTCTTATTAGTCATTGCGCCTATATGGTTCCTTACTGATTGTTTTCCCTTCTAAATGCAAAGGCTGCCCGAGTTGGTCTACCGCTCTGTGCCGTTCCCATTCCTTTTGAGCCCTTGTTTATATCTAGACTGTTGAGCACGGGCCGCGCGTTTTACCAGGAAGCGAAGCCACTCTGTGATGCAAATGCTGCTTGTGAGGTGCGCTCTGGACTATAGATAGCTGATGTGTTTTTATTAGTTGTTACGCCTATAATTCCTTGTCCCTTGGTATACATACGTACTGTTCACTGCAAGGTACTTTCCGATTACCATTCTTTTTTGCTATTGATGATACACCATTTATTTTCTTTTTTATTTGCTGTGTTTGCTAGCTTTTACTTCTATTGCTGCCCTTATGAATGAGTGATAGTTCCTTCTCTCTTTTGTTTATTACTACCTTCTTTCTTTCTTTTACATGCAGAACCGTTGCAAGTTATATTGTTTTCGCCTCTTTTGCCTCCTCAGTTTTTTTTGCTCTCTTGGTTTTTTTCTCTTAGTCTTCCACATACGCTCTTACGCCTTGCTATTTGGAGATCGTTTACTTTTTTTTATAGTCCTGTGTTTCCTCACATTTGATTGATCTGCTCTCCCTTTGGTTTACTGTTGTTAGTTCCTTTTTTTTGGTTTCCTTCTTCCATTTTCTTCTTGTCCTTTGATGATTATTTATCTCATAGACGTTTCGATTGCTGCTTACTTGATTCTTTTTTTGTTCCTTCTTTCTTTTGTTTAATGTTAGTTCATTGTTCTCTTTTCAATGCAGGTATCATTTTGGGTTCATCTATTGCTCGCACCGCACTATTATCCGTCGTATATACCGTCTAAGAATCATCGCCTTACTTCGCTGTGTTTGCACTCCGGCTCTACATCACCTTGGTTGGTCCTTCTTATCCTGATTGCCTTCTTTATGTGCTTAGTTTTTCCTGCGGTAATTATTGCTTTCGTATTATGAGTTGTTTACGTTTCCTATTACTTTTATGATCTTTTTATGTAATATTCTTATGCTATTGGTGAGTGTGATTCATATTTCAGTGCCTATTGTGTTTTCCATTAATTATAGAAACAGTCTTTATATCTATATTACGTTGGCTCAATAGATTGTTGTTTCGTCTTTATTCATGTTTTGTCGTCCCTCTTCCTATAGCCTTCCGTGATCTTTCCGTTTTTGTTTCAATGTTTACTATAGGCTTCGTGATCATAGTAGCTTGCCTTTACACATTGTTCTTTCATTTCTATTCGTGTTTAGCCCTCTATCTTTCTACGGTCTTTTTATCACGTTGTTACTGCGTTATGCAAATTACATTGTTTTCCCTCGTTGTATACCGCCGTGTTTCCTTCTAGAGTTGAGTGATTCCTTCTTGTAGCTTTCCGTGGTGTTACCATTTTTGATTTAAATGTAATTTAAATTTTGGTGGATAGTATAGGCTTCGTACTCACAGATATTGCCTTTACACATTGTTCCTTCGGCTCTGCTCATATTTAGACCTCTCTGCTTTACAATTAGTACAATCGTAATTACTACTATCATTTTGCCGATTTTCCCGCTCTGTGCTTAACATTATAGTGTGCACTTGTTGTGATAGCATTCCTACATTTTCGTATTCTACATGTTTGGTTGCATAAATATTTCTACATCGTTTATAGTGATCGGTCTTGCTATTGATACTTTGCTTATCAGGTTTTCTAAATTCTTGTTCTATGTACCGCTTACCTATGTTCCCATACTTTTGTACCGTAAATTTAGTTCCCCTCTTTTCACGCTTCTTATTTCATCCCTGCATTTTTCTTACTTGTATTGTTTTTATGTTTTGTATTTTTTCTCTTTCAATACTACCCACATTGCCGTAATTTTGTACCCGTAAATTTAGTTCCCTCTTTACCACTTCTTATTCCAACCCTACATTTTATTTGTGTGTATTGTCTTTACCTCTTGTATTCTCCCGTTTGCTTCAAGATCGCCTTCACTGGATGATTGTCCTCCTCTTTGTTGTTGTTTGCTTTTATGAATTCGTCACTCTCTGCTAGAGCCAATCGTGCAGAAATCCGACGTGGGAAACAACCAGTTAACTCGAGTAGTTCACCACCCCTGTCTATCAATGCGTTACCTAATGCCTTCGCGATCGCTTCTTTCACGACCACCAACACAACCATGTATGCTTGTCTGTCCGTATTGGATACATTATGTACATTGACTTGTTTCCCTTTTTTATCCTTGTTAGAGAAAATTGATTTTGCACTAACTTTCCTCCTTCGATTTCCTTTACTATACCACAGTGTTAGCCACAGACGTTAGTGCTGTCCTTCCATGGAAGCGTCAACATGGTTACTCACGCTCTTTGTAACATTTCTTTTATCTTTTTCATTGATTCTGGTCTATACTTTTTTTATCCTTTGTTTTCCTGTTTGCCTACATGATAGGAGACCACTTTTGCCCATTGATTAGTAGTTCTGAGGCAGCGAAGAATAGAAAAAAAAGGAGGTTATCCAATTTGCAACGCACTATTGATAGACCAGGTCTCTTTTGTTGTTCTTTCCAAAGTCCTTTTTCTATTTTCGAATTTTGCTTTACTTCTAGGCACACAGATTTCATCATGCTTCCTCCATGTTTGGTATTTCATGTGCTTCACATTTCAGGGCACGCATGGTCTTTTAATCCAAACCCACTAAGAGAACCAGTTCTTCCTCTTTCTAGGGAACATATTTCCTACCTAAAAGGTTTGACAGTGCGGCCCAACTTATACATTTTTTTGCTTTCTCCTTTTTTCCTTTTAGCCATTGTGTCTTCATGTGTTTTACACAAGTTTTATATCTGCCTATCCTTCTTGCTTCAGCCACATATGATGATCGATCTTATTATGGTGGTCCAGACTATGAATGTAATAAATGTGGTGCTATTTTTTGGTTCCAAGAAAGATCTCGTCATAGAAGTTCCTCTAGGCATCAACGAATTATCTATAATAAATGTTGCCGAGGTGGAAAGGTTTCCCTTCCAACACATAAACAATTCCCATACCCACTCCGAGACCTTATTGGGTTTGACAGAGGCCCTCGCTCAAATGAATTTATGCGCTTGATCCGCCATTATAATTCTCTGCTTGCATTCACTTCTTTGGGCGAGATATTGATAGAACTATTAACACCGTGGAGGACCTTATGTTTTTCGTATAAATGGTGTCGCTCATCATCGCATTGGTTCCTTGATTCCTAAGTCGTCGAAACCCCAATATGCTCAATTGTATATTTATGACACATACAATGAAGTTCATAACAGACTATCTTTATTTGGTAAAGAAGACGGTACACATGATGAGGCAGACCCTGATATTGTTGCTGCCTTAATTGCTATGCTTGATTGTTCCAACCTGTTAGTGAAAGAATTCAGAATGGCACGTGATCGGTTATTTTCTCGAGAAAACCCAGAAGTTTACATTCGACTTATTGGTTCATCTGATAGTCATGGTGATCGGTATTCTTTACCAGTTGTGCCTGAATTAGCTGCTTTAGTTGTAGGCGAATTATCTTTGGAGAATAACAAATTTGATGTAATTGTTGAGAGTCACCATGGTGAGCTCAAACAGATCTCAACTCTGAATCCTGTTTTGATGTCTCTTCAGTACCCATTACTATTCCCATATGGTGAAAAAGGGTTCCATCTTGGTATTAAATACAAAGATACTGACGATAGCCTGCCTTCTGTTAGAGATGAAGTGTCCATGCTTGAGTACTATTGCTATGAATGTCATTATCGGAAAAACGAACCAAATCCTTACACATGTTGTGGACGGCTTTCAAACCAGATAGAAGTTGATTCCTATTCATGTCTTGAAGCAAATCGTCTCTCATTTCATTTCTTCAACCAAGATGTGCTACGATCGGAAACATTTCAAGGCATTTCTGATGCGCTTGGTGAAGGCACACCTCAGGGCAAAAATATTGGTGTAAAGATCTTGCTTCCTGCAAGCTTTACTGGTAGCCCTCGATATAATGCCCTCAATTACCAAGACGCTATGGCCATTTGCCGTGAATATGGTGCTCCTGATTTATTCTCTACTTTCACATGCAATTCGAGATGGCCTGAAATTATGGACGCCCTGAAGCACGAACCTGGTCAAAAATATGTGGATCGTTCTGACATTACAACTCGAGTGTTCCATATGAAACTTACCGAATATATCTCCGACATCAAAACTGGTCACACTTTTGGTCCTATCAAAGCAGGTTAGCTTACTATTTCTATAGCATATAATGTTTTGATCTTGATGCTAATGCATATTTTCCCGCTCTAAATTATCTTCTTTATGTCTAACAGTGCTATACACAATTGAATTTCAAAAGAGAGGTCTTCCTCATGTTCATACCCTTATATGGCTTGCTGATCGTGCCATAGATTTAACTGCTCAATTCATAGATAGTCTTATATGTGCTGAAATTCCAGATCCAATTATTGACCCACTTGGTTATGCCCTTGTTGAAGAATTTATGATGCATGGCCCATGTGGGAATCTTAATAGAAGATGCCCATGTATGAAAGATGGAGTATGTTCAAAACGATACCCTAAACAGTTTAGTCCAGAAACAACTATTGATGAATCTGGTTTTCCAATATACCGTCGGCAAGATGGCTATCATTTCATTACCAAGAATGGAATCAAATTGGGCAATACATGGGTTGTCCCATATAACATCAAACTGCTTAAAAAGTTCCAAGCTCATATCAATGTTGAATGGTGTAACAAGACAAATCTTGTGAAATATTTATTCAAATACCTTACTAAAGGTCAAGACAAAGCAAGAATGAACTTTTCTACTACTTGATGCACAATCGACTCAACTAATTCACAACCTAAACAAGGAATAGATGAAATTGCTGACTATGTTAAATGCAGGTAATTCTTTGCCCAAATAAAAAAAATTGCTTTATGCTACACTAACTCACCTATAACTTCTTGCCTTCCCATTCTGTATATACATTTTTTACATGAACCTGCTTATATCTATCTTTATAGTAGCTTTCTCTTCTATGTCTCATATTAATGTTTTCCTATGTGGAACTGTAGATATTTATCTTCATGTGAGGCAATTTGGCGATTATTTGAATTTGAGATACATGGCCGCATGCCTTCTGTTGAACGATTAGCTGTGCATATGCCTGGAATGAACAGAGTTACATACCATGAAGAAACAAGTTTACAAGAAATAGTTTCCGATCCAAGAGCTTATAAGACTACTCTGACCGAATGGTTCATTGCTAACCAACAGTTTGAAGAAGCAAGATCTTTCACCTATTATCGATTCCCAACACAATGGAGATGGGATGCTGATAGTAGAAAATGGATAAGAAGAAAACGTAAAGCAACAAAGATTGGTCGCATATATAGTGTACATCCAAGCACTGGTGAACTATTTTATTTGAGAATGCTTCTAATGGTAGTCTGTGGTGCACAAAACTATGAAGATATCAGAACTTTCAATGGTATACACTACCTTACCTTTAAAGAAGCTTGCAAAGCTCGTGGTTTAGTTGGTGATGATACAGAGTGGTTCTTACTCTTTGATGAAACAGTCGTCTGGGCTACACCGCGGCAACTTAGACAGTTATTCATGGTGGTTCTCTCTTTCTGCAATGTTATTAGTCCTCAAAGTCTATTTGATAAATATTGGTGCTTCTTTGCTGATGACATAGCATACAAAATACGTCAAGGATTACGAGATCGAGCATATCCCATACCAAGTAACTACTTACAGTCTCAGCTAATAGATGAATTATTTGTTATGTTTTCAAGAAATGGGCTGAATTTTGCTACATACAATATAGTTGGTGAATCAACATATAGCATTCCTTCTGGAAACAGACTTGTCAGCGAAGAATTAGCATATGACAGACTTATTCTAGCAACACAGGCTGAATCATTATGTAGCAAACTAAATGCCACCAACTGCTATATACAAGAAAATTATTGAATGTGTTGCTCACAAAAGAATGGTTTTTACTTTGTGTCGGGACATGGTGGCACCGAAAAACATTCCTTTGGAACGCTATTATAGCCACACTAAGGGCTGAAGCTCAAATTGTTCTTGCTGTAGCCTCATCCGGAATTGCTTCACTATTGCTTCCAGGTGGCCGCACTGCTCATTCCCGTTTCCGAATACCTCTTGATATCAACGAAAGAAGCCTATGTAATATAGCACGTGGAACAATGCTTGCTGATCTTATTACCAAAGCTTCATTGATTATTTGGGATGAAGCGCCTATGACCCATAGACGCTGCTTTGAAGCACTTGATAGAACATTACGTGACATCATGTCTATTGAAGATGTTATTTACACAACCATGCCTTTTGGTGGAAAAACCATTGTCCTTGGTGGAGATTTCCGACAGATCTTACCCGTTATTGAAGGTGGTACCAAAACAGAGATCATTGAAGCTTCACTCATTAGATCATCACTCTGGCATCACATTGAAGTCCTAAAGCTATCAACCAATATGAGGCTACACAATCCAAATCTCTCAGTTACAGAGCACAAGGAACTCTCAACATTTGCTCAATGGATACTTAACATTGGAAATGGTGAAATACCAATGGTTAAGAAACCAGGAGAAGTTCATGCAACCTGGATAACTATACCAGATGATCTACTATTGTTGCCAGCTAATAATAACATGGATGCAATTGTCAATGCTATCTATGATTCATTTTGTCTAAACTACCAAGATACCAGATATTTAGCAGAACGAGCAATTGTTTGTCCAACCAATGCCATTGCTGATGAGTTAAACAAAGCTGTGTTTGATAAGATTCCTGGTCATAGTAAACAATATCTCAGTTTTGACTCCATCTCACAAGCTGATAGTCATATTGGTGATGCTGAACTTCTATATCCTCCTGAGTTCTTAAATTCTATAGCAATCAACGGTTTTCCACATCATGCTATCTGCCTGAAGATAGGTGTTCCAGTGATGTTGCTAAGAAATATGAACCAATCTATGGGTCTTTGCAATGGAACACGACTTATTATCACAAAGCTTGGTGATCGAGTTCTTGAAGGATGCATAATCACTGGAACCAATATTGGCCAATCTATTTGTATTCCTAGAATTGTATTAAATGCAACAAGTCCTCGATGGCCTTTTACTCTGCAGCGCCGACAGTTTCCAATCAGACTTTCGTATGCAATGACTATTAACAAAAGCCAAGGCCAGACTCTAAAGAAAGTTGGAATCTATCTGAAAAAACCAGTGTTTTGTCATGGTCAGCTATATGTGGCAGTATCGCGAGTTACATCGCGTTCAGGCCTAAAGATACTCAGCGAAAACGAAGAGGGTGCTGCCTGTGCTGAAACCAAGAACATAGTATACAAAGAAGTGCTTGCTTCTATTTAGTTCCTTTTTGCTACTGCTCTTCTCACCTTTTCCAGTTCGCCCTTCCTATCCAAAAAAAACTTGTTCTTCACCTCTCCATAACAGCTAAGAACAACAGCTGTACTGACCACCTTAGGCACATAGAAGTATACTTTTGCAAACCAAATAATAATGTACATGTATATGCTCTCCCATAGATATAAAATAAAGGCTCCTTTCCTCAGATTTCATATGGGTTATTTGTTTGCTCTGTTCCATTCTACAGATACTAAATCATGCATGAATTTTATGAGACATATTTACATTCCCAGGTGCTGAAACATACAATATGCACCTATTTATTCATTCATACAAAACACAAGCTATCCATTTTTAGTTGCTTAACTGTGTGCAACACCTATGTTATTCGATTTCTTTTACAACTTTTGCCACCTTATATATGATTATGCTTCCATTGCAGAAATACAAAATAAAAAGCCCTTTTCTCCATTCTATGTATACTTTTTTTACCTAGCTGAGCAAATTCTAAAAGTAATAAAATACAAAAAAAGTTTCAGTAAACATTTTTATCTTTTGTTACACTAAAAAACAGATCACATATTCATTTATCCATTTATGCATATCAGACATGCTCTTATTCTTTTCTTACTTGCTTACATATACCACCTATGTTTTCAGAATCTTATTACACCTTTCTCCCTCTCATAACTACCTATGTTTCCAGTAATATAACTGGTGTTATCATCATTGTGTTATACAAAGCCGGTGTTCCAGTTCGCAGTTATATTAATGTTTTATGCTGCTGTAAAATATAGCATATACTCATTTATTCATCTATACAAATCGCATGTGTTATCCCTTCTTCTCTATTTGCTTGTGTACATCACTTATGCTAATCAATTGCCTTACGCCTATTTTCCCTTACATAAAGTTATGCTCGCATTGCATAAGTATGAAACACATATTTTTTTCCCCATCTTATATGTCTTTCTAACCTACTCTATTAGATTATAAAAGTAACACAACAAGAGCAAGCTTTAGTAGAACTTATCACATATACATCTATCCATTTGTATATATCGAAGGTGCTATTCTTTTTTTACCTATGTATACCACTTATATTATTCAAATCTTATTGTATTCTTTTTCCCTCTCATGCTTGCTTGTACTTTCACTAAGAAAATTCACACTGTTCTCATTGTGTTACACAAAGGTATTCATCCAATGCACAGCACATTGAGTCTACTGATATAATACTTTCTCTGTAAATCTTCATCTTATGCAGATTCAGCACAATGTATACATTACTTAAGCATATCAATCAAAGCTCACATACATGGAAGATTCTCGTCCGTTTAGCGCGTGTTTGGGAATTTAAAACCCCAAAATCCAGCAGATGTATACCATCTAGACTTCGTTATGCTTGATGAATGTGTCTTTCATACTCAACTCATTTTTTCCTTGGTCCATATATACCTTTTCCACTCTTTTTTACTAATTTGTTCTTATATACACAGTTTGCTAATACATTAATATTCTTGCTTCCACCTTTCTTTATATACACTATACTTACTTTTTACTGCCTGACACCAAATTACGCTTTTTTAAGGGATCTGCTATGGAAGGAATGGTTCTCAAAGATGGCTTCACAAATTCACAACTTTGTTAAAAGAAGGATCTATTTATGAAGTCGAATACTTTGAAGTTCTTGATGCAAAGCAAACATACAAAGCAGTTGATGCCAATAACTTTGCTAGGTTCTCAAAATACACAAAAGTTAGAGAAATACTACTGTAACTGATGTTCCTGTTTACGCATATAATGCAATCCCATTCTCTGCCTTAAATGATCGGATCAAGAAAATGCTTTGCTATCGTACAATCATTCTCACCATCATTACTCGCTTGCAATCCTTATATATTTATACTCGATTCAATTATCCTTTTGATCTATTCTTCATCGCTTAACAGACGTTGTTGTTCTTATAACGATCGCTTCACCGCCATGAGATAACAACAAAACTAGGACCAACAGTTAAACGCACTATCAAAGTAACAGATGGAAGGTGCATATATACTATACAACAATTACTTTTTATCATTCTCTTAAAGTTTATGTTTTATACTTGTGTTATTACTATATTACCTTCACTGAGAATGATACCCTTTTACATATCTACACCAAGCAAGGAACTATAACATTATGGGGTCATCATGCTGAAATGTTTAACGCTGAATTACTTCTTACCACCTCCCAAGACACACCAGTTATCACTCTATTTGTTGGAATGCTTGTTGGTACATACTCAGGTCTGCTACACCACATCTACCTCAAAAATAATCATACAATCAGCAACACATACAGCAGCACTAACTCATCTATTTTTCCCTTATCCTTGGTTAGTAATAATTGACATTCCTTTTTATCTGCACATACAGGCCAGCTTGCATTACAGAGCAGCTCAGCAACAAAGTGGTATATCAATATACCAATACCTGAAATACACGCTCTGCGAAACATGTATTATCCATCATTTTGATTCTAATTAGTTAAACAATTAGCATACATACAATGCTAAATTTTTACATAATTCCTCTGGTTCTCTCACTCTTCTTACTAATGTGCCCTCCAGGATTACCAACCATCCACATCAGATTCAATGGCAAGAGGACAGCCATAATCGCACCAATCCAACTACCACAACAGTTCATCAATTAGCAGACCTTATACCTAACGAAGCTTTGGTACACAGCAAAACCTATACTTTATGCATATGTTTACAAACTATCTTTTATAAAACCTACACATTCACTATCTCCAAATATGACACATGCAGGGCCAACGCTACAAACTTACTATTCTCATCGTGGATTTGGTACCAGGCCAATCATGGTGGTATATATCATGCACTTCATGTTGGAAAAAGACTTTCCCACATGGAGATGGATACAAATGCCCAAATTGTGGCAACACAACAGCAGAACCAAGGTATAATACCACTCATACATTCATATGGTCAAAACCTTTTCTAGCAGCAGTGATTATCCAATCAAAAAAAAATGGTATATAATATGCTTACCAACTCTTGAAACAGGTACAAAATTAATGTATATGGAAGTGATCCGCAAAGCAATGAAGAAAACAACGATGTGCATGTAGAATTTATGTTCTTTGGTGACATTGGTCAAGAGCTAATTGGAAGACCCCCAATGCTCTTAGTTGCAGCAACTGAAGGACAAACAAACTGTGTTCCACCTGAAATCAAAGCAATTGTAGGTCGAAAATATGAAGTTACCGTTCAAATGTCACAAGGATCACTGCAAAGTGATGTTCCAACATTCCACGTGCGATCAATGACACCTCAGCCAGATGAAAACAGGCTCTTATTATCAGACAAAACAGAAGCTTCATCATCAGCGCTCATAGAAATACAAACCATTACGCAACAGCCAGAAAAATTTCCATCTATTCCAGCAACACCACTACCTACTACTACGATATGTGCCCAAGCTGTTGCTCACTCATCAACACCAACTATCAATACTCCAGAGGTAACAGCACAAACTTAGTGTATTATACATACATTTGCTTATGCCTAACCACTGTTATAACCATTGCAAGATTACACCAGCACAGAACTCTGACAAAAGAATGCATGAAACTCTTATGTTTACTGAAAGTGACCTACCTGTCTGTGATGCAGAACCAAACAAAGGGTAATTTACTTTACATCAATTCATTGACATTAACACTGCTATTCAAAACATAAGCAAAGATATATTTTCCATATCTGCACCTCATACTCTTATTCAATATGTTTCTTTACAGAGTAGCTCAGCCTATCAAAAAAAGCAAAGCAGCAAGAGAACTCTTCCTGCATACGAATAATAGTCCACCACACTAGGTACATGATAGTGCATTCCTCAAGACTACACCCTATTGTCACAAAAAAGGTCACGAACTAACACATACTAACTATTGTTTTTGTTTTCCTTTCTTACAGGAAGCCCACATCCTTTTATCATAACAGCTGACGCTACTTAGAGCCCCTTCAGTGACTCAATGGTTTAACCAAAGTTTACTCTTCCCAACAGCACCTATTTTGTTGTACAGAGTGTCACCAGCTATGCAAAACCTACCAACAAAACTAGCGTTGTTTAATACTCCTCTGTTATAGTTAACACTATGTCAACTGCTATGAATGTAATAAGCAAAACCTTTACTTCCCTACAAACAAACTACGTGCTGCCTTACCATTCTAAATTTACTTATGTATTATGTTTTATTATACAGTTACTAATACCTCTTGTTATTCATGGTGTTTTTCTTAGCAACATACACAAAGGAACCCTACCGAAATACATTACGTCCAATACACTCATTATCTGCAGCGTTCTAACCATTTTATACAACAAATTATCCCCAACATAAAAACATTAAAGATAGCAAACTGTTTACACACTTTAACCTGCGTGGCGTCTCGCCACGCACACACAGCTAGTGAGTCCAATATGTGGAAGGATCTGCGAAAGTTGGCCATTGTTGTGTATGGCTTGCGGTGCTACGGCTCTAGGTTCGTCTGATTGCGCGACGACGTCGACACCTGGATTGATTTGCCGCGCTATACATTGTATCGCATATTCGCATCTAGTGGATGACGCAACAATTATATAATTCAATAAAGTCGTCTGGTTCTTTAAGGGAATGTTCAGAATGATAGTGACTTATATTTTTTTACTATAGCTGATTTATTTTTTACTGTAACTGAATTGGTTTATTTGACATAATTAAATTTAAAAAATTAAATATATAAAAAACATGTTAGCCCATTACAGATAATGCAAAGAAATACAGCAAAAACAAAAAAACCAAAAAAGAACAAAAAACACAACAGCCAAAAACAAAACCAACGCTAGAAGCTGACGCAGAAGCAAAAATCAGCGCTGCCAAAAAAAAAAGGACGCAGTGAGCTTCGGTAGACACAAGCATCCTGGTTCCGGTTCCGGGTCCGAGTCCAGTTCCAGTTCCAGCTGAGAATATAATGCACTCAAACTAACCCATTGCAAACCCAGCCCAATACCAACCCCACCAACAACTAAAGAGCATCCCAGCCTCCCAGGCCGTGAAAATAGTCATGAAAAATTTCGAAACAATTTTGTTAGATAGGTTATCATGTAGTCAAGTACCCTACAAAATTTCAACTAAAAACGTGACTTATATTAGGAGAAATAAAAGGAACAAATTTCAGTGAATAGTGGCTTTTATTTTTATCTTTTTCCCTTTTCAGCAGAATTTGTTCTTTTTATTTCTCAATCTGTAGATCGAATTTATTAGTGATATGCTTTAGAGGTAATCATGGAGATGATTGTATCACTTCTATATTTATGATCTTTTGAATAATATGTTATTTTATTTCTTGAATAAATGTCTTTCATATTGATCAACTAGTATGTGACTTGTTCGTGAAACTCTTTATTTATGTTTTGATGTTATTCTAAATTATCCCTGATCTTTGATACCACTTATTAGAAAATGCAATGCAAAAATAGATGATTAAAATAATAGGAGATACAGATTTAACATAAAAAAAACTCGTGGGAACTCCAGCGCACCTCAATATTGCGACTATAGGGTACATATATATAGGCTAGGGACTAGAGCCCGAACGGAGAAGAAAACAGAGTTAGAGTTGGTTGCACCAACTAGCGGCACATCTAATGTGAGTTGACGCAGTGTCCGACATTGATACGATGATGAATTCGGATAACACTTTAACAGTCACAGATGTAAAGAAAGCTTGCATTCATGTCCACATCTCTTTCAAAAAAAGGGTAGGAAAGAGAATATTAGCTATTTCACATCTATATTATCAGTATATCAAAGATGGGGGACTTCCCGTCCCCCCACCGTGTCCACGTGGCGTTTTGCGCAAAAAAGACCCCAAGTTTCCGTAATTACGTACAGACCCTTGATTCTTAGGAAAAGGCCCTTGGTTTTTTTTTTGCGAAAAAGCCCCACCATTCTTCTTTTATTAGATAACGTCCTGCGGTTTCCGCAATTACGTATAGGACTTCGGTTTTTTCGAAGAGACCCTCGGTTTTTTTAGAAAAAACCCCCCCACTTTTCTTTTACTAGATAACATCCCGCTGTTTCAAGTAATTACGTATATGCCCTCGGTTCTTTCGATTTTTGCAAAAAAAACCTCTATGCTCTCCTTTTACTGTGAATTTTCACCTCTTTTACTTCAGTCCACACGGTAGCTAGCGCGGCGTGGCACCACGCTTACGTTGCTCGTATACATACAATCACTACTACAGAAACCATTATCACGCACGGTTCGTAACGCCATCACGCACGGTTTTAACCGCCCGACTTTATGGGTCAGTGATAATCGAAGGTTATCACAGACGGTTTGAAAACCGTCTGTAGAGTATATATCACAAACGGTTTGTAACTATAAACCGTCTGTGATAGCTAGCATCACAGACGGTTTGTAAAAAAAATAGTCTGTGATATAGGCAACCACAATTATTATTCGGCAACATATCATTGACTTCACCGGCGATGTCATCCGGCAGCATATTATTGACTTCGCCGGCGATGTCATCCGGTAGTATATCATTGACTTTGCCATGACTGGTGCAACACGTATACCCCTTTTTGAAACCCCTCCGAATCAAGTGCGTTTCAATCTGCTCTCGATTCTTAAACATCTTCAAATTCTCACAGTCAGTGCATGGACAATACATATATTCCACCCCCTTATTCAACATATCCTCCTCGGCAGCTCTTGTAAAAGTAGATACGCCGTTAATGTACTCTTCACTCACACGGTTTGCGGTATACATCCAGCTTCGGTCCTATATAATGTACATATATAACGACTTAGTATTAAAATTAATTTAATTAATTATTACTACATATATACCACATGCATTGAGGCTAGCTAGATCTTCAAAGTATATATATATATATATATATATATATATATATATATATATATATATATATAATTCATAAAAATTAATTAGCTAGATCAAACTTATTTTGATATTGCAACCAAAAACAAATTTCATTACTAACCATATCTAGGGCAACCAAGAACTCAATGAATCTTCAAAGCTCTCCGCCAAATAAGCCTCCTTCCACAAAAAATGGCTCAAAGCCTTGTCGCCTCCAAATGCAAAGACCGGTGATACGGGTCGCCCGATCTTCTCGACGTAGGATGGATACTCGCGGAGTCTTGTTGAATCGCAATGATCCTCCAATGCCAATGCAAGGGACGAACACTCTTTAATCCGCCAAAACACACTCGCCGATTTCGCGACCACCAAGCGAAGATCTATCATGCACCCAATTCCCAATGGAAAGGCTGAACGATCTTGATTGAAGAACACTCCTAATTCCCTCACGGAATTTCAGCAACAATGATAAACTCAACAAAGTTCAATAGATTGATTATTCTCAAAGGTGGTCTCAGCCCTTAGGCTGCCAATACATGGCTTATATAGGACCTTGGGACGTCCATAGAGTCCACAAACCTAGTACAACTCAACCCTATATGGTTTCAGATACGAACTCTCACAAAAAGGAAACTAGATTTTACAGCCGTCACATTGTTTCGGCAATAACTTTTGATCCGTGACGAATTTGATGTTGGGACCAGATCCATTGCGTAGCCCTTGAAAATATCTTTCCAAGGAGTACAAGAACACCCAAATCGGACTCCGCTTGTGAAAGTTATGACCTTTTAGTAAGTGCCTGTCAGGCTGTCCCGAACCGAATCCGAATTGAATTCTGAGTTGAATCCGAGTTTGAATCCAATTGGCCTTGTGGGAGGTACGAATTGGGCTTGAAAATCTTATCCAAAACTTGTAGTTTATGTCCTTGGGCTTCTCCCTTTTGCTCTCCCACTGAATGAGCTTTCTTCCTTCATGTCTTTGACACCTAATGTGGTCATCCTCTTCCTTTTGCGTCTCCATTGCTTTGCCATCGACAAACCTAAGAATGCACCATTTAATGACATGAGATAGTATTTTATTCTTATGAATAATAACATTATATTTAGTTTGGAATGAGTTCACCTGGCAATGTTTGATGCGGCTTAATAACTCTTTCCAGTTGAATAATATATTTAAATGAAAAGTACAAGACACGTGCGTATCCGCATCATCCTCCCCTTCTTCAAGAAAAGCCGTCCTCGGCTTTTGATAGCCTGAAATTGTACTAAACAAGGAATACAACGTGTATGCATGGTATATATATTTGTCATCAACACTTCTTCTGCTTAGCACATCATGAACATCTCAAGGTGTAATAAATGAAAAAGAACAACACATACGCATGATATATGTAAGAGTCAATTGTTGTGGCATTCTCACTACTTAAGCACAAACCGATGAATATAGCAGCGACTAAAAGATGTATGCACTGCAATATTATTTTTGACATCATTCTCCCTCCCATAAAAGAAAGTCGTCCTCGACTTTTCTAAGAACATAGACAGATTATTAAGGATCAAAATCAGATTTAGTTGTTTAGATATGGGAAAGAAGATTTTGAGCGCTTCCATGCTTCAATCACGCTTACTCGATTATTTTTATATGATTTTATATTAAAGATCGAACCAGTAGAATTATGAAATCTTTGTAAACAGTACGTGCAATTGTTGAAATTAATCTCATTGTGATCATAACATGGCATAAAAGATTGTTTATCCATAATAAGCGATTTTAATTCTGTAAGCTTATCACATGTAATGCAAATTCTGTGAACATAAAATTTGTTATCTACACCATAATCTCCAATCAAATTGAACTTATATATGTAGGCATAGGTACTAACTAGTGATTTTGAACTTGAAATTTCAACAACTTTATAAATCACACTAGATAGCTCTCTAGGATCATCAAACATAATATAGCACAAAGAATCATTAGGAGATATTCTAGTAAGAACTTCCTTATGAGTAATCAATTCCACATTATATAAATTGAGCAAAGAAATTTCAGAACATGGAATTGTTGGTTGATCATATGAGAACTCACAATTACTCACCTTTGCACAATTAAATTCAGCACCAATAGTGTTACCTTTGTCATCCTCCTCAAATGATGTAGGCGCTGCGTGTTTAAAATTATTAGGATGCACCCACGGGGCAGCAAGCACTTTATCCCTTCCCGTGGTTGTCTCCTCCTCATTTGGCTTCAAAGGTGCCGGTTGTTGAATGTTCAATTCTTCATCTTTGATGTCAACTTGCACAATGTGAGAAACAACGCTAGAAGTAGATATTAATGTGTTAGTTTCAGATGCATCCTCACTTTGTCTATCTTCTACTTCTATCTTTTCTTTTGGTGTCTCTCTCACACTCTCAATTTGGATGCTCTCAACCTCACATATGGTGGAATCACACAACTCAGTCTTTTTATCACTCTCACTCAATTTGGCTATGTGGCTCTCATCCTCACATGGGTTGTGGTATATCTTTGGAGCTATATGTAGTTTTGGAATACTATATATCTCCTTGACCGAAGGGAAAGTCCCATGCTCGGTCATCTTCTCATGTGTCACACTAGTAGAGGCAGAGAATTGAAGTATGGACTGGAGGAAAACTGTGGTGTACGTCTCTCCATAAGTCTCTTCTCCTCTTGAATAGCACAATTCACAAGATCTTGCACACTACCAAAATATTTATGTTGAAGTGTAGCGGCAATCTTAGAATTCAATCCTCTTTGAAGTATGTCTTCTTTTGTAGTTCACTAATGACACCGCTCGACGTAATGCATCTTGTAGCTCAAAATAATATTCTTGCACTGTATTACTCCCTTGTGTAATACTCTCCAAATAGCGAAGCAATCCCTGTGCATAACAGGGTGGCACAAATTCTCTCCTCATCAGTGCCTTCAAATCTGACCAAGATTTAATGAATTCGTTTCCAGATTGTTGATACCACCAACTATAAGCATAATTTTCAAATTTTCTAGTGGCACACATCACCTCTTGGTCTTTGGGAAGCTTTTGAAATCTGAATATTTTCTCCATTCGCCATTCCCACTCAAGATACTCCTCTGGATCTTCACTGCCATAGAAAGAATTAAAGCTATCTTCGACTTGTTGTGGATGAAGTGCCCGCATAACATCATTCACGATGTTCGAGCGTAACACTTTCATTTGATGATTGAATTCAATGCACATATCTTGTGCAAAATTGTTCATCTTGGTATTGAGTTGCGCTTTCAAGGTGGAAGAAGTAGTGGTGAACTCATTGCGCAAAGTTCCCCTCAAAGTGTGGAATTGAAAACGATCTACCGGGGTATGCTTCTCTTCCATATTATCGTATCCACCTGTCATGATTAGTGGTACAAAGAACGCACAAATACCACAACATATATTCGATATGTGGAGTTCACTCTATCTCACTTTTTCCTCACCAAGTAAAGTTCTTACCTTTCCGAAGTGAATTGAGGCCAAAAAGAAACTTACACTTAGTGGTGGCTACAATAGCAAGTGATGGTCAAGCGGATTTAAAAGTGACTCACAATTGCACGACAAAGGATATTTTGTGGAGTTTGGTTAGGAAGTATTTACCCTACACAATCTGAATTTCACGATGTTGTAAAATTAAGTAATAATCCAAGCTAGAAAGTATTGCCTATGTGCCGATCCAAATGATATAAGTGAAGTATATGAACGCACACGCAATGATCAATGTGACTCAATGCAAACAAAAGGAATGAGCTAAAGGAAACAATCGGGAATATTAGCTCGTTTTGCACCAAGTACTAGGAGAGACGCTAGCCAATTGCAATAATATGAATTTGAGGGCACAAGATTGTCCAAAGAAATTAAATACACAATCTGAATTTATGGACTAAGATTAACTCACCCAAATTCGGCCAATGCTTTCTTTTCTTGCTTTCTTTTTCTTTCTTTCTTTCTCTTTTTTTTTTGGCTCAAGCCGTGGCTCTCTTTTTTCAATTAGCTGCCTTCTTTTTTTTTTATACTCAAGGCCGAACTAGGTTTAATTGTTCGTAAGTCCAAAGTTGTTCAGCAATGTGTAGATAATTCTAGAACAGCCCTAAAGCAATTATCAACGACTAGTCTCATGGTTCAAAGGATTTAAGTGAAGATCTGAATATTTTCAGCTAAGATTGTTGTGGCCAAATCAATCAAGAAAAAGGAAACCCAGATATATTCGGATGTGATATTCTTTCAAGATGCACAAAGATCTTATGTGGACAGCAAGAACAAGGTTTCAAAAAAGTAAATTGAATCTACTTTTTTTTGGATGCTAATTGAAAGATCAACTAGCGGATTTTCAAGGGTTCAAAATAACAACGATTAAGCAACGCAAAAGGACACTGAGATCAGCACGTAAACAAAATTTCTAATGGATCAAAACTTAATAAAACTCACGAAAATAACAGATGCGAAACTAGGGTTTGGATTTTTGTTGTTGCAATTTTCGGTTTAATGGACTATAGGATAGAAATAAATCAATCTAAAAGTAAAGGGATAAGATCCTACCGAGTAAACCGCGCTCTGATACCAGATGATACGGGGTCGCCCGATCTTCTCGACGTAGGATGGATACTCGCGGGAGTCTTGTTGAATCGCAATGATCCTCCAATGCCAATGCAAGGGACGAACACTCTTTAATCCGCCAAAACACACTCGCGTCGATTTCGCCGACCACCAAGCGAAGATCTATCATGCACCCAATTCCCAGCGGAAAGGCTGAACGATCTTGATTGAAGAACACTCCTAATTCCCTCACGGAATTTCAGCAACAATGATAAACTCGAACAAAGTTCAATAGATTGATTATTCTCAAAGGTGGTCTCAGCCCTTAGGCTGCCAATACATGGCTTATATAGGACCTTGGGACGTCCATAGAGTCCACAAACCTAGTACAACTCAACCCTATATGGTTTCAGATACGAACTCTCACAAAAAGGAAATTAGATTTTACAGCCGTCACATTGTTTCGGCAATAACTTTTGATCCGTGATGAATTTGATGTTGGGATCAGATCCATTGCGTAGCCCTTGAAAATATCTTTCCAAGGAGTACAAGAACACCCAAATCGGACTCCGTTTGTGAAAGTTATGACCTTTTTAGTAAGTGCCTGTCAGGCTGTCCCGAACCGAATCCGAATTGAATTCTGAGTTGAATCCGAGTTTGAATCCAATTGGCCTTGTGGGAGGTACGAATTGGGCTTGAAAATCTTATCCAAAACTTGTAGTTTATGTCCTTAGGCTTCTCCCTTTTGCTCTCCCACTGAATGAGCTTTCTTCCTTCATGTCTTTGACACCTAATGTGGTCATCCTCTTCCTTTTGCGTCTCCATTGCTTTGCCATCGACAAACCTAAGAATGCACCATTTAATGACATGAGATAGTATTTTATTCTTATGAATAATAACATTATATTTAGTTTGGAATGAGTTCACCTGGCAATGTTTGATGCGGCTTAATAACTCTTTCCAGTTGAATAATATATTTAAATGAAAAGTACAAGACACGTGCGTATCCGCATCAACCGGGCTAAGATCTGGATCGAAATGAAGATAGATGCGGTCTGAGCAGCGCAATAAATACATAGCAGTATTATCACAGACGGTTTTTTTAAAAAAACCCGTCTGTGATACTTACTATCACAGATGGTTTGTAGTTAAAAACCGTCTGTGATATCACAGACGGTTTTTGATTAAAAACCGTCTGTGATATCAACCATCACAGACAGTTTTTGTTTAAAACCGTCTGTGATATTCCTGATTATCACAGACGGTTCATTGGTAAGAACCGTCTGTGATGTTTGACTATCACAGACGGTTCGTTAGTAAGAACCGTCTATGATGACCAAAATAAAACCATCTGTGATAGCTCCATCGGGACTCGGTAGCACTATCGTTATACGAAGCATCTCGGCATACGAACCGTTTTGATCATTAATTTGGTATACGAACCGTTTCTGCTAAAGGTTAAATATGCGCGCCGGCATAATTCTCAACGCAGTACATGCAATATGGCTTCAGTGATCATCTCCTTCCTCTCATTTGTTCATCAAGAGTTGTTTGGCCGGAACCTTGCACAGGCGGCCAGCAATTTACATCTAGAGCAGCTTCTCCGCATACGCCCTGCTCTCCTTTCCCAACTTTCTTGCATCCATCAGCTCGACCTGATCATCCACCGTCGATGGAGGCGTCTCGCTGCCGCTCAAGAAAGGGAATTCGCCTCACCCTAGTTCTTCTCAACAATGTGCACAGCGCGAAGAAGCTCTCATGGCATTGCACAGACTAATGGATAGCATTGCCGATCAAGCAGAAACGGCAGAGTCTGATTAAGCTTACAATGCAATCCTCTACGAGATTATGAACTATGCTACTGATAATTTGCCCATGCTGGAGGAGGAAGTGCTGAGGGTAAGGACAATCTTAACGGCGTTCGAGAACTCAGTGGCTGATCCAACGGACAAAGTCGAAGAAGAAGCGTATGAAGCTCTGAAGATTAGAATCTGAGAATCTCTTTGTGTGCGACTTTTGTAATAAATTTTCCTTTAATTTATGATCTCTTGTCTCAGTAGTTCTGTAGGTTATATAAGTTATTAGAAGCAACCTATAATACAAACCGTTCTGTAGTTATATATTAACATCGGACTGAAGATTAGAATCTGGGAATCTCTTTATGTGTGACTTTTGTAATAAATTTTCCTTTAATTTATGATCTCTTGTCTCAGTAGTTCTATAGGTTATAAGTTATTAGAAGCAACCTATAATACAAACCGTTCTGTAGTTATATATTAACATCGGACCGACAACATCACAGACGGGTTTGTATTACAAACCGTCTGTGATCATTCTAAGATTATCACAGACGGTTTGTAATACAAACCGTCTGTGATAAGCAGCTTATCACAGACGGTTTTAAATAAAAAACCGTCTGTGATAATGCCAGATTATCATAGACGGTTTGTAATACAAACCGTCCGTGATACGTAAATATCACAGACGGTTTATTGGTAGGAACGGTCTGTGATACTCGTTTTCTCCGACGCCTTCAACACAGACGGTGTCCAAATTAAAACCGTTTATGTTAATGTCGTTCACAAACGGTTTTGTCAAACCGTCTGTAATTTAGCGTCTAGTATTAGGCTTTCTGTAGTAGTGAATCCTGATGGGATTGTAGGAAATCTGTTGGGCCACATCATCCTCTAACACAGAGCCGTCCGATCGAGCCATCCTAGAGTTTGCAGCCATTGGATGAAAACATGGAGCACCTAATTGGGCCGTCGAATCGAGTCACGAGGTAGCAACGGCCACCAATCTGCTCGGACCAGATCTCTCTGGACGTCTCCCCTCCATTACCAAACCAAACCAGCTACGTCGCTCGAGGGTTCATGTTCGTGAAGGACAAGTGGATTCATACCAAATAAGGATTCCATGTATGACCATATACATGTTTTCACTATAAATATAGGAGAGAGGTTTTAGATTATGCACCAAAAAACATATCAATAAAATAGAGTTATCTCCCTAAATTTTGTGTCTCCTATTTTTCTTCTTGCTTCTAGTTGAATGTTTAGCCACATATTCAGGGCAGATTCAGGCATATGATAACCTAGCCTCTAACCCGGGGTATAGGATTTTTACCAGTACAAAGCCCAGAGCACAACGTTCTCCCTAGCCTAGGTAGTAGTGGTCTCCAACTCTCCACAGCCCGAGACGTGACAAAATTCTAGATCCACCACTGCACATATTGATTGGCAACATTAGTTATTCAACACCTTATCAGCAAGACTGATCTACGGACTACACATATTGTCAAATTGATTTGCTACCCCTCCTCTAGTAGCCTAAGTCAATCTAGAGGCCAGTTTCTAAAGGTTTGTAGAAATGAAGCACTTTGTTTGATTCATTGATGTACAGGATATATATACAATGGTGATGCTAATGCGAATACATGTAGTAACTGCTAGTGTGAATGGGAGCATCATCTTGAACTGAAGCTTCACTGTGGAAATAGGATGGTAACCGAGGTGTCACAGTAGAAACAGGATGATAGGCTAACACCCCTGGAGTTGGAACAGGAGCGGGCAGATATTCAAGCTGGAACAAAACTCCTTGAAGATGGCCGTGAGAAAGCCCTTGGTGAAGATGTTGGCGTATTGCGAGGTGGTTAGTATGTGAAGAACGCGGACTTTACCAAGAGCGACGCATTCCCATACAAAGTGTAGGTCTATCTCAACATGTTTTGTTCTTTGATGTTGATGCTGTTGATGCGAGCTCGAGAGAGAGAGGGAACTGATGTAGAAGCCAAAGTCGGAGGAAGTTGAGGCCATGGGCGCTATGGCCTTAAGGCGGCGGAGCAGGCACGGCAACCGTGAGGCGGCTCAGCAGGCGAGGCACAGCGGCCAGGAGATGGACGGAGGACGCTGGATTCAATGGCGAGGAGACCAGATTTGGCTGGGAGGCAGTGTGGCCTACCGAGGTGGTGACGTGGGTGGGCGCTGGTGCGACGGTGGCGTCCGTGCGATAGCTTGGCGGCGGCACGACGTAGGAGCGAGCACGGCGGCCAAGCAATGGTGCGGACGTGGATCTGGTGGCGTGGATGGGGGAGCCAGCAACGGTTGACCTGGCGGTGGTACCGGAGATGGTGACAGTCGGGTGCTGCGGCACAGGAGTCAGCGACGTGGTGATGCCGTCCACGCCAGGGTGACAAGGGAGGCACGACGTTCGGGTGGCGCGACGTGGGAGTCAGCGGAAGTGCTGCTTGGAGGCGTCCACGCTGACATGCTTCTCCACCACCTTAAGGACCTACCAGTAAGCTTCGTTGCAACCACCATCGATTAGTCTGCTTGAAGCGGCACCGACGACAACCGGATGCTGCCACTACTACAGAAATCATCTCACAGACGGTTCAAAAATATCATCACAGATGGTTTTCTGAACCGTCTGAATTTATGGGTCAGTGATAATCGAAGGTTATTACAGACGGTTTGTGAGTCGTCTGTGATGAATACAATACAACGGTTTGTAACTAGAATCATCTGTGAAAAACACTATCACAGACGGTTCTAACCAAAAACCGTCTGTGATACTTTTCCATCACAGATGGTTATATATATAGAACCATCTATGATGTTCTTCACAGATAGTTTATACTATAAAATCGTCTGTGACAGTTCATTCTATACCTAAATTTTTTCTATTTTTGAATTAGCCTTAGAAAATATTAGATACGTTTTTTGAAAATAAGCAAATATGATAACAAATATAGCAAGAACATTCTATTTATATTACAATCCACCATTACAACATCACAGGAACACAATCCACCATTATAATAGCAGAGAATATTCAATTTCCATTACAAATCGAGCAACAGAAAAGAAAGAAAATAGAAGAATCAGAGATCCTAATGGAAGCTCGTCCCTGATGCAGCTCGGGTAGGCCTTCTTAGCGGCTGCCTCACTGTAAGCTCCCGGACAGCCCTAAACCCAATAAAGTAGCAACAATGGAGGCTACGATAGAGACCTAAACATCATAGAATCAAATACTATAAGAAACAATAGAGGGAGGAAGTTTAAGACGCATTTGAAGGGAGGGGGCCGATGGGTTCGGGTGAGTATTTATATTGGAGGGAGAGCTACGATCCGTGAGGTGTGGGTTGGTCGGTTTCTATTAGCTGGAATTGGGTTGAGGAGGATTGATAGGCCCAGTGGTCAGGAAATAAATTATCACAGACGGTTCTTAGTAAGAACCGTCTGTAATAGTATCACAGATGGTTTGAACCACGAACCGTCTGTGATATTGGTTACATATATACCGATACAATATAAACAACTAGTCTCAAAATATGAAATAACAAAGTTCTATATGGGTTATATATACTCATTTGAAAGGTTTCGATGAGATCTACAACTTTGCAGTTGAGACAAACCACATATTTTGAAGGAAAGATCAAAAATTTTGGCAAAAACAGAAATCAAAAACTTGCGATTTGAATTTGAGGCTACAAATGGCCGATTTTAGGGGTCTTCGAGGGCGACAAGCACAAGCAAGTCATTTTGTTTTGGATCAGACTCGTTGTTAGCTTTCTAACGAGTACAAGAACGTCGAAAACAAACACTATATGCAAAAGTTATGCTCGTTTTACTGAAAATGTGTCGGAATGGAATCCTACTCGGCATCAGGTGGGAGATTATGAAATTTTGGAGGATTAGAAGGCGAGAAACATATCACAGACAGTTTTTAATTCAAACCGTCTGTGAATACTTCATTATCACAGATGGTTTGTAAAAGTTATACCCATTTTACTGAAAATGTGTCGGAATGGAATCCTACTCGGCATCAGGTGGGAGATTATGAAATTTTAGAGGATTAGAAGGCGGGAAACATATCACAGACAGTTTTTAATTCAAACCGTTTGTGAATACTTCATTATCACAGACGGTTTGTAATACAAACCGTATGTGATATTGTCAATATTACAGACGGTTCTTAATAGGAACCGTCTGTGATATTGCGGAAATATTACAGACGGTTCTTACTAAGAACCGTTTGTGATATTACTAATATCACAGACGGTTCTTGGTAAGAACTGTCTGTGATAGTATCACAGACGGTTCTCACCATAAACCGTCTATAATTGTATTTATCACTGGCGATTTTTGTGAACCATCTGTGATGAGACGTCTAATATAATCTTTTTTTGTAGTAGTGTGTGGTAGCGATGCAAAAGAACCATGCCGTCCAATGCCAGGGCAGCGAGGAGATGGCTGCCCCCGGGAGTAGAGATGCTCCTCCGGGGGTAGCGCAGCGGAAGATAAGCGGCAGCGCTAGGATTTGAAAGCTAGAAAATTTAAAACTCTGATACTACGAAGGCTCATAGAAATAAAGCACTTATTTGTTTTATTAGTGTACAGAGATATATATACAATAGTGATGCTAACATGAATACATGCAGCAACTGCTAATGTGAATGGGAGCGCCATCTTGAACCGAGACGTCACAATGAGAATAGGATGGTAATTGAGGTGTTACAGTAGAAACGAGATAGTAGGCTAACAGTTTCTAGTTGCTTTTTGTTCAAGTTGCATGAACCGATGTTTTCTTGTGCGTGGACACCGTGGAGATCATGTCTTAAGGATTCGTACTTGGTTCATGCACCCAGTGAGTTGACAGCTCACCTTGCCATGCGCGACATGCACATGGAAACGACTCTAGCAAGAAATTTGTGGAACGTGCAACCCAATGATTCCTTCGCGTTTTTGTCCTGTATTTCTTGCAGCCGACCATGGAGGTCAGCATTGCCTTCCACACTCGCCGGTCACGGAAGGCCGGCATAACCACCGGCTTGACGGTATAGTCACCGCTAGCCTGTACACCGTGCATCTGCCCGCATCTCGCCGGCCTGCACGCCGCCGAATCCAATCACGCCGGTCCGAATGTTGCGCCGCGATACCGCTGCTTGCCGTGCACGTACCGCACGCGTCGCGCCGACTTGAACACCACCATGCCCTCGTCGAGTTCATGACTAGCTATTTATAGATGTCCTGGTAATCATACTCGTGCAGTGCACGTTTTTCCGATATATATCGCTTCAAAATAAATATTACCGATAATCAACCCCAGCTCTTGAGAACCATAGGGCATAGGCTAACGCCGGCTTCATTTCTATTTCCATTTCCATTCAAAATGATAGGTAAAAAATAGCAGACTGCACTTCCATTTCCACTAAAAATAATATCGAAAAAACAGCAGGCTTAATTTCCAATTCCATTCAAAAAAAAGAAAAGTATCATACTTCATTTGCATTTCCATTCAAAATGGAAATGAAAAAGATCAAGCTTGGTTTTCATTTCCATTCAAAATAGAAATAAAAAATAGCAGTTCAGTGCGTACAACCAGAGCACAAGACCTCTATTGTCTTCCCCATTCACATTGTGCCATCCAAATCCATAATAGCATACTCTTGTCTGATAGGATCTCAAATTTGCCCGGTAGATTCCTTAAATACAAGGAATGAATATTGCATGCATATACTTAGATGCAACGAATGAAGAGTACACACAATTAGGCACAAAATGGAGTTAGAATAAGAAGCTAATATAGCAAACTTTATGTATTTCATTCACCAAAAAAACTAACTCCTTGCCCTCTTGTGCATTCCATCAAGAAACTGAGCCAAAGTTGAACAGGAAAGCCTAAGCAAAAGAAAAGCGTTGCAATTTTTCTAGAAATAATGGACCGGCATGAGAGATACTTGAACAACCATTTTAGCACTGTAGAAATGGTCACGGGTTATAGCTTTTGGCCCTAATATGAGCTCTCGTGCAAACAAACCAAGAGCTAATGAGCCGATAAACCGCTTCTAAAAGGCTATCATGATAATACGTTTCGAAACGATGACGGAAAAGCCGTCCCGTTTGTTTGTTCGAATGAAGTCATAAGTCATAACCTAAAATAAACTAAAAAACAGGTCCACACTAAAGGTTTGTTCATATTAGTTTCTACTTCTGACTTTTACTTAGAGAAACTAGAAGTCAATATAAACACCTGGCTTCTCCACTTCTCTTACTCTCATCTCGCTCCGGGGACAAGATAGGGGGTTACGAGCATATCATGCATCCTACTCCTCTCGCTCTTATCTCACGCACGTATCTATCACTCACTTTCCTCACCACTCGCCCCTTCTTTCTAAAAACATTTCTTCTAGACACTACTATTTATTTTTAGTCAAAAGTCATCAGCCACAGTTAATATGAACAAGCCATAAGTAATGAAACATCAGAGCATAGATTAATTGTCTTTAACAATGCAGCCTAGTCAGCCACATGCTCCGGTGATAGCATGAAGTTGTAGGTGCATTGTCATTCAGTTAGAAAAATGCATAAGATGGAAATTTCAAATAATCATCAAACTAAAATTGAAATATCAACAGATTTTTACCTGTTAATGTCCAAATTTTCAAACTGATAGTTTTTATATTAGTATAGATATATATTATAGATGTATACAGATTTCATCTTCTCTATTATTCTGGTGCGATATACTACCTTCTTTTTCAACATTACTTCACATGAGTTACGGTGATAGAACACTAGAAATGCCACTAAGGTCATGGAGAAGGTGGTGGTCGAGATCTTCAAGGCAAACAAAGGATGGGCGCCGATGACAAGAAAGACGTGCAGTTTGGTTCTAAGAGAAGTGTAGTGCGTGTTAGTGATATATCTTAGAGACAATCATGAAGATGATAGTATTATTTCTATGTTTATGATCTTTTGAGTAATATATTATTTTATCCTTTAAATAATGCCTTTCATATTGATCAACAAGTATGTGACTTATTCGTGAAACTCTTTATTTATATTTTTATATTATTTTAAATTATTCCTGATCTTATATCATTATGTGGGACAATTATGATTTACAGATCAGTACATATATTGATTGATGATCATGTTTCATGGAACATGAATATGGGATATGAAATCAATAATATGGATATATGTTAAAGAACATGATATTCGATTGACCTACCATGAGACACTGCGAGAATTGTTATATTCTTAAGTGTCATCAGTTGGTCTCATATATAGTGTATATAGGATCCTTAGACCTGATATCGTCATTGTTTTCTACATGTGTAATAGTTTACTTAGTGGTTTAATATTCCGTGACTGGGTGATCATAAATGTAGCTTTCGGGTTTACTATGAAACATGTGGAGGAATATGAGCGATCAAGATGGAATTTGCCCCTCCTATATAACAGGAGAGATCTCTGGGTCCCTCGATGTAGTTGGATTAAGGAAGTGTATGACCATACCGAATGTGGTTGAAGAGTCAATCACAACTGAGTAATCCATCACAAGTTCGAGTGAAGGATCGAGCTATCATAGGATGACACGCTTCTCACCTTGAGTTCGATATGGTATCGTGAGGCAAATGGATCCGTACATAAGCATTATATAGGTTCATCCATTATAATCTTTATGTATATTTAGGGGTCGTTATGTTCTGTTAGGGACCGCTACCGACCTATGGACTGGAAAGGAGTTTTCGGCCTAGAGCTAAATGTACATGAATTTATAGGGTCACACACTTAATGGGTTGGAACGATAAGGGTCTGGATGATAGTTTTCGAGTGGGATTCGATATCTACTCGTATCGGATATGGATCCGATTAGAGACTATATAATGAGAGGTTCGGGGGCTGAGGGCATCATCCTAAGAAACCCTAGCCGCCACTTCTCATAATCCCTGTCGTGTACGCTGGTGGTAGCATACCGACGCACGGTGTTCCCTCCCTGGACGTGTGAACCTCGGTAGAGGCGCTGCTACGACTGTGACACTGATCGGAACGATCGTAAGGAGGAAACGGTTGGCCGGAGGACGATCGACTACTTTCGCTCACACCGATGCGCTCTTCGTTGAATAGGCTGCTTCAACTCTTCTTCTGCTGTACTGCGCGTCTAGTGGTAACGATTTATGATCTCTTACTCGCATAGCTTTCTGATTTACGCGGTTAAAATTTTAATTTACGCTAATGTAGCCTACTTGTATCTCAATTGCAATCCTTTTGTTTTGCCCTGAGTGGCTAGGAAGGAACCCCTGCCTCTCCTTTATTCTCTGCATCATAGTTCATGTAAAAAGTTCAGAGAATGCTTCAGCGATCACCTCTCATAGCAATCACCTCTCATAGGGTGCTGTGCGGGTGCTGTGCACTTTCTTTATTGCTATGCTTGGAACTGATGTAGTACACTGCTATGGTTTTAATTAATGAAAATTGGGGTCCCCTGATTTCGGGGGAGAAAAAGAACACTAGAAATGCCTTGTGACATTACAGTACATGAGATCGATTCCAATCTCCATCAATCAAGGTTTTCACAACAAATTGTGACATTACAGTACATGAGATCGATTACAATCTCCATCAATCAAGGTTTTCACAACAACTTGTGACATTACAGTACATGAGATCGATTCCAATCTCCATCAATCAAGGTTTTCACAACAAACTTCGTTACAAAAGATGCATAGAGCTGTCGGTCTTTAATTAATCATGCACATAGAAACCTTCTAGATTTGGGCTCGAGCCTACTGGATCTAGGCAGTTCGCTCCAAGTCCCAACTAAGCATTTTCTTTATCTTTTCTTGAGAACCTAAGTTTAACAAATTCTAGGACAATGGTTTTGGTACATCTGACATGCATGTACATATAGTTTTGCTTCTTTTCCTCCCTTCTAGACAGCTTTCTTTATCCACAAGACAATATGAACGGAGGAAGTGGGCTTGGAAAGTGCAGGAACCTCAAACCAACCAAAGGCTTCCATTTCTGGTACGACTCAGAAGAAAAATGGAATTATGAAGTGACCCTCTTTAGGCGTTAATCTGGAGTATGATATTACCTAGTGCTTCTGTGCTGCGTCAACAGTCTAATACACTGGAGCAAGAATCATCAGAATAATAGAAAATCAAGGTTACTTCTAATCCTGAAGTAAAGACTAGAGACCCTTATACTTGCTCCATCGTATCACTTAGATGACACTCTGGTCTCTGCCACTAAGCTGTTTCCTTCTAACAAAAAGGGAAACCAAGTGGCATTAAGTATGTCAGGGATTTGCATTTGCTAAGCTAAAATTAAATTTCAAGGATCTAAACGGGCACAGATTGGACATATTTAAGCTGTCAGGTTTTCTAGCCAATGGCTAGAGTTCTATTTTCCACCAACTACATATCGGTAGGTTATTGCTGATTTTCCGGGGCTTGATTTTATTACCTGTTATGATGGGTAGGATTACGAGAAACAATTGATTCCTGAAATCTCAAATCTACGCGCGCCCCTTGCAAACTTCAGCAATAGGCACTCGACCCACCGACGTGTGCCGCCCACGTGACACCACTGCAGCCGGCAACCGCATCCACTGGGTTCAAAAGAGGTGAAATCCCATGGCGTACATTTTACTAATAGTAAGGGGTGGCATGTATAAATCAAATCTGGCCATCAATTTGTCGAGGACCTTATAAATTTTTAGTAGCTATCAAACCCGGTGCCGTGTTCCCATTTGGCTAATTACTCAACTAGTCTACATTGTATTGATGCAACAAAATGCAGATCACAATGATAACTAAATAGCAAGGTCATTACTTTCTTGTTGTTGGCTTACTGCTGTATCCAATACATGTGAAGGATTAATGGTAGCCGGTGGAGCATGGGCCGTTGTTGGAGGGTCGGTTTGATCATAGCTGAACCAAGAGCGCTTCCTTCCGTTCTTGTTTTCTAGCTAGGAAATTACAAATATACCCCTTGAGCGATTGCTACTACTCATGCTGCTGAGGGAAGTACAACTAAACACTAAATAATCTGATCGATTGGATGAAAAGAATGGATAGCTCGTATTAAATTGAGGGTACTGTAAAAGAGCTCAAATTATGTGGGTGTTTTTTGAGTTAAATGTTTGTTTTTGAATTGAAAGTTTGGAATATTGAGTAGTTTTTTAGTCAAAAGTTTGGAATCCTTAAAGACTGAATATGGCAATAGAGAGGGGGTAAATGGTGCCTTCTAATTTTCCCTCAAATATTCAACACTCCTTCACTCCAATAGCTACAAAGTTATGAAGATTTAAATGAGAATCCAATACCAAACAAGCAAAACAAACATCTAAAATTTTGAGAAAATTAGGGAAATCGGAAGTACTTACATTATAATTGTGGTACTTCCAAAAATCAAAAGTACCTCTGTTATAACTGCGGTATTTTCTTTCCTCGATGAACAGTGAAATCAGTCCAAGATCAAAAACTAAAATTGATAGAACTTTTGATCTGTAGATCTAAATGACATAAAATTTTGTAAGAATATTTTCTAGGTTATTAAGAATCTATTCTAATAAACGATCATGAAAATTATGACTAAAGTTGAGATCTTTTTTAGTTTGTTAAAAGGTTGCATCAAAACTGAGCCAAAATCCCAAACGACAAATACAATTTGCTCGTAGGTAGATAATGACTAAGATGGCTTTATATATATTCCCACATATCACAGCAAATTAGAACACCGAAGAACACGACCTAAAAATTCTTAAAACAAGAAATCACTCGATAAAGCCAAAATCAAGTAAAATTGGGTTTCTTCATGAACTTGCTATCAAAGTGTTTAGATGATAGAAAATTGATCTCTAGAGTTTATTTTCATCTCAATCACATCCTTAACACAGTAAGATCAAGAACAGAAAAGAAGAGAGATCAAGACCAAACGAAACAAGAACAAATATATCAAAACAAGAAATAGACAAAGAGATCATCAAAGATTGACGTATTGCTATCTTGAGATGGATAGTTTTACAGCCACTCTATCTTGGAGGACAAAAAGCACCCAAGGTACTCACTCTCAAACCCTAACCTTAAGCATAAATAAGAGAGCACAAGAGATGGGTTGAATGGTTAACCTTACATGTCTCTATTCAAACCCCTTTTATAGGTGGACAACCAGCCACCTACACCTTTAATGGATCACATCAACAATTACAATGGAAAAATCCGTTAACCCCACACACATGAGTTTTACTCTCACAAGTTTACTTATGCACGCTTTTCAAAATACACAAGTGTGCATCCGTTAAATCCTTAGCCTTGATCCAACCAGCTCTAACTTGACCTAAACCACTCTCCATCGCATCACCCATGCGCCGCGATATTTATCCAAGATGGTTTTCGTATTTTGCTCAAACTACCAAAATATCCTTCCTTGACCTGGTCATCACCAACCACTACAAGCAATAGCCATGCTTGTCACGTGTAGATGCACTACTAGCTTGTCACGCGTCGTCAGGTCTCTCCTGTCCCGGTTCCACCGAACCACGGCTTACTTGAACTATCCAAGCCACATAGTGTCATCCTGCCATTCGAATTTGCCTTCAATATTTCCCGCTTTTCTTGTGCTATGCTTGAGCTCACCATCTCACCCGACATCCTCGATTATTTTGGGCCTTAGCTCCTCCATGAGTCTAACCCCGATTCTTACTATTGACTACAGTTGACTCCAAGCGATCTTGCACATCTAAAAATAAATAAATCATTTTCGGACACAGGTTCTTCACAACTTGACCCACGTTAGCAAAAATATACATCATGCAACTTTATTGCAATGACCTAGGTCACCCCAACTCAATCCACAACTCAATTCCCAAAACCCTGTTTTTCCAGGAAAATCGATAGTACCGCTCGCAACATGCCGGTACTATCGCACTGCAGTACTACTGCTCCCCTGACCGATACTTTTGCTCCTTAAAAACCTGAACTGGACCTCTCTGGAAAAATATACCGCTACTTCGTCGGTACTACCGCGTCCATACTTGCGGTACATCTGTTTTTTCTAGGACTTCTAGAAAACAGTCTAAATCAAATACAATCATTACAAAACCACTTTACCACTCGATGAAACTTGCAATGGTTCATCACAACGGTATCCTAGACCTTCTCACATGGTCCTTCAATTTCCCCCTTGATGAACCCATTGGAAATACTCAAAAATACAAATTGAAAGTGGTTTTAGAGAAGAAAGAATTTTGCAAAGAGAACTCCAAATGGTCAAAAGAAGAATACGATGAGCTGAAAATGACCATTTGAGACAGAAATGGATAGAAACTACTGAAAATGATAATTTTTAATAAAAAGCTTCAAATCTACCAAATAAGTTAGAAAATCTCACTCTATGTCCATGTGAAAGAACAATTGTTGGATTTGAACTTGGTCATGGTGAGAAGAAATCAAAAGCTCAAATTTTACACAAAAACTCCAAATCATATTCTAGATATGCATTTTTACCGATCTTTCTCCTCCTTTAACAATGGAGTCATCAACATACATGAAAGAAGATAGATCATAAATGAAATGAAGTGGCTATATTTTATTCATTTTTAGCACTTAGGATCTATGAAAATTATCCAAAGTGACTCTACATATATTACACCAAGCCATATTATGTGAAAGAGATATCTAGATTATGGCAAACCATATATAGCAAAACTAAGCCAAATGTGCCATAATATGAAATTAAATGGATTTTTAACATGTCAAGTTATTGAAGATCATAGTTTAGCCAAAGGTATCTAAAAATGAGTCAAACCATGTCACTATTCTAAATAGTACCAAAAAACTACAATTGAGTTAATTTAGAGTGCTACAAGTTCAAGATTGAAACATTTCGTTTAAACACTAGATATCACTTGTAATTGTGCAATTTAGCACATTTGGCACTTTCTAAAATCCATTTTTGGTTTTAGCTAAGCTTCAACCATTTTTCACATAATTTTATTTTCTTAGCTATATGCTAGATCTCCAACCTTTTGTGACCACTCTAAGTAAGAAGCTTAAAAAAATGATCTTGGTCATACAATACTCCACCTGAGTTCATACTTAGTGCAATAGCAAGTTGTCTCATGAGAAAGAATTGGTGAGATCAGTTTTTTCACACAAAAGAGATCATTTTGTATTTTCTTGAGTTAGTTCAAAAACAAAGAGCTAATAATAACTCATGCTTCGATAAAAACTAACATAGCTCAATCTAAAGCTCAATTTAGGTTCAAGACTCAACTTAGTATATTTGACATGGTATAAATCATAAGCGAATCAGTAGAGCAAAACTAGTCACAACATCCAATAAAACATGATATAATTCAAGTTTTTCACATTTAATGGAGCTAGCATGACAAAAGTTAAGCTACAGATAGAACGACATGGTAAATCTAGCGAGCTAGTACAAGATATGGTAAGATGTAAAGCAAGATATCATGTCACATAAGGATAATAGTCAAAGGTCCATGTATTTATATTACAACAATGCACATTGCTGAATCTAAAAATGCAATATGATGCAAATAAAGAACCCAGCTGCCCCTTCGCAAGTGAGTCAATTTCAGAAATATTTTGGTTTAAATTGTGTTATGTCAACATTAAGTTCAAGAAAAACACAAATGAATTCCCTCTGAACGAAAGCAATAAGCAAGAGAGAAGAAGCTTGGGAAAACAAAAAAAATTGCAATCCTTAAAGCATAGACAAGATGAAGGGATCACTATAGCTCAGACTCGCTCATATCAACCCCATATGACTCAAGGACTATCAATTGGTCATCTCAAATACAAGGAAGTAAACATGTTCCCTATCTACCCAAGGGGGCTCAACCCACTAGACCTAAAAGAAGTGAGTGAGCTTAACCTAGTGAAAAGAGAAACAACTAACAAGCAGCATCTTAGGATCACAAGATGGGAAAAAGAAGTCTAAACAATATAGTATAATACCAACCCCTATCTAACCCAAAATCACTCAAAAGCAAAATGCAGAAAGAAGCAAATGAACATATGATATATAAAGTACATGAGACTCCCCCTCAGATGATGCCATAAGGATAGACCACCCCAAGCTCTTCCCGCAAAGTCATAAACCTCTAGCTATCTAAAAGCTTGGTGAAAATATCAGCTAACTGGTGGTCACTCTCAATGAACTGAAGCACTATGTCACCCTTCTCCACATAGTCTCTAAGGAAGTGATTGAATATCTATGTGCTTAGTACTGGAGCGTTGCATTGGGTTATTAGTAATGTTAATGGTAGAAGTGTTATCACAGAAAAGTGAAATACTATCTATGGCTAACCTAAAGTCCTGCAAGGTCAAAAGCATCCAAAGCACCTGACTACAACAACTAGCGGTTGCAACATACTTGGCCTCTGCAGTGGACTGTGCAACACTAGACTGCTTTCTAGAAGATCATAAAACAAGAGATTTACCAATGGATTGGTAAGTGTCAGAAGTACTATTCCTATCTATTCTACAGCTAGCACCGGAATAGGCTCTAAGTGATGAGGACATGACCCTTTGGATACAACCATATTTGCTATGCTTGCTATTTCAATTATAAGAGCTCATACACTTCACTTAAATTATCAAGTGAGCTCATTTTTAGGAGTGCCAATTTCGGCCTTGTAATCATACCGGGTTTGGCCCGTATGGTGGCTACTATTCATATGGTACTGTTCACATATGAACAGTACCCTGAATAGTACCACCTCTCTATCTCCTAGCTATATGCTGCTCTCTCTCCCCTATTTAAGATGGTTGCACCCCTCTATTCTCTTTATATTTTGTTTATGTTTAGTTTTCCTTCGTTGCAACTTCTATTTGCTAGATCACCCGGCTAAGATCCTTATTTGAAATTCCATCTTATCTGTAATTTATAAATATTTGTAATTTTACATTGCTTGTTATCTTGTTCTTGCGTGTTCTTCGGTTGCATGCAGGAATTGACCTTCGTGGTCAGGTCAACCGCGTTCTTGACATGGTTGATAATGACTCGAAGTATGGTTTAGTGATTGTTTGGTGTTCTGGTCGTGACCGGTTAGAAGCCTGCATCGTCAAAGTCGCTCTCCTCCAAATTGAAATTGTCGTCCTATCGGAAGATCGGGACCCAATTGCCTCATCATGTGGTACCAGAGCTAAAGTTGACTGGTATAATTTTTTGTATCCCTAGTTACTAAATTAGTTTTGATTTCCCATAGTCTAGAAAAATTGCCCTACAAAAGTGTTAATTTCGTTGTCTAAACCACGTTGTGCTTTTCAATCTATTAGTTTTGGTTTGCTAAATTGAATTTGTATGTATTTTAGCTTGGTCTAGTAGTTGGTCATATCATTGATTCCATAAACTCCAAAACAAATTCCACGTACAAAATCATCTAGAACACACAAAACCCTATTTCCCATTTTAAGTTAGAAGACTCATGCTTCTGCAGCCGCCCCAAAAAATGTCATATATTTTGATTCCATTATCCTTTTTGAGTGAGACCACTGTCATTAGATTCATAACTTTATTGTTCATCTGCCTGTAAAATTTCACCTCATTCTAGTAAGGCAGTTAAGAGATATCTGCGATGAAATTTGACCTAAATTTCTAGTTTGAATCTGCAATAGTCAGCACTTGTGATTTTTGTCTGAATTTTGTTTGTTGGTTTCCAAACATTGGCCCCAAAAGAAAAATTGTACAAACAGCCGTCAAGAATCAAATAAAAAAGAATATTTGAAAAGGAGACAATTGACAAAAAGTTATGGCCGAAATACCGACGTCCTATCTAGTGGGCAAAAATATGCAATTCTCATATTTGAGTCAATCCTTGTGATTTTCAATTTCAGATTGTATTCTGCTGAATTATTTTGTGGTTATCACTCCTATACATTGTTATACACCTGATTTACCCTTCATCTATCGTTGCTTGATCAGCAACATATGCTAAGTGCTAGATACGAACTGTAATTCAATTAGGTATAATTTCTGAAAATAACTAATTATTCTCCATTGCTGTATATCTAGCCTTCCAAGCTACACTTTTTACTAACCGAGTAGATCACGTCGAATTGGCCCTTGCAATCGCTATACTCATCACTTGAGTTAAGTTATTACGAACCAGCCACCAGTTGTACCACATATTTTGCATTGGTAAGAACTCATAAGAGCTCGATAAAAGCTTGAGAGATGAGTGACTTGTAAAACTCTACCTCCTAGTAGTTGATAGGAACTAATATTTTTCCTGTGAGTTTCTTGTTTTCTACTGACAATAGTAGGTTCACAAAATTCAAAACATGATACCAATAATGATGATCAATCTTTTCAACTTGAGTGTGTCAGACCTCTCACTCCTCATACTAGGATGCTCATGCAACATTTCAACTATGAGATGAACTATAAAACGGAGAAGATCTATAATGTGTGGGATCGCCTTAACGAGACCCTCACCACCAACAACAACAAAGTTGAGAACATAAAGCAATATCCACCCCAAGCTAGTTGACGTGCTCTATTTTCCCCCTCACTTTTCAATGGACGAGGATGATGGTGTTGAAGAGAACAATTACGGCGCACATACTGAAATTGAGGGCTCTGATGATCGCGATCATTGTTGACTCCGACAAAATCAATAAGGTATGGGTAGATTAACAAGAGAGATACATGATGATGAAGCATTAATTAAAGTCAAGTTCATAATTTTTCTATTTACTGGCAGATATGACTCCGAAGCTTATCTTAATTGGAAATTACAATTAGATAAAAAAATTTGCATGCTATGATTTTTTAATAAAAAAAGTTAGGGTTGCTACTAGTGAATTCATTAATTTTGCATTATTTTAGTGGAGGGAACATTGTAGACTACCATATGTACCTAGAACTTGGAATACTTTAACACGAGTCATGAGATCTAGATTTTTTCTTCAAATTATTTTGTTTATGTTTAGTTTTTCTTCGTTGCAACTTGTATCTGCTACATGTGTCGACTAGATCACCCGGTCAAGATCCTTATTTAGAATCCCATCTTATCTGTAATTCATAAATATTTACAATTCCAGATTGCTTATTATCTTGTTCTTTCGTGTTCTTCGATTGTATGTAGGAATAATTTTTGCGGTCAGGTCAACCGTATTCTTAGGACGGTTGATAATGACTCAGAGTGTAGTTTAGCAATTGCTTGGTGTTTAGGTCAGGACCGGTTAGTAGCATGTATCGTCAAAATCATTCTCCTCTAAATTGAAGTTATCATCCTATCGAAAGATTATGACCCCATTGCCTCATCACTAAGGGAAAGACAGGAAGTAGAAGAGCACCAGATAACATAGTCTAGAGTAGCTTGAAAGTACCTGAAAGTATGCTTCACCGCTTAACGGTGAGAGGCGCGAGAAGAAGTCTGAAATCAAGCGTACAGACACACGGTGAAGTATATGTCTGGCCTTGAAGTAGTGAGATACAGGAGGGAGCCAATTATACTGCAATACTCCTTCTGATTTACAGGCTCACCAATTATACTCCGAATGGGCCAATTAAGTCAAATAAAGACTTAGTGATATAGAGTCGTCCGATCTTCTCGACGTAGGATTGGATACTCGCGGGAGTTTTGATGAATCGTAGTGATCCTCCTATGCCAGTGCAAGGGACAAACGATCTTTAATCCGCCAAATCACACTAGTGTCGATTTCGCCGACCACCAAGCGAAGATCTATCGTGCACTCAAGTCCCATCGCAAAGGCTGAACGATCTTGATTGAAGAAACTCTCTAATTCCTCACAAAACTCAAGTATGAACAATAGTAGATTTATTCTCAAGCACGAACATTAGCTTTTAAAGTCGGTCCTGTCAGGCTGAGTCAGTGTCGGATTGTTTTGATGATTTCGACGCGCATAGAAGGAATCGGAGGTGGGGCCAGATCCATCTGAACTTAGACTTCAAAAGCTTTCCAACAAGTACTCATGGGCTCCAAGATCCTCCTGGATGAAAAGTTATGGCCGTTTGAAGTTGACGCTGTCAGGCTGAATCCGAATTTATCTCGAGGCCAAATTGGATTCCAAAACATGTCCCACTTGAACTCTTTGTTGAATTGGTCCAAAAGTAATGTGGTGACTTTGAGGAAAAGTTGGGGAAGGTATTGACTTGGTCTTGACATGTTGGTTGGTTTTCCTTTTGGTGGGCGCCAACCACAAGTGCGTAGCGTTGATGCAATCCCTCTTGTATAGTGCAAAGTGGTACGTATGTTTGTATCCGCATCACTTACGACATGTGTGTGCGTGCGAGGGAAACCCTAAGCCCATGTGTCAGTGTATGGCCCAAGATGTGGGCGCAAGGGGGTTGCGCACCTATGAAGGTAGCCGCCACCCCTCTCTTAAAGACAGGCCACTTTTTGATAAAAATCAATGTACTAAAGTTCTTGTTTCTATTCTTCCTGGTTGTCAAAATTCTATAGAGAATTAGGAGTGCTCCTTAATCAAGATCGTTTAGTCCTTTGGTGGGAATTGGGTATACGATAGATCTTCGCTTGGTGGTTGACGAAATCGACGCAAGTGTATTTTGTCGGATTAAAAAGTATTCTTTCCTTGCAGTGGCATTGGAGGATCACTACGATTCATCAAGACTCCTGTGAGTATCCAATTTTACGTCAAGAAGATTGGACAACACCATATCATCTTGGTATCAGAGCGCAGTTTACTCCGTAGGATCTTATCCCTTTAATTTTACTTCATTACTTGCTGTCCTATAGTCCATATAGTTGAAAATTGCTTCACAAAAAATATAGAAAATTCAAACCTTTAGATTAATCTGTTATTTCACGTAACTTTGATTTGGTTTTAGTCCATTAGAAAATTTATTTTGGTGCTGATCTTAGTGTCCTTTGTGTTGCTTAATCTTTGTTATATTAAACGTTGAAAAATCTACTAATTGATCCTTCAATTAGCTCCAAAAATAGTAGATTAAATTTACGTTTTCAAGTCTTATTCTTGCTGCCCACACCACAATATTGTGCTTCTTTGGAAACATCGTAGCCAAACATAATTTGGATCCCTTTTCTTGTTTGTTTGGCGAAAGAAAACACTAGCTACCCTTTCATCCTTGTGCAAGAAAAACCCTAGGGAGGAAGGAAAACCGAACTTGAGGCTGCGATTTGGGCTTTGGTAGGGAAAGGTTTCACTTTTTTGAGCCCACTGAAAATAAGGCTATCATTAGTGTTTCACTTAAATCCTTTAAATACTTGAGACTAGTTATTGATATTGCATTGTGGGCTGCTCTTGAATTAGTCTTTCTCAACTGAACATTATTGACTTGTGTTACTCAGCTGATCAAAAAAATTGAAAGTTTAGAGAGAGAGTATCTTTTAATTACCTTTATACCCCTGCCTTCTGCAAAAAGTTTGTGAACCATATACCTACCTAGACTCAGCAGAGAGAATTGAAGAGATTTGAGTCAGGTGCAGGTTAGCAAAAAAAAGAGTGAGAGCAAAAAAAGGAGGGAGAGAGAGAAGTGGGTGAGTGGGCCTAGTCTATAAATTCAGTCTGAGTATCTAAATTCTTGAGCAATCTTGTGCCTTCTATTCATATTCTTGTAATTGACTAGCGTTTCTCCAAATACATGGTGCAAAGTGAGCTACTTAATCATCAAATTCAGATTGCTTCCATCTAGCTCATTCTATTATTTGCATTGAGTCATATTGATCTTTGCGTGTGTGTTCGTATACTTCACTTAAATCTTTTGGATTAGCACTTAGACGAAGTTTTTAGCTTAGATTATTACTTAATTTTACAACATTGTAAAATTTAGATTGTGTATATTAAACACTTCCATACCAAGCTCTACTAAATAACCAGTGTTGTGCAATTGTGGTTCACTCTTAAATCCGTTTGAACATCATTTGCTATTGTAACTAACATCAAGTGTAAGTTTCTTTTGGACTTAAAATCACTTCAGAAAGGTAAGAACTTTACTTGGAAAAGAAAAGAGTGAGATTAAGTGAATTTCACATATCATACATATATATTATTTGTGTTTTCTTCTTTGCACAACTAACTATGTTAGGTGGAGACGACAATATAGACGAGGAGCATGATCTGAACACTCCGGTGACTTGATTACAATTCCAAGCTTTGAGAAGAACCTTATGTAATGAGTTTACTGCTAGTACTAACACCTTGGAAGAGCAACTCAAAGTCAAGATCAACAATTCTGTACACGATATGCGCATTGAGATGAACCAATAAATGAATGTACTATGTTGGGGGTGCCATTTCTTCACGAGATGAGGGAGCAGCCGCTGTTCGAGGTAGCCAAGAAGCTCAACAAAGGCGAGATCATGTGGTAGCAAACGCCATTCTTTCACCCCCACCTAGGAGAGGTGAAGGGGGCGGCTTCCATGGTCCAAGGAGGGGCTATGGACATATAGGCCGTGGTGGGGGAGTACCTAATTTTGACGATGATGACTTTCTGCACTACAACGGCGGCTACCACCTCGTAATCATTACAGTGATAAATGACTAAACGAGGAGAAATTTGGTAAGTTTAAATTTACAATGCCATTATTTTTACGTACACACGAGTCTGAAGAATGCCTCACTTGGGAGCTCAAAGTGGACAACGTGTTTCACTTGCATAATTATTTTGAAGAAAAGAAAATTTGTATGGCGGAACTTGAATTCAATGATTATACATTGATTTGGTGGGAACAATTGCAAAACCAAAGGAGAGAAAACAATGCGTCACCCATTACTACATGGAAGGAGATGAAGTACCACATGAGGACAAGGTTTTTTCCTAAACATTATAAATGTGATCTCTTTGATAAATTGCATAATTTGAAGTAAGAGAGTTTCACGGTTGAGAAGTACTACAAAGAGATGGAGATGGCCATGATAAGGGCTAATGTTTATGAAAAAGAAGAGCAAAACATGACGCACTTTCTTGCTAATTTGCATCCTTCTATCAAGCGAATCGCTGAGTTTCAACCCTACAACAATATGGTAGAATTGTTGCATCAAGCCACTATGGCTGAGAGGCAGGTACAATAAGACATAAGGGCCTCAAAAACAACTTCCTACACTCCCCGTACGGCACCTGCAGGAGGTAAATCCACATCCTATTTCAATTCATTTAAGACTAACCAATCTAGTAGAAATTTTACACCTAGTGCACGTGCTGCCTCAAGTGCGAAGAATGCTACTCCTTCTATTTTAAAGGGAGGACCAACCCCTTCTTCATTATCTTCTGTTGGGTCTACGGCCAAGAGTAGCTCTATTCAATGCTCTTAGTCGCGACATATGCAAAAGGATTATCCAAATGATAAGATAATATTGATAACTGAGAATAGAAAGTATGAATCTGCTAGTGATGAAGATGAAGAGTATCTTGCTGATTTTGACGTGAATGAGGATGGCCATGGGGAAAAAGAAAAGCGGAGACGCATGGAGATGGGTACTGTGACCCTGAGTTCAGTGCTATCTTTGTATGCACCCCTTCGGTATTGAGCGTTCACGCCAAATTCAACCATGAACAGCATCACAACCTTTTCTAAACAAGTGCTCAGGTAAGCAAAGATGATAAGTGCTGCAAGGTTATTGTTGATGGAGGAAGTTTGTCATAACTTGGCTAGTGAAGAACTTTGCACTAAATTTGGATTAAAATACAAGAAACATCCACATCCATATTAGATTAAATGGTTGAATAATGATGGTTATGTGAATGTTGGGTACACTGTTGATGTTAGTTGTCAGATTAGCAATTATTGAGATACTATAGAGTATGATGTGGTTTCCATGGACGTATGCCATTTACTTTTAGAGAGGCCAAAAGAATATGATAGATCTGTGATTCATAATGGTAGAACAAATCAATATAAGTTCATATGGGATAACAAAGAAATAACATTGCGATTTATGACTCCTTCCCAAATTGAGATTGAAAATATGCAAAAAGAAAAGAGGTGCAAGTAGAGAGTGAAAGACGGAGGGAACAAAATAATGCAATTTCACAAAAGGTGTGAGAGAGAGAGAGAAAAAAGTTAAAATTGAGTGGAAAAACTAAGAGGATCCGGAGAAAAAGTTAGTAATGATAGCCACAAAATCTGAGTTGAGAGAGATGAGAGATGATCCCACTATGGTTCACTTTGTATTGCTGTGCAAAGATGCTTTGATGACTACTACTGACTTAACCTCTCTTCCTACTGTTGTTTCCCAAGTTTTATAAGCTTACGATAATGTATATCCGGAGGAGGTACCTGCTGGTCTACCACCCATTCAAGGCATAAGCATCAGATTGACTTGGTTCTAAGAGCACCTCTTCCAAACTAGCCGCCGTACCACACCAACCCGGAGGAGACAAAGGAGATTTAGTAGCAAGTGCAAACACTTTTGTACAAAGGGTACATATATAAGAATCTTAGTCCTTATGTTGTTCCTATTATTCTTATTTTTAAGAAAGATGACACTTGTAGAATATACGTAGACTGTAGAGCTATCAACAACATAATTGTTCGCTATCGTCATCATATTCGTAGGTTAGATGATATGCTTGATGATTTAAGTGATTCTATTATTTTTTATAAGATTGACTTGCGTAGTGGCTACCATCAAATAAGAACGAAATATGACGACGAATGAAAAACTTCTTTTAAAATGAAATTTAGCTTGTATGAATAGTTAGTGATGCCTTTTAGTTTATCCAATGTTCCTAGTACTTTCATACGCTTGATGAACCATATTTTGAGACACTTCATTGAAAAATTTATGGTAGTTAATTTGATGATATCTTGATATATAACCACTCTTTAGAAGATCATGTTAAACACATCAAGTAAGTGCTAGAAGTGCTTAGGTAGGAATGCTTGTATGCTAATCTTGAGAAGTGTACATTTTGCACTAGTAAATTTGTGTTCCTAGGTTATGTTGTTTCAGCTCATGGAATTGAAGTAGATAAATCTAAAATTGAAGCTATTCAAAATTGGCCTACTCTTGTAAATGTTAGTCAAATTCGTAGCTTCTATGGACTTTCTAGTTTTATCGGTGATTTGTGAAACATATAAGCGTCATTGCTACCTTATTAAATGAATTAACTAAAAAGGGAGTCATTTTTGAGTGCGGAGAAAAATAAGACAAAGCCTTCACTAAATTAAAAAAGTTTGCCTAAAGTACCATTTCTTGTTTTACCTGATTCTACTAAAACTTTTGAGATTGAATGTGATACTAGTGGAATAGGTATTGGTGATATTTTGATGCAAGAAAGAAAACTCGTTACATATTTTAGTGAGAAACTTCATGGTGCACAATTGAATTACCCTATTTATGATAAAGAATTGTATGCTCTTGTGCTTGTATTAGAAACTTGGCGATATTATCTTAGATCTAAGGAATTTATCATACACTCTGATCATGAAGCTTTAAAATACTTATAGGGCCAAGCAAAATTGAATCGTAGGCATGCTAAGTCGGTAGAATTCATTGAGACCTTTCCATACATTGTCAAATATAAGAAAGACAAAGAGAATGTGGTAGCTGATGCATTGTCTAGAAAATATGTGCTTGTAACTTAATTGGAAGTATAGGTATTAGGGTTAGAAAGTTTGAAAGATTACGCTTCTAATCATGAATTTTCAGTAACATATTCTAATTGCAAAGATAGAAAATGATGGGATAAGTTTTATATTCATGATGGTTTCTCTTTCACATGAACAAGCTATATGTTCCAGATTCTTCCGTGTATTTATTACTATTGCAGGAGTCTCACACAGGAGGATTAATGGGATATTTCGAAAGAGAGAAGATGTACATGATGTTAGCCAATCATTTTTACTGATGAAAGATGAGGTGAGGCATTGAGAGGTTTGTTCAACCATGCATCACGTGTTATAAAGCAAAGTCAAAACTCAATACACATGGTTTGTGTAATCCACTTCCAATTCCTATTGTTCCTTGGGAAGATATTAGTATGGATTTTGTGTTGGAATTGCTTAGGACTTAGAGGGGGAGGGTTCTATTTTTGTTATTGTGGATAGGTTTTCTAAGATGGCATATTTTATTCCTTATTATAAGAGTGAAGATGCATCGCATGTAGCTAACCTATTTTTTAGGAAAATTATGAGATTGCATGGTATGTCGAGAACCATTGTTTCAGATCGTGGCATCAAGTTCGTGAGCTATTTTTGGAAGACTTTATGGGCCAAACTTGAGGCAAAGTTGTTGTTTTCAATGACTTGTCACCTACAAACGGATGAATAAACAGAGATGGTAAATCACACACTTTCAATGTTGCTACGTGTCATGATAAAGAAGAACTTAAAAGAGTAGAAAGATTGCCTAGTGTATATAGAGTTTGCATATAATAGATCGGTACATTCTATGACTTAATTGTGTCATTCTAAGGTGATGTATGGTTTCAAACTAATCATGCCACTTGATTTACTTCCACTCCCACTACAAGAATGTGTTAATATGGAGGCTTCTAAGCGTGCTGATTTTTTGAAAAAGCTCTATGAGTTAACCAAAAAGGTAATTGAAAAAACGGTACATACTTATACTTCTAAGGCTAACAAATCTACAAAGAAAATACTTTTTGAATCAGGTGACTTAGTGTGGGTACACCTTCACAAAGAACGCTTTCCGGAAAAGCATAATCCAAATTAATGCCCCGTGGTGATGGACTTTTCAAACAAGATCAATGACAATGCTTACAAGATTGAGCTTCCGAGAGATGACTATGGTGTAAGTACTATATTTAATGTTGTTAATTTATCACCCTTCTTTAGACAAGATGATGCAGAGTCGAGGACAACTCCTTTTTAAGAGGGGGAGGATGATGAGGACATCTCTATTATACATTCTCTTACACTCTAAGTGTGCATGACAAAACTATTGATGAGGCTCCTAAATGTCCTTTGACAAGAGCAAGAGCTAGCTACTCCAACATCAGGTGTTTTTGTTTTGTAAGAGAGTTTTCTATTACTTTAGATGAGAAAAGTATACTATCAGTTTTCTATTACTTTAGATGAGAAAAGTATACAGATCAAGTGGAGGACTAACATGCCACAATCAAGAGAAAGAGGGCCTATGCAGCCAAGGAGCCACGATCCATGTGACTCAGAGAGAGGAGAAAGGGCCCATGCGGCCAAACCCTAAAAAAGGCAATGCAACCAGCCATAGAAAAAATTCAAGCCTAGCTGACTGAAAGGATTCCAAGATACTTGAAGATGCAATCCCAAGCCTTATGTGACCAGCCTATGGCCCAATATGATAGAAATACAAATGTTTATACTTTTGTGAACTTATGTTTTCCATTTCGTGAATTTAACCCAACTTGTGAATGAATGGGCCAATTAAGTCGAATAAGGCCTTAGACGTGTGCGTGTGTATGGGGAAAACCCTAAGCCTGTGTGTCGGCGTATGGCCCAAGATGTGGGCGCAAGGGGGGTGTGCATCTATAAAGGTAGTTACCACCCCTTTCTTGAGAACAGACCACCTTTTGATAAAAATTAATCTACTAAAGTTCTTGTTCATGTTCTTCCTGGTTGCCAAAATTCCATGGAGGATTAGGAGTGTTCTTCAATCAAGATCGTTCAACCTTTCTGCTAAAAACTGAATGCACGATAGATCTTCGCTTGTTGGTCGGCGAAATTGACACAAGTGTCTTTTGGCATATTAAAGAGTGTTCATCCTTTTGTACTGGCATTGATTTATGAAGACTCCCGTGAGTATCCAATCCTATGTCGAGAAGATCGGAAGACCACGCATCACTGAGTACGTGAGACCATCAGCTCGAAAGTTGCTCAGAATCTTGTGAAATCTGTCAAAGCACTCATCCAAGGACTCATAAGCAAGCATCTTGAATTTGTTGTATTCACACTTGTATTGGTCCTGTTGGACAGTCTTGATCTAGGTGGTGTCCTCATGGTATGCATCGAGGGTCACGTAGATATCGAATGCCGACTTGAGATGAGAGATAGTATCAAACTCACTTCGGCTAATACCCTGAATGATGCTGATTCTTGCCTTAGCATTTGCCTCAATATCTGGTATATTCATAGCCGTGATGATATCCTCGGCATCAATGACAAACCGAGTCTTAGGTTTTTTCCAAATCAAATAGCCTTGAGCCAAAATATAAGACCCCATCCTACTCTTCTAAAAGGGGCAGTCGACCCCACCGAAGATAGCGAGTTTGGTAAAATACTTGTCTACTGCTATGGCTCTTAAGATCGGTTAAGATCTACGGGAAGAGCTAATCGTGCTCTAAAACCAATTGGAAGACTGAATATGGCAATAGAAGGGGGTGAATAGTGCCTTCTAATTTTTTCTAAGTATTCAACATTTCTACACTCCAATAGCTACAAAGCTATGAAGATTGGAATGAGAAATCAATAGCAAACAAGCAAAATAAACATCAGAAATTTTAAGAAAAATCAAGAAAATCAGAAGTACCTTCGTTATAACCGTGGTACTTCCAAAAATCAGAAGTATCTCTATTATAACTGTGGTGCTTTCTTTCCTCAATGATTAGTAAAATCAGCACAAGTTCAAAAACTAAAATTGATGAAACTTTTGATCCATAGATTCAAATAATATAAAATTTTGCAAGGATCTTCTCTAAGTTATCAATAACATATTCTAACAAATGATCATAAAAATCACGGTCAAGTTGATACCTTTTTCATTTTGTTGGAAGGTTGCGCCAAAACCAATCCAAAACCCTAATGCCAAATATAACTTGCTTGTAGGTAGATGATGGCTAAGATGGCTCTAGATATATTTTTACATATCAGAGCAAGTTAGAACACCAAAGAATACGACCCAAAACCCTTGAAACAAGAAATCATTCGATGAGGCTGAAATCAAGAAACATCGGGTTTCTTCATGAACTTGCTATCAAAGTACCTAGATGATAGGAGATTGATATCCAGATATTATCTCTATCTCAATCACGTCCTTAGCACAATAAGATCAAGAAGAGGAAAGAAAAGAGATCAAAACCAAACGAAATAAGAGCAAATCAATCAAAATAAGAAATAGATAAGGATATCATCAAAAATTGATGTACTGCTAGCTTAAGAGAGATAGTTTTATAGTCACTCTATCTTGGAGGACAAAAAAACACCTAAGGTACTCACTCTCAAACCCTAAGCCTAGAGAAGAGAGCACAAAAGATGGGTGTCGAGACCCGAATATGCAAATCCAGTCTCCCTGTATATTCTGCACTAGTCCCAGGATCATGCTAGTGCACACAGTCAAACATAGATGAAATCACAACCATATACACGATAAAATAAAGGAAAAGCTCAAATATCAATAAATCTCAAAAGGTACGACCTTATGGTCAAGCTTACAATAAACTAGCCCGAAGGCTTAACAAAACTAGCAGCGGAAATCCAAAATAAAGCGTAGTGGCCAATCGACAAGCCCACAGGCTATCGAGTGGAGAACGAAGCCTAAACCGCAAAGTCGTCGAAGTACTCTCCTTCTGGAACCTCCTGCTGGTGAAACTCCTCTTCCTCAACTGAGCAACATTGGGCATAAAGTCGTGAGTACATTGGTACTCAGCAAGTCGTTTGTAACAAATGAATGCAATATAGTATGCAAGGCTTACCAAAGGAAGGCTGAAAGGTTAATTTGCATAAATGACAGTTGAAAGTAAATATAGTAAATAGATTGAAAGTGAACTTTAAGTAAAACAATAATTAAATAAATAATTAAAGGAATTGACATAACCACTTGCGGACCTCCCATCCACAAGCTAAACTAACCACTTATGGACCTCCCATCCATAAGCTAAACCAACCGCTTATGGACCTCACATCCATAAGCTAAACCAATAGTGATCACCTTGGTCCACTACCATTCACAAGTTTTCAGAAATAACTACCCCTCGTGTAAAATCACCGAGCATTGTCCATGACCGAGGACACCGCTATTCGAATAGGTTTACACTCTGCAGAGGTTGCACAACTGTACCTACACGATGTGATTAGCCTCGGCCTAAGGTAATCACAACAAGGCATTTACAAAGTTCAGTTACAACTCAATCCACACACTAGGGTTTCATCATACCCCCCCTTGCGCCACATGGAAATCAGCAACCATGTTCCTCTCAATGGCAAGATTAAAGTTGAAACCTCCTAAATTAGTCAGCCAGGTCCGTCCCATACCAGACATGTGGTTTGCACGGTAAAGCTCAGATCAATGGCGCACAAAGTTAAGTTCTTATCATTACCCGGGCGAGGCTACCACATCCCCCGAAGTGCACCTGCACTTCCCCCTGTACTGCACGATCACTCGCCCGAGTGCAAAACCAGGTTTGTATAATCAAGCCAACGACACACCAATGACGTGACACAAATTTTAATAATCCTGGCACCAACCACAGTTCCATATATCATTAAGTCAAATTAATAATTAACATGTGATGATAACCCTTTCGTAACTATAAGCATCGCTAAGCAATTCTATCGTACAACCCATGTGATAAATAATCTAGCATCACTAGTATATTTCCCAACCTATGGTGACAAGGGTATCATGATGTTCCAAATTATCAAGGAGGACTGAAATCAATTGGGACGATAACTACCAGATACAAGGTTTGAGTAAAAGTAGTGATGCAATGTAATTTAAAACAAAATAAATAAATAATAGATTGCAAACTGGGTTCAACATGATCAAAGGACACGACTTACCTTGGTTATGCTCAGCGAGGTATTCCTGGTCTTCGGGCGTCGATCCTGCTCCTCCGGAATCCGAATCTAACGAGAGAGAAAACGATCGAAAACAAAGAAACACATAAAATGACAAGCAAATAAACTCCAAAATTCACCAAACCAGAACCAAAAGCTAGAGCTCGATTTTAGATGAATTTAGAAAAAAGAACGGGGTCAATCGGAGCTAGGACGGAGGAGAACGGGCTCTCGGAAAATTAAACATAAATTTAATCGGTAAAATCGGAAAATGGACTGTGCTGTGAACCTGGTCCATGAAATTACTGGTCCACGGTGGACCCGTCCACGCAATAGTACACGCGGGGCGGCGGCGCTGACGCGGCGGGGCTAGGGCTGACGTGGCAGCAGCTGGTGCTGCCACGTGGCACGAGTGACATGGCAGCTGACGTGGCTGCCACGTGGCTCCTGGGGCGGGTCTGGGCTGACGTGGCACGACACGTGGCATGCCACGTGGCATTAGGGCTGACGTGGCGTGCCACGTGGGTAGGGCTGACGTGTGCGGCTCGGGCGCGGGCAGCGGCGGCTTGATCCGACGGCTCAGGGTTGGCCACGTGGCAAGATCTGGTGTGTCGGTTTAGATCTAAAGCGACGGTCGCGATCAGAGGCGGTGGCCGTCCGATGGGCGACGCGTGGCGGAACGGTGCACGAGGCGTCACGGACGCGCGCGCGGGCGCGGACCGAGGCGGGAGCGGCGGACGGGTCCAGCTCGGCGCAGCTACCGAGGCGGCGCTCGCGGCGCGGTGCGGCGAATTCGTGAGCGCGTGCGCGCGGGGAAGGAGAGCCGTGAGTCCGGGTCGCGACGGCGGAGGAGGGAGGTAACAGGACGACTCACCGGAAGAGGCGGAGCGTTCAAGTCGGCGACTGGCGCGGATGCGGTGCCACCGACGGGGACGGGCGACGCAGCTCCGATGAGGACGCCGGCGGGAGAGAGACACCGCGACGGCGGGCGAGGCAATCGTGGCACGGCGCGGGTCGCTGCCGGCGGAGGAGGCGACGCACGGGAGGGAGGTGGAGGTGGCGGGTTCACGGCGGCGGCGCTCGGGTGAAGCTCGCAAACCGAGGAGGCGGCGGCTTTTATGGCACGGACGCCGAGGATGTCCGGATCGAACGCGGCGCGGGGGCGGAACCGGATCGGAGACAATGACGGGGAGGCCGACGCGTGGCACCACGGGCGGCTGCGATGGAGTCCGGGTGGGGTGCGGCGCGGATGGCGCGGGCGAGCGGCGCGGATGGAGACGCGTGGCAAGGCGGACGGCTCAGAGCGAAGCGAGCGGGCGCGGTGCTAGGGTTAGGTCATCGCGCGTAGGCGCAGGTGCTGATGCGCGACGCGTGGCTCGGCGGGGCGATCAGGCGGTGGGGGCGAGGTGCGGGATGCGGGCTGGGCCGAGGGAGGCAGTGAGTGCACGGGGGCGGCTGGATGGGCGACACGCGGAGGGAGAAGAGGATCGGGCGGCGGAGAGCGGGCGAGGGCGGGAGCGGCGCGGCGCGGATCGGGCCGACGGGGAGGTGACACGTGGCGGGGAGAGGATCCAACGGTTGGAGGTTTTTCCCGATTTCTTTTTATTCCAGAAAATTCAAATAACATGCTAGGAGCTCTAGAAAATGGCAAATAAATCCCAAAAATTCACCAAAATACCAGAAAATTCCTTGAGACTTGAAGAATCCAAATAAAATGTTTTTAACTTATGTTGATGTTTATTTTACTCAGATTAAATTATTTTAAAATTCTAAAATTCATTTGAAGCCTAATTTAATTCTAGAAAATTTCAGAAAATTTCTTGTGACACAAGGAACTCAATTAAAATATTTTCAGCTAATGTTGAAGTATAATCTAATCATATTAATTTCTTTTAAATTTTTGAAAATTCTTTTAAGCTTGATTTAAATTCAGAAAAATTTCAAAAATTTATTTTTAAATTCAAGGTTTTGAAAATTCCCAAAAATCAGGATGTTACAATGGGTCGGATGGTTAACTTACATGTCTCCATCCCAATCCTCTTTTATAAGTTGGCAACTAGCCACCTACACCCCTTAATAGATTCTATCTACTATTATAATGGAACAACCCGTTAACTCCATACACACGGATTCTACTCTCACAAGTTTATTTATGCACGCTTTCAAAGCTCATAAGTATGTATCTGCTAAATTCTTAACCTTGACCCAACTAGCTCCACCTTAATCTAAACCTTTCTCCATGCGCCACGGTTTTGATACAAGATGGTTTCCGGTATTTTGGTCAAATACCAAAATACCTTTCCTCGACCCGATCATCACCAACCACTGTAAGTAATAGTCATGCTTGCCACGCGTAGGTACATCACTAATTTGCCACGCATCGTCAAGTCTCTCCCATCTCTGTTTCGCTGAACCACGGCTTACTTAGACCGTCCAAGCATCATGGTGTCATCCTGTCGTTCAAACTTGTCTTTAACATTTCCCACCTCTCGTGCTATGCTTGAGTTTACTATCTCACCCAGCATTCTCGATCATTCTAGGTCTCAATTTTTCTATAAGCCTAACCTCGATTCTCGCCGTTGACCACGGTCAATTCTAAGCGACCCTGCACATCCAGACAAAGAAATATTTCTAGGCACAAGTTTTTTACAACTTGACCCATATTAGGAAAAACATGCATCATGTAATCTTATTGCAATGACCTATCTCACTCCAACTCAATCTACAACTCCATTCCCAAAACCTTGTTTTTTCTAGGACAGCTCGCAACATGTCGGTACTACCGTATTGCGGTACTAATGCTCCCCTGACCGGTACTTCCACTCCTCGCAAATCCGAACTGGATCTCTCTAGAAAAAACATACCACTGCTCCATCGGTACTACCGTGCTCATACCTGCGGTACTTCTAATTTTTCTGAGACTTCTAGAAAACAGCTCAAATCAAATATAACCTTTGCAAAAACCACTTTACCACTTTATAAAATTTACAATGATTTATCACAACAGTATCATAGACGTTTTCACATGGTGGGTGTTCAGAATAACGATGGCTTCTGGCTGAAATTTCACTGTAGCTGGCTTTTTTTAACTGTAGCTGAGTTGACTTTTTGGACATAATTAAATTTTTTAAAAAATGTAAAAATAGAAAAAAAACATATTAGCCTATCACAGACAATGCAAAAGGAATACGGAAAAAAAAAGAAAATACAAAAAGCCTAAAATATTTAAAAAAAATTAGAAAAAATGAATTACTGAATAGTGAAAAAAAAAGCTGAAACGAACGGGGCAAACAACGGTCACTGGCAAGTTCGATTTTTTTTTTCGCGAGTTGAAAGTTAGAGGCGACAGAGAGGGGGCGACGTGGCCGGGGGCGCCGGTGAGAAACGCATCGTTCCGACGGGTGACCGTACGTTAGACGCCCCCATTGGTCCTATTCTACCTTGACGTATTTAAGAACCTCCCATGCAAAGGTGAGAAAGCATGTGAAATACCCCCCTTAAACATAGTAGTTCAAATACTGATACCAGTACAGCAGCTGAGGAAATTCAGGACCACTAGAGAATCAAGTTTATGCATCTATTGGGAAAAGTTGGAAAACAAAATTAATAAGCTTCTTTCGTCTCGCAAGAAACGAAAGCTGCTTGCTTGCGAGCAAGTTATCTCTCTTGCAACAACCGCTGATCGACTGTGCTTTAGAATCTTGGTTAGGTGTGCTTTAGAATCTTGATTAATTGTACAATTGGGCAAATCAAGTATTATTGAATTCACCTCTTCTAGAGCTCATGTGCTTTAGAGTCTTGGTTAGGTGTGTTTAAATAGGATTATACAATCAAAAAGTGCAAAGAATAGACGAGACAAGAATGCACCTCCAGTTAACCTACTACTTCCTCCCTGCTCTTGAGAGGGAATCAACGTGTAGTACTGCAATACATCTGCTTTAATACAGAAAAAATGGTTGATTAGTTGTAGTATGATATTTAATAGAGGTATGGATTGTCAATAACATTAATTTTCTCTTAGATTTAACGTTTCTTTGGTCCATACATATAACTGTATAGACTTGTATTAGGGAACGGAGAGTACTTACTCAGGGTTTAGTATATTTGATCCAGCCCAAAACTGAAGGGAGCCAGTTCCCGTTTTCTGCCGGGTTTAGGATATCAGAACCGGCCCAACTGAAGGGGACCAGTTCCCGTTTTCGGTCGAAAACCAGCCGTTTTTATTTTCATTTCTTTTCAATTGTTATTTGATCTTTTTTTTCAAATTTGAAGTTTGGGATATAAACTAAATGCAGTTATAAGGCTGTCGGTATGAAAGTTCAATTCAAAAGAGTGAACCGGTGAACCGAAACTGGGTAACAAAAAAGGACCTCGGCTGGTTTTTTGAACCCTGCACTGCAGCAGAAATATAGTTGTCAATGCAACTAACTGCTTGGGCAAAGGACCTCGAAGGGATGGAGTGTTATTTCATCAAGGAATTTGCTGAGGCCCTTGGGTCACCCCTTACACATTGGCTGAGAATGAAGGGCTCAATCCAATCTTCATTGTCAAAGAGCTGAGCAATCGTCATGTCAAAGCCCAAGGGTGAGAACAATGCTGGTATCAACGTGACGAAAGGCCGATCTCAAAAAAAAAAATGAGAGGAAAGGCCAGGTTACAAACTTCCGATCTCAAAAAAAAATGTGAGGAAAGGCCAGGTTACATACTTCCTGGAGAAGAACTGTTGTAGTATTTGCGGTATAAGCATAGATACTAATATAATTCCAATATAATTATGCAAACAAAGGAATGGTAACAATCCAAGAACAAGTGATATACCATGTATGTAATCACATAATTTAATCATATCACTTGTAATGAACAATATATTCATTAAAGAAAGTTTATGAAATTGAATATGAATGACAATGTATAGAACATGTACCAATTAAGACTAGCAACAAGCTCAAGTTTTAATTGATTTTAGTGCTATCAGGAGTAGAGTTACACAAGATCAAATCTTGGCCGTCCCGCTACCAAAATCATACACTCTTCATCAATTGGTTATGGCAAATAACATTCAGTCTTTGAGCTCTAAATTTAGATTCTTCAACCTTATGTTCAAATATATATATCTAACACATATGCAGTTCAGTCAACAGCATAGCAATCCAAAGAATCAATGTTACTAAAGCATATAAATCAAGTTATCAACAGCACAACAGCTCAATTATATATGTAGAAAACCAGTATGATTTAAAGACTGCACAATCCGAATGCTATGGAGCATATATATATATACCACTGAACATCAATTTGCAAGGTTCAAGTTAATAGCAATGACAAGATCAACATTAACTAGAGCTCAAAGACTAAATTAACCAATCTCAGCATATGATTTCAATCAACACAGAGCAGTATAGCCCACTGTTGCAGTCACCAACATATGAATTAAACACAGATTGCAGTAAATATTGTACTCATAGAACCGGTGATATTCGAAATCACCACGGAGCTAGGCACGTAGAATTACACTGTCCTAGAAAACCTAGCATCCCCACCACCACTGTGAAAGAGGGCAGTAGGTAACGGAGATACAAAGCCCTCTTCGTCAGAGTATGCACTTGAGCCAACGAAGTCGAGGTCAGGAATGCCACACAAGCACACGGCAGGCGTCGGCCAACACTTGCCGTCAAGCACCGAAAAGGACCGAGGTTAGAGTCAAACAACCACACACCATAGGCAGTAAAGAAACTAAAGAGAGAGGATAGGAAGAGCGCACTCGCGTTCGGGATGCATCTCCAAGAGGAGCAACCCCTACTTATACGAAGAAGGAGAAGAGGGAAAGCGCTCGGTCACAGGGCCACCAATGGCCAGATCCAAGTGCCCCGCGCCTCCGCCGCCCCACCAAGTCCACTGGTCCTCAGACCGAGCCAAAGCTAGCTACGGAAGACCCAGATCGGGGGCCACGTCGCACGGAAGCGCGCCGCACGGGGAGATCGGGCCGCACAGGTGAGCGGGAGGACCGGGCCGCCGGGTGGGGCCCGCTACCAAACCCGCCGCTGCTGGGTGAGTAGCCCCTGTCGCCGGATGCGCCACCGCCGCCCAAATCGCCTAGCCGCCGCCCTCTCTGCCCTCTCTACCGCTTGCTTGGGTGGGTGAGGAGGAGCTGAGCTCCTCCTTCTTATCCTCAGCCCGGCCCACCAACAGGTGGGCCATCCCTCTTTTTTTTCCTTTTAATCAAATGGGAATTTCCCATTTTGCCCTTAGGTCTACAACAGTCCCCCACCAATTTGCCAATTGATTAATGATGCTCAAAGTCTTATTCAATATACAGTTGTTCAATGATGGGTACCTTTCGGGTTTGAACTCAAAGTCTAGTAACAAGGACTATGACTCTACACAGACAATGGAGGACTTCCCCTTGATCCAATGCCTTGGTGTGAGAATTTTCGTCTAAGTCATACTCTGTACAGGTGGCTTGCTCTTTTTCCTCTCGGGTTGGGACGTTACGGTCATGTCCCCATATCTAGCTCATGAGTACTTTAAGAAAGTATACCCCTAATTTTCTTTGATCGCGACCTCATGATCGTACTCAAGTAGGTGAATTCTCCAAGGAATCCTGTAGGACAATTCCGGAAGTCATATAGACATCGAATTCATTAAGAGCTACTACTCAACCTGCCATACAGACAGAGCACTACAGCTAATGAGACCCTTTAGATGTGCTCTTTAATCCCACACAGTTTGTTGTCCTAGAGCCTAGTTCACGGGATCTCCGATCTCCTATGATAGGTTACCACCAATGTGAGCCTTTACACGGGTATGAGCCCCATTCTCTTAGACGCTGCCAGGATGACTTTTCACGCCAATCCTTTAGTGAAAGGATCTGTCAAGTTCTTTTCAGACTAGATGTATTCTACTGAAATAACACATATCTCTCTGGTATGCTTGACCGACTTAAGTCGTCGCTTTATATGTTTTGAGGACTTCATATTGTCCTTCCTACTCTTCGCCTTAACTAGAACGGTTTGGTTATCGCAGTAGGTCAATATAGCTGGAATTGGCTTTTCTAGAATCGGAAGGTCAGAAAGGAGTTCTCTAATTCATTCTGCCTCTACAGCCGCTGAGTCAAGAGCTACTAGCTCAGCCTCCATGGTGGACCGTCTAAGAATAGTCTGTTTTGATGACTTCCACGAAACAGCCCCACTTGCTAGAGTGAACACATAGCCACTTGTAGCCTTCATGTCATCCGAGTCATTGAATCCCTCTAAGACTGCCGGATGACCACAATAATGTATTCCAAGTTAGACGTCCCTTTCAGGTATCTAAGTACTCTCTCTAGTGCTATCTAATGATCATTTCCTGGATTGGACGTATAACGACTCAATCATCTCACAGCATAAGAGATGTCTGGCCTCGTTGCACTAGTCAGATACATCAAGGATCCAATAATTTGTAAATATCTCAATTGATCTTTTTCGTGTCCAGTGTTTTTATAGAGCTTAGCATTTGGATCATAGGGTGTGGCAGCTGGCTTATAGTCCATGAATCCAAATCTAGTTAGGACCTTATCCACATAATGGGATTGTGACAGAGTAATCCCATTCTCACCCTTTATAAGCTTGATATCTAAAATAACATCTGCTTCACCCAGATCTTTCATATCAAAGTTCTGAGAGAGATAAGACTTTGTTTTATTGATTACATCCATAGTAATCCCAAAAAGCAATATGTCATCTACATAAAGATATAGAATGACACCTTCATTCCCATTGAACCGATAGTAGACACATTTATCGGCTTCATTCACACAAAAGCCGATCGATGTCAAAGTATTATCAAACTTCTCGTGCCACTACTTGGGAGCTTACTTTAAGCCATACAAGGATTTAATCAACCGACATTCTTTCTTTTCTTGCCCTTCAGCCACAAAACCATCAGGATGTTACATATAAATCTCCTCATCCAACTCTCTGTTTAGGAAAGCGGTCTTTATATCCATTTGATGTACTTGGAGTTTATATTCGGAAGCTAGTGCTAGAAGCACTCGAATTGTGGTTAAACGAGCCACAAGAGAGTATGTGTCAAAATAGTCTTCTTCTTTCTTTTATGTGTAACCTTTAGCCACTAAGCAGGCCTTGTACTTTTCAATAGTACCATCAGGTCTATGCTTTCTTTTAAAGATCCATTTGCAGCCCACTGGCTCGCACCCATATGGAAGATCCATAATCTCCTAGGTTCTGTTAGCTATGATGGAATCCATCTCGCTACGGACTGCCTCCTTCCAGTAATCCACATCCGGGGATGCGTATGCCTCTTAAAGGGTTCATGGCTCATCGTTCATGACATAGGTGACATAGTCATCGCCTAGTGACTTTTCAATCCTCTGTCTCTTACTTCTCCTCAACTCCAACTCTAGAGCGGTGTTGTCCACACTAGGAAGAATAGAGCAGTCAACTAGCACAGTATGGTCTATTGACTTCAGCTGATCTCATAGGAAACACATGTTCAAAGAAAGTCGCATCACAAGACTCCATCACTATGTTTGTAGTGATGTCACTCACCTCAGATTTAACTACTAAAAATCTATAAGTCGTGCTATTTATAGCATACCCTAGAAAAACACAATCAACGATTTTCAGACCTAACTTTCTTTTCTTCGGCAATGGCACATGTATCTTTGTAAGGCATCCCCAGGTCCGAAGATATGACAAGTTAGGTTTTCTCCCCTTCCATCCTTCATATGGTGTCTCCTCCTGATTGCGAGGCGGAACCCTATTCAGGATATAGTTGGTTGTGAGAACTGCTTTACCCCACCAATAGTCCGGCATACCTGAACTTTGGAGCATGACGTTAACCAAGTCACAAATAATTCGGTTCTTTTTTTTCGGTTATTCCATTTGATTGGGGTGAGTAAGGTGGAGTAATCTCATGTATTATTCCACTTTCTTCACAGAACTAAGAGAATTCGTTTGAAACGTATTCACCGCCTCGATCTGATCGTAACCGTTTGATTTTCTTTTCTAACTGATTTTCAACTTCGGCTTTATAGACTTTAAAGTATTCAAGTACTTCATCTTTCGACTTAAGTAGATAAATGTAACAATACTTATTTGCATCATCTATGAGTCAGAAAATAACGTTTGCCACCTTTAGTTAATATTCCATTCATTTCACAAAGATCAGAATGGACTAGTTCAAATGGAGAAGTGCTCCACCCTTCAACGTTATGAAAAGATTTTCGGGGTTGCTTTGCTTGCACACATACTTCACACTTTGAATCATTTTCATAATTATAACTTGGAATTAAATTCATTTTGCTTAACCGCATAATAGCTTCAAAATTCACATGACACAAACGTGAATGCCAAATATCATGGATTTTATTGCAATAGGAAACATTGTAAACGGTTACATCATTAGCATCAAGAATCGATAAGCGGAACATTCCACCGCTATTATATCCTTTGCCCACAAAATTTTCAAACTTGGTCAACACGACCTTATTGGACTCAAATACAAACTTTATTCCTTGCCTACATAGCATCGACCCACTCAGAAGGTTACGAGTCATTGCAGGCACATACAGTACGTCCTTGAGGATGAGTGTCTTGCCCGAGGTAAGCTTTAGGCAGACCTGTCCGATCCCACGTACTATCGCAGCTGCTCCGTTTTCCATTAGAATGGATCCACCACCTTTACCCTAAAATGAAGAGAAACATGATCGATCAGCACATATATGTCTAGTAGCACCTGTATCAATCCACAAATCAATTGATGGACTTGCCATAAAGGTCTGAGGTACATACTCTTCCGAACTGGAACAGGCCAGTGCAACATTCACTTCAGCCTTGCGGTTCTTGTGCTGACCGGGAGTAGGATCTCTGCCTTTGCGATTGCGGCAATGGTTGGCCTTATGTCCAGCCTCCCCGCAAACAAAGTAGACAATGTCCTCCTTTTTCTTCATCATTTTCTTTGGTTGGAGCTTGACTTGGGGCTGATTCTTGAATTTTGATTTCCCAAAGCTTCCTGCACTCTTGACTTGTACTTGATGAGCTTGGACTTGAGCCTTCCCTACCCCGTCACCAGCTCTAGCATGTTCTTCGATATTTATAGCTACTGACAACTCATTGAGAGTCAAATGCTCCTTCATATGTCGATGAGAGGTCACGAAGTTACGCCACGAGGGTGATAACTTAGCCAGGATGACGTTCACTTGGAACTTCTCTAGTAGAACACAGTCGTACTGACTTAAGTCATGTACATAGAGTTGAAACTCATGGAGCTGCTCCATCACCGACCGTCCTTTGACCATTTTGTAGTTCAACTAGTTTACAGTCACGAACGACTCATTCCTGTTATCCCCTTCGGAATATTTCTCTTCAAGTTCGTCCCAAAGCAGCTTGGCGTTTGCGAAGTTGACATAGATGTCGAACAGCTGGTTGGACAAGATTGCTAACAGACGAGCTAAGACAGAGTTATTTGCATCCTCCCACCACATCATTTCAGGGATTTCGAACGGAAACACCAGAGGATTTGAAATGACCCAAAAGAGTTTGAGATCAGTCAGCCACAGCTTCGTCTTAGCCTGCCACCGTTTGAAGTTCGCACTGTCGAACACTTCCGGTTTAACCACATCGGATGATGAAGCCATTACTTTGAGAGTAGGTTTTCTGGATTGTTGTAGTATTTACAATATAAGCATAGATACTAATATAATTCTAATATAATTATGCAAACAAAGGAATGACAACAATCCAAGAACAAATGATATACCATGTATGTAATCATATAATTTAATTATATCACTTGTAATGAACAACATATTCATTAAAGAAAGTAATAAGTTTATGAAATTAAATATATATGACAATGTATAGAACATGTACCAATTAAGACTAGCAACAAGCTCAAGTTTTAATTGATTTTAGTGCTCTTAGGAGTAGGGTTACACAAGATCAAATCTTGGCCGTCCTGCTACCAAAATCATACACTCTTCATCAATTGGTTATGGCAAATAACATTCAGTCTTTGAGCTCTAAATTTAGATTCTTCAACCTTATGTTCAAATATATATATCTAACACATATGCAGTTCGGTCAACAGCATAGCAGTCCAAAGAATCAATGTTACCAAAGCATATAAATCAAGTTATCAACAGCACAGCAACTCAATTATATATGTAAAAAACCAGTATGATTTAAAGACTATACAATCCGAATGCTATGAACATACACACACACACACACACACACACTCAACATCAATTTGCAAGGTTCAAGTTAATAGCAATGACAAGATCAACATTAACTAGAGCTCAATGACTAAATTAACCAATCTCAGCATATGATTTCAATCATCACAGAGCAGTATAGCCCACTGTTGCAGTCACCAACATATGAATTAAACACAGACTGCAGTAAATATTGTACTCATAGAACCGGTGATATTCGAAATCACCACGAAGCTAGGCACGCAGAACTGCACTATCCTAGAAAACCTAGCGCCCCCACACACCACTGTGAAAGAGGGCAGTAAGCAACGGAGATACAAAGCCCTCTTCATCGGAGTATGCATTTGAGCCAACGAAGTCGAGGTCAGGAATGCCACACAAGCACACGACAGGCGTCGGCCAACACTTGCCGTCAAGCACCGAAAAGGACCAAGGTTGGCGTCAAACAACCACACACCACAGGCAGTAAAGAAACTGAAGAGAGAGGATAGGAAGAGCGCACTCGCCTTCGAGATGCATCTCAAAGAGGAGCAACCCCTACTTATAGGAAGGAGAAGAGGGAGAGGGCTCGGCCACAGGGCCACCAACGGCCAGATCCAAGTCCCCCTCCCCCTGGGCCTCCACCGCTCTCTCCTCCCCACCAAGTCCGCTGGTTCTCAGACCAAGCCAAAGTTAGCCACGGAAGACCCAGATCGGGGGCCACGTCGCACGGGAGCGCGCCACATGGGAAGATTGGGCCGCACGGGCGAGCGGGGGGACTGGGCCGTCGGGTGGGGCCCGCTGCCGGGTGAGCCACCCCTGTCGCTGGATGCGCTGCCGTCGCCCAAACCACCTGGCCGCCGCCCTCTCTGCCGCTCGCTCGGGTGGGTGAGGAGGAGTGAGCTCCTCCTTCTTATCCTTAGCCCAGCCCACCGACAGGTAGGCCATCCCACTTTTTTTTCCTTTTAATCAAATAGGAAATTCCCATTTTGCCCTTGGGTCTACAACAAGAACATCGTGCAACCCTTGCTGATGAGCACAGGCGCCATCATGCTAGCTTGCAAGTGTGTCAGAATGATCTTGAAGATTCTAGTTACAGTGAGCAGTGAGGTAGAGACTACGCAGAGATGTTTCCTAATTTAAAGCCTGTTCTTTTCAACTTCTCAAAACGACTTTTGATTTTTGCTACAATACCTAACTTTCAAACGAAGTATTTTTTCAAGACGGAGTCTACAAGTTAATTATAGTACACGTTAAAAGCCCAACATCTATATCCAAAATCGCAAGCGAATATCTCTCTTCCGTAATATCTGCCGCAAATAGCTAAAATGCAAAAAATTTCAGCTAAAAACCGCATCCAAAAAGAACAGACCCTTAATTGGGTGGAAGGAATAAGAGGCAATTCAAGACTATAGGTTTAAACTGAAGAACGCAACGCTGTCACCACTTTGGAGCACTATGAAACACCCACCATTGAAGATCAGCTAGCTACGCTGCGAAGTGCAGAAGCGTCAAATGAACGATTTGTGATCGAACAAATATTCTATTTCCAAATACAGCAGCTGATGAGAAGTCTCGTGATGCAGGTGCATCTAAATCAATAGCAATGTCGTAGCCTGTTTTACTAATTGATCATCAAGCCCTTTTCTGATTGTTTTGTCTGCAGTCCTCATCGCCATTAGATAAGAGTTCATTCTCATGCAAAATTTTCATATCTAGAAGAAATAAGTAGGATTTCCATTAAAAAAATGAAACATAAATAAGTACAATTTAAATAAAGTAATTTTTTACGGGCAGCAGGGATGGAGGTATTGAGAATTCGGACCTGGCAGCGGCACTACACCATATTGTTACTGCGTGTATTTGCGGCGACATGTTGATTCATGGCAGGGGCACACTTGCAGAGCGAAGGCTTCTGGGAGTATCTGCGCAGGTTTTGTCAGTCACAACTTCGAATCTCTCCAAGAAAAAAAAAACACTTACAAAAAATATATAATTATACATATTACCTTCTCCGTCCAAAAATATAGGGTATATATTTTTTTGAATGATCTTATTTACAAATATAGAACGTATTTCATACTCCAATACAAAATAAATGAGTAGTTCCCTCTATAACCCTGATAAAAATCTAACTTTACTTTTGTATTCCTTACATGCATGTATTAAATATAGTATTTTGATATAATAATTAGAGGTGGTCCAATCATTCTCTAGATCTTCTGTCTACGTGCAAGACAAAATACGCACTATAATTTTATAATTTTAGACAGAGAAAGTATCATTTTTTCGAGAACACAAAAAAAACCAGTAACTAAGATAAATACAAAGGCTTAGTACCAGCAACAGAAAAGTAGCATGTGGCAAATGGCAGTTGAATTACACAGTCCAAATGAAAAGATTCTCAGGTTTCATAATAATCCTGACCAGTGGCAGCATGACCAAATGAAAACAGATGATAAACATACAAGAAGCACCATATAATCAAAGAAAATAGCGAAGCAAGAGAAGCTGTAGCAAGACAAGGTCAGTTGGATCAGAAAATAATGGATAAATACGTCAACAGCCATCTGGGCCAAAAAAAGAAAGAAGCTAAATTTCAAAAATATCTGCAGCGCAAGGATGATGCACATCATACTGCTTGGACATAAGAAAATTTATTTCAGAACTGAACACATAGTAGCATACACAACATACATTACATCCTGAGTTCAAGATAAATGGGGAAATGATTTTGTATTCAACCAATCATCCATCAGTGAGTAGTTTCATAAATATAAAAAGCGCACATGTAAGAGTCTCAACAAATATGATGCACATACCTCTACTGTGGAATAAAAGGCTAAAACTTTCCGCAATAAGTCATGATCAAATGAAGGCCATGTCGAGATCATTCTGATTTGGGACACGAGGCTTGTTTGGTTTCTGACTTCATAATTGCAATCTGAACATCTTGTAAAAGAATATGGCATTTCAGCTCATTCATGCCGGGCTCCGTAGAAACCAGGAATTTATCAAGTAGTGCACAGAACCATCATTCTAAATAGTGGCAACTATAGGCGCATATTTGCCCACTAAAGTGTTCAAGTTAGCCCCAACACTTCTAATCCACATTATTGAGGTCACTAACATGTAGAAGTGTTTAAAGGTGGGGTTCCCACTCGCTAACCACTACTTGGGACGTTGCTTCGCACTGAGTTAGAAACACCTCCAACTCATACAAGCTCTGAAAGGTGGGTGACCAGTCAGACTGCCTAACTATTTGGAACATCTTAATCTTAATATGCAAAAACAACTGATATTAGAGGCATTATGTGAACTCAAGGAGAAACATTTTAGAAATCCTCTCGTTAGTTAGAAAAAAAAATACTAGAAAGTCCTACATCAACCAGGAAAAAGAAAAATGTGAAAGGATTTGATCTACATGGACTCTTAATAAGAAAATATGATACAATGCTTTCCTAATTGACACAAACACTTCACATCCACTTAATAAGCAAACATAATAGAATGATTTCCTAATTGATTCAAACACATCTACCTATCTACATATATACTAGAACAAGCTGTGTAATTACACAGGCAACTCTGATAGTTGCATAGAACATACAAAACAATGTAACAAATGATAGGATTTAATAAATGCAGCTAGAGGATCAAACAATGGTTACTGAAGGGATTTATATCTTACATTTGATATTTTGATAAATATACATTGATCGCACATGGATGTGAGGCATGTCAACGACTGCAATAGCAGTTAAAACTTAAAAGGCAAAGAAAAGAAGGTAATGGTAGCTTTTTCTTTGTGAAGTGAAAATAAGTAAATAACAAGTCTAGCAAAGAAATCTGCATTTGAATTTATATATTAGACAAGCATCTCCCTCTATATATGTCCAGGAATAGCGCTCTCTCCTAATTTCTGCTTCAAAATTTCAACAACTTTTAACATGCAAATTAAACTTAAGAGTAATGCTTGCCATGTTTCTAGTGTGCAATCATTAAGCATCTTGTTCCAAATTTTAATTCATTGTTATGAACCTTAGTTCATAACAGAGTAAACACTGTACAAAGAGAGGCCGAAGGACACGGCTTGAAGGTAGAACGGCTCTTAGAGGAGAGAGCGCATGGTTGGGGTATGAAAGAACTCAGAGAGAGAGAGAGAGGAACTTGAGGGACTTGAGAACTAATTCATTGTTTTTGCTTGAAAAAAAATCCAAACTGCCTTCCCTCTTATACAGAGATATGGCCCTAACAGTATAATCTATGGGATAAGATGCCATCTAATGCAACTAATATAATCTGGGCTAAATACACATGATCCCTAATGCAGCTACTACTGACTTAACTAACTAGGAGATAACAACCAAATCTGCTGCTGTTGGCACGTGCTACATACAATTCATGCGCTACAGTACTCACAGTGGGCCACGCCCATGGCAGTCACCAATTAAAATATTTCTTTATTTTACTTGAGGAATACAAGTGCCTTACTTAAAACATTTTCCATTTTAATTCTAAGTCATCTTACTTAGCAGCTGCAGAAAATGTTTATATGTTTCAATTTAGATTATACATATATGACTGCACATATGTAATCTGGCAGACTGGCAGTCAAAACTTCTAAATGATTTATGCATGTCTATTGATACATTCTAGTAAGTCTATGCGTATCAGGAGTTCTCATGGTCTTTTAGTATTGGTGCAAAACTAGTTTGCAATATTTCAACATTTTTTTTTGAGTTAGATAGGAGGGATGTAAAAGAAGTCTACATCAATAGATAAAAAATAGTATGGCTTTGTGTAATATGAACTAATATATTGCAATGGAGCTATTGAAGAACATCAAGTGCTATGCCCAAGAAGATATACATGATACAACAGTGATAGGTAGAACACCATCACTGATCAACCAATTAAACAAGGCCATGGAACAAAAGAAAAATGAAAATGTGCAAAATGTGAAGGAACAAAAGATCAACATGTAATTGGTAATAGAAATGTACCAAACAAGAAAATCTCTCGACAGCTACAGAAGGAAATCTTGGATTACTGGAGCTTGAGGTACAACATCAGGTTGAGTACTAGGCCTTTCTCTATGCTTATGTTTTCCTTGACGATGCCCACTCCTACCAGAGCTTGTGTGCTTTCTCGGTTTTTTGCCATCACTTTCAGGAGGATTTGTACTCTTCTCTTTATCATGATTTCGTTGCTTACTTGTCCTAGAACCTGAAGTAGGATGGCCTCCTAAATCAGCATCTATGTTCTCTATCCACTGAGAACTAGATTCACCAGTGCCCATTTTATTTAGCATTCCTTCAGACATCCTATCTGAAGCCTTTTGTGAAGATGATGGCTTGGCATCCCTACCCAAGAGCACACCACGTACAGCACCAGACAAGGGATCTTCTTTGGGAACTTTTGCACTAGCCATCATAGAACTTAGGAAATCCTCACCATCCAGTTTCACTACTTTCGGCCTGGACCTCGTGGCCTTCGATTTTTTCCCAGCAGATACAGGCTGGACAGTCTTCGAATTATCCTCCGTAGCACTTTCATTGTCAGCAGACAGCAGAGGATCATTAGCACGAGGGTAATCGTTTGGCTCATCCTCAGCTTTTCCTGCTGGGAGATAGTAGAGTCCATGCCGTTTACGGTGCTCAGAAAGAACAGATGAACCAACTGACACTGCAGGCACACCTCTAGTCTCTACAGAATTACGGCTGCAAGGGTAGAAAAAGATTGAAGTTGAGGGAGTAGTGTCATCTTCACTCACGATGTCAGCAAGTTCGGCCAGATTTTCATTCAGGACAAGATCCTCTGGAGGAGACACTTTCTTCTGTGCATTCACAGAAACAGGGCCTAGTTCTTGAGAGAATACTGTTTGCAAATACTTAACATGCTCCGTGACCCGGCTATGATTGTCATCATTAACAACATTCCTTTCCTTCAAATTTTGAATTTCTCTTAGCAAATGGACAAAACCAATCAGGTTGCGTGCCCTCTCCAGGACCTCAACTTCATTGCACTCAACAAGTGGGCCAACTGTTGTTTCAATCAAGTTAATCATGTAAACTATTGATTTGTGCGAATAAGGGTCCTTTTCAACTGTGCTTGGCATAACAATTTGTTCTTCCCCAGTTGCAGTGTCACTCCCCTTGCTAACAGTTTGATCAATAGCTAACCCATCCAACACTACATCCACTTCCTTGTTTGAAGCATTCAACCCCTTGACATACAAAGTGCAACAGAACGTGATCACTTTAAGTACAGCCTGGATGTAGACGGCTCTTACTGACATCGGCAGGAGGCTGGTCCTTGGCTGCAAGAGTGCCTCAACAAGCCCAACAGGATCCTTTGTGAAGTTAACATACTCACCAGAGACCCATGCAGCAGCAGAAAGAACAGGGCAGAGAAGGTGGTTCCCAAGCAAAGCAGGGTCAATTAGGAGAGTTTGAGCAGAATGGACAAGCTCTGGCCGTGCATCTTGCACCCTCAGTCCCACATCAACAAGCTGCCGACCAATCTCATCCCCCTGGGCACAATGCAGGCTCCTTGCCATATCCACGAGGAGTGAGACATACCAATCGAAGTCTGACACCAGCTCATACACGTTGCGCCCACATGCTGCAAGAACAGCCCCAAGAATGTCATTTGCAAACTCTGGGTCTGACTTCACGGAATGACTGACCAGCATGCCAGTAATGTCCATGACATTGTTGTCATCGACCATACCCATCATAAGGTGCAATGCCTCCCTGCGGATGTTCGAGTCAGCATCACCCAGTGACTGGGCAATCACATCACGGCATTCATGCACGGTCGATGCATATGCTGGGCCAAGCATACCAAGTGCCAGGAGGCCAAGGTACCGCAGGTTGGGATCATCAGCAGCAGCAAGGAACTCCTTAGCTTTCCCAATGGCGAGGTGCACAGCGGCACCATGCGCCGGCAGTGCAGTTAGCACCGTGCAGATGCACTCAAACGTCAGTGACATGGCTGCAGAGCGGGCGAGGAGCTGGCAGACTGGGTCAACAATTCGTGCGGCTAGGCGCGATTCCAGAGGAGCCAGCCGGGCAAACACCTTGAGCACCTTGATGAGCGCCCAGTTGGAGCGGGATGTGGTGAGCAGATTGTAGAGGTCGGGGGCGAGCGGCAGGAAAGGGGACGCGTCAGCTGGCGGCCCCGAGAGCTCACAGAAGGCAGACGCGGCGGCAGTCGACGCCCGCGGGTCGGGCGACGCGAGGCACGCAGCCAGCGGCTTGAAGAGGACCGGAGCAGCCGGGGACGGCGAAGCGGCTATGACGCGCGCGGCGGCCGCGATAGCGCGGGGGCTGCCGCGGGATAGGTGGGGTACGAGGTCGTGCGCGAGGTGGACGACGAGGTCGGGCGCGGCGGCCGCGGTGGGGGACGCGACGAGCTGGAGCGCGAGAGCTGAGACGTGGTGGGAGGCGGCGGCGGAGGTGGAGGGGGAGAGGTCCTTGTGGAGTTGGTGTGTGGCGAGCGGGAGGAGGGAGAGCGAGGCCGGGTGGAGCGAGAGCGAGGCGGCGAGGTAGGCGAGGCGCTTGTGGGGGAGGTGCGGCGAGGCGAGGAGCTCGATGGCGGGGAAGGCAAGTGGGTGGGAGGCGACGGGGGCGAAGTGGAGGGAGGAGAGGTAGGTCAGCTTCTGGAGCGCGACGGCCTTGGTGGCCGCGTCGGGGGCGCGGATCTCGCGGTGGATCTCGGAGAGAGTGCGGGCGACAGCCGCGGACTCGCCGGCGGCGGACGGGTCGGCGCGGAGGAACTTAACGAGGTCGTCAAGGGAGCGCTGGAAGAGGGTGTCCACCAGCGATGGCGCCGGCGCCGGGGCCGGCGGGGTGGAGGCCATCGGAGGTGGGAGGAGGTGGATCTGTGTGGTTTTGGCCTTTTGGGGGCTGGTTCGGATTTGGAGGGCGTGCCGGCGCTGCCGAGACGAAGGGCTCGTGCCGCGGTGGAGTACTGGAGTGGGTTAGGACCTTACCAAGACCGGCCGGGCCGGTATTTTTTCATTTTAGCTTTTTAATGGGTTAACGCTAAAAAGGGGGGAAATTACTAGCAATAGCAGTCTTAAAAGACAGATTTTTAGAAGAATAACTAGCATTTTAAAAAAACTAGTTGAATACCCATACGTTACTACAAAACATTTTATAGCCCTGTTCTTTTCAACTTTTATCTTTTGGCTTTTGACTTCTACTACAGTACCTAACTTTCAAACGAGTATTTTTTAAGACAAGATCTACAAGTTAATTGTAGTACACGTTAAAAACCTAATATCTGTACCTTCAAAAATCGCAAGCAAGTATCTCTCTTTCCGCAATCTCATGCAAATAAACTAAATAACCATCAACCGCACCAAAAAGCATCACCATGACTAAAAGCCATCATTATGACCAAAAAGAATGTGCCCTATATACGTATTTCTTTATCAATTAAACATCATAGCACATACAATGAGATTTGCATTACTAAGAAAACCATTTTATGTCAAATAGAACTAAAAAATATTTTAAAACATTGTGTTTGTTGCACGCATATATTGAATTCAGTGATAGGGAGACATGACAAGCACACTTAACATAGATAACTCGTATTAGCTATAGATTCGATGGTCTATGGAATTACACACCATGCATGTTTGCGCCATCCTGACCATCCAGAGGAAAACAAGATGAGAGGCAGCAGCATGGATCTTAAATAATTGATAACACGAATAAGTCCTAAAAGAAATTTAACATCAAGCATGTATTTACCATCCGATTGAAAATAGATATATCATTGGGCGACTTAAAATAGGTTGAGACAAAAAAAATGTAATAATTTGATAGTTCATTACAAATAACGTGGAATGATGGGCCTAAAGAGCTTCATAAGTACATTCATTATTATCTAGGAGATTATTACTCCTTGACGTGGAATGATGGGCCTAAAGAATTTCAGAAGTAAATTCATTATTATCTAGGAAATTATTTCTCCTTCCACCCTCATATTGATAAGCCCTTGCAAATGAGTATTCACTAGAACCTAGTTCCTCATCTCTACAACAATATGGACATAATGTCGAATTGGCGTGAGCGCCGCGGTAATTGATGCACATAAACCTACATATCAAACAAATGGAAATAATTATTAGAGAGATATAAAACAATCAGTACATTAATGGTGTAGAGACTTACACCTTCTAACTCGTTGGCATATCTTGAATTCGGGAAAAATATTAGTTCACTCTCTACCATCGTCAACAGCCTTCCTAAATATGAATCATGGTAATTAAAATGGATATGTATAACATCATACTGTAAAAACAATGGTATAGACTCCTTACAACAATTTTGTCGACGTTCAAAAAGGTAGTGGCTAGACAATGGAAGTCAAACACCACCAGGCGACAAGCGTGATGTGGTACACAACATGGTAGTCCCAAACACGTATGAATATCAACTATTGGCTGTGCATTTATCAAGTAGCTGAGAATCTAAAAATGCTAATCGTATTTGATCAATGGTTGAAGCTCATACCAAACATTCATTAGGGCTATCTCCCTGGTCAGTGTCTGACCGGGCCATGACTCGCAGTATTCAATAGCACCAACATGCACGAGCAGCCCGATAACATCTACAAAAAGCCATAAGCATATAGCAATAGCTAGTTGAAAATGCTGAAAAAAGGAAAGGAAGACATAATTATGAAGAACACCACTACCTATTAGTGTCTTATCTGGTCATGCATATACGTCCTGGAAATCCATAAATCGCCTAGGACACAAAGGGAAGTCGAAACACCTCCTAGGAGACTTTAAACGTCCGAGAGTTTAAGCTAATGTAGAATTCAGCTTGGATGGAAAAGAAAACTTGGAGAGCCATTTCTCTTGGTTAAAATCTGACATTTGCAAAGTCATACTGATGAGGGGGGTGACCCGATCTTCCGATGAGAAGGATAAATTCGATTTGATATGACGTTGACGAAGAGGCTACTTGACCGAGACGACCAAGTCCGCCCCGCAATCGCTACACCACACCCTAGTCGCTATCAACCGTGCAAGAACGCGGTTGACTCAACACAAGGTTCAATTCCTGCAAGCAATCAAGAACAAGCAAGAACAAGATAAAGAGCAATCTGAATATTGCATATATGAATGAAGAACACAAAGGGGTTGAGGCACGCAATCGCAGCTTGTTGGTCTAGTCGACACAAGAACACACGACGAAGTTTCACGGTGGAAAACTAATCTAAACAAGCCTGAGTTACATGGCCAAATGAGCCTCTATTTATAGGGACACGCAGGTCCTTGCATATAGAAAGTTCTTAATACATGGAAAGTATTCAAATCATAGCTGATTCTATCTCTATTTCCAAAACCGAAGATTGTTTTGTTGATTGCGTCGCGCACAAAAGGAATTTTTGGATGGGGTCAGATCCGTTGGAAAGAGAACGGAATAAGCTTTCCATGCTATACTCACACATTCCAATTGGACTCTTGATGCGAAATCTATGAGCATTTAAAGTGGGACCTATCAGGCTGAGTTAGCGCCCCTTGTTTTGGTAATTCCAATGCGCATGTAACTAATTTGGAGGTGGGGCCAAATCCATTGGAAAGTGGATGAGCTCTTCTTTCTTTGCTGTACTTGCACACCTCAAACGGAGTTTTTATGCAAAAGTTGTACACATTTGAAGTCCAACCTATCAAGCTGACTCCGAATTGATCCGCAGGCCGAATTGAATTCTAAAATGCGTCCCATTTGAACTCTTGCTTGAATTGATCTAAAAGTAACGTGGTGACCTTGAGCAAGAGTTGGAGAAGGTGTTGACTTGGTCTTGATATATTGGTCGGCTTCCCTTTTGGTGGACCCCAACCACGAGCGCATAGCGTTGATGCAATCCTCCTTATACAAAGATTTGTTTATTCTTGGGAGCTTTGGTTGTATGAGTATGTGGCGTGGTCACATCATCCTCCCCTTCTTGACAGAAAACCGTCCTCGGTTTTAATAGATGTGTGGTCTCACGTATTGCGTGATCTTGATCATAAATCTCGGTACATGACAAAGAACGCAACAAATTCGTATTATGTAATATCATAAGTTCTTTATCAAACAAAGTGAACTCTCTTAGAAACGATTGTACTGATTGGTAGTATTATCACTAGATGGCGATGTTCTTCATCTTGCTCCCATTCTTTAGAAAAGGTTGTATTGGATCGTGACTTGATATTGATGATCTCAATGAGAGGCAAATTCTTTTTCTACGCAAATAGGGAAATGGTTGTGGTGTATGGAAGCACCCACAACACTCCCTTCTTGAAAGGTTTCTGAGCTTACAAACAGCAGAGATAAACTAGAAATAATAAGGTTAGTGCCATTAGTTTTCTACATGATTATGTTCCTCCTCCAAAGTTGAACCTTTCAGTTCTGAATTTATCCAAATTGATGAACCATATAATTTCTCTTTTCATCATACTCGCCTATTAAGTAAAATTTATAACAAAATAATGAAAGTGAATTGGGAATCTCAAATAACTTCTTTGTTAGACAACTCAGTTCACAAGGATGATCAATCTCAATATAACCGAAAGTGTGCGAAGAAGAAATCTCATTCACTTATCTATAGCATGGATCAATTGCATATTGACAAAATCAAAACCATTTATTTCAGATATGGATTTAAAATTAAAATAGAAGAATCGGTTTTAACTTACGGTTGTGGCAAAGATATATGTAAGAAATTAGCACACAACTCATTATCAATACTTAAATCAATGCAATTGGAATTTTGTACTTGAAACATGTGTATATCAAAATTACTTTTCACAATGTTTTGCTCTAATGTAGCATGAACAGTGGACAATAGTTGTTCTTCACAGGCATACTCACCATGAGTGATGATAGCACCATTATATTTACCTTTATGTCTCTCCTCACATGATGTAGGGGCATCCATCATCTCATCTTCCTTCTCAAGTAATGGAGTCAGTAGCTCTAGTAACTCATTCTTCTCTTCCGCATTGTTCTCAACTTGCGCAAGTTGTTAGTCACGTAAGAAGGCACAACCACATGTTTGCTCTCATGTGTCCTATTATCAAGTATTCTCAATTCTTTCTCAATCTGACTCTCAATCTTACAAGCAAGTATAAACAAATGAGAGAGAGAATTATATTCTTTGTGAACAAGAATTTCTTGAATTTCCTGATTAAGCCCACATAAGAATCTATTCTCTGTAGTTTCAACATGTTCCTCAAAACCACAAATAGAATAAACAAGTTTTCAATTCATGATAGTATTCTCTTACAGTTCTACTACCTTGTCTTAAATGTTGCAATCTAACTAGCAAATAATCGGCATGATTTTTAGGAACAAATTCATCTCTCAAAAGTTTCTTCAATGCATTCCAAGTTTGGGGTGCTCTACCATGTTTACCAAGATACTTCCACCAAATTATTGCATTATCACTGAAAACACTAGTGGCAGCTCTAATCTTTTGCCTATCCGACCAATCATAATATTCAAATTCTTTGTCTAATGCTATCTCTCATTCAATATAGGCATCAGGATCAAATTTACCAGCAAAGAATGGAAAAGCATACTTGACTTTAGTTAATGCATCATCATCGTGATTTGGAGATGAACGGTTCAGAGGAAACAGCGCACGTTGAGTAGCTGGGGATGAACGTTTATCAAGGTTCTCAACTCTGTTGTTGATGGTGGTGAGGGTCTTATTAAGCCGATCCAACACGTTGTTGGTCTCACAAAAATTCATACTATGTGATCTTGAACCTGTCATGGTTAGTAGAAAAACAAGGAAATACACAAGAATTATGTAAGTCCCTATAAACTACTAGGAAGTGGAGCTTGACAAGTCACACATCTCTCAAACTCTTACCAAGCTCTTACAAATTCTTACCAAAGCAAATGGATGGTGCAACCGGTGGTCGGGTTCGTGATAGTCTTGACTTGAGTGATGAGTATAGCGACATCGTACGTCAAGGCCTGTAATGATTAGTAGTAGGTGTAGCTTGGAAGGCTCTAGATATGTAGCAATGGAGAACAATCGGTTAATTTCAGAAATTGCATGGAATTGAATTATAGTTCGTATCTAGCACTTAGCCTTATGTTGCTGATCAAAGAAGGATAGATGAAGGCTAAAACAAGTGGATATCAAAGTATATGAGTGGTAGACACAAGATAATTCAATTGAATGCAATTGGAAGTGGAAAGCACAACTATTGACCGAAAATATTAGAAAGTCAGATTTCTGTCCACTGGATCAGTTGTCGGTATTTTGGCCGTAACTTTTTGTCAGTTGCTTCTTTTTTGATGATTCTTTTTTTTCCTGGTTTACTGACGGCTTTTTCTACAACTTTTCTTTTGGGGCCAATTTTTGAAAACCAACAGAAAAATTCGCACAAAAATCACAAGTCCAGACTATTGCAAATTCGAAACAGAAATTTGGGTCAATTTTCACTGCATGTATCTTTTACTTGCCGTATTGGAATGAAGCGAAATTTTGCAAGCGGATGGAGAATGAAGTTGGGAGTCCAACGGAAGTGGTCGCACTTGAAAAGGATCAACTAATCAAAAGTTATACTATTTTTGGTGGCGGCTGCACAAGAGGGAGTCTTCTGGCCGAAAATTGGAAATAGGGTTTGATGTGTTCTCGGTGGTTTTGGACGTGGGGATTTTTGTTTTTGGAGTTTTATGGGACCAAGAATATGACCAGCAACAAGACAAAGCTAAAACGGACACAAATTCAATTTAGCAAACCGAAACTAACAAATTGAAAGGCACAACGGGGTTTGGACAGCGGAAATTAACTCTTTTTGTAGGGCAATTTTTTGGTTATAGGTATGAAAAATAAATCTAAAACTAAAATCTCACCGGGCAATCTGTGCTCTGATACCAACTGATGAGGGGGGTGGCCCGATCTTCCGATGAGAAGGATAAATTCGATTTGATATGACGTTGACGAAGAGGCTACTTGACCGAGACGACCAAGTCCGTCCTGCAATCGCTACACCACACCCTAGTCGCTATCAACCGTGCCAAGAACGCGGTTGACCTGAACACAAGGTTCAATTCCTGCAAGCAATCGAAGAACAAGCAAGAACAAGATAAAGAGCAATCTGAATATTGCATATATGAATGAAGAACACAAAGGGGTTGAGGCCTGCAATCGCAGTTGTTGGTCTAGTCGACACAAGAACACACGACGAAGTTTCACGGTGGAAAACTAATCTAAACAAGCCTGAGTTACATGGCCAAATGAGCCTCTATTTATAGGGACACGCAGGTCCTTGCATATAGAAAGTTCTTAATACATGGAAAGTATTCAAATCATAGCTGATTCTATCTCTGTTTCCAAAACCGAAGATTGTTTTGTTGATTGCGTCGCGCACAAAAGGAATTTTTAGATGGGGTCAGATCCGTTGGAAAGAGGACGGAATAAGCTTTCCATGCTATACTCACACATTCCAATTGGACTCTTGATGCGAAATCTATGAGCATTTAAAGTGGGACCTATCAGGCTGAGTCAGCGTCCCCTTGTTTTGGTAATTCCAATGCGCACAGAACGAATTTGGAGGTGGGGCCAAATCCATTGGAAAGTGGATGAGCTCTTCTTTCTTTGCTGTACTTGCACACCTTAAACGGAGTTTTTATGCAAAAGTTGTACACATTTGAAGTCCAACCTATCAAGCTGACTCCGAATTGATCCGCAGGCCGAATTGAATTCTAAAATGCGTCCCATTTGAACTCTTGCTTGAATTGATCTAAAAGTAACGTGGTGACCTTGAGCAAGAGTTGGAGAAGGTGTTGACTTGGTCTTGATATATTGGTCGGCTTCCCTTTGGTGGACCCCAACCACGAGCGCATAGCGTTGATGCAATCCTCCTTATACAGCATTTGTTTATTCTTGGGAGCTTTGGTTGTATGAGTATGTGGCGTGGTCACATCACATACACTTTACCAACATGTAGCATCTCATTGAAATGGTCGGCCTTCTATTCGTAGGTCAGCGCTTCCATCTTTGTTCCCTGCATAAGATTAAGATAGGAATTTAGTGATCTCCGTAAACCATGGTATCCGACGAATGAATGGAAAGTTATTAATTAGAAATCACAAGTAGTTACAATTGGTCTATAAGTATCACACGGAAGAAGCGTTTCCATAGGAATTCTCTTGTATGTGCGATTTCTAGAGCTCTTTGGCTCAAACCATCCATGACCTGTGGTATATGTGCTCCATCTGCACATCATGGAACTACACTGATTTGCATTTCATGAAGAAAAAAGTGAGGAAGAAGAGTCAACAAGCAGATAGAGATGCATGTTGATACGGGGTCACCCGATCTTCTCGATGTAGGATGGATACTCGCGGGGGTATTGATGAATCGCAATGATCCTCCAGTGCCAATGCAAGGGACGAACACTCTTTAATCTGCCAAAATACACTCACGTCGATTTCGCCGACCACCAAGCGAAGATCTATCGTGCACCCAATTCCCAGCAGAAAGGCTGAACGATCTTGATTGAATAACACTCCTAATTCCCTCACGAAATTTCAGCAGCAATGATAAACTCGAACAAACTTTAGTAGATTGATTATTCTCAAAGGTGGTCTGAGCCTTCAGGCTGCCAATACATGGCTTATATAGCCCCTTGGGACATCCATAGAGTCCACAAACTAAGTACAACTCAACCCTATATGGTTTTAGATACGAACTCTCACAAAAAAGGAAACTAGATTTCACAGCTGTCATATTGTTTCAATCATAACTTTTGATCTGAGACGAGTTTGATGCTGGGACTAGATCTATTGCGTAGCCTTTGAAATTATCTTTCCAACGAGTACAAGAAAGCCTGAATCGGACTCCGTTTGTGAAAGTTATGACCTTTTTAGTGACTGCCTGTCAAGCTGTCCCGAACCAAGTCCGAATTGAATTCTGAGTTGAATCTGAGTTTGAATCCAGTTGGGCTTGTGGGAGGTACGAATTTGGCTTAATAATCTTATCCAAAACTTGTAGTTTAAGTCCTTGGGCTCCTCTCTTTAGCTCTCTCAAGTCTTCACAGAAGTCATACCTAAGAATATATAAAATACTAGCATGAGGTAGTATCTCAAGTTCATCATCAATTGAAGGAAACTCTTTAAGAAACAAAAGCACATATTTGTTTAAAAGCTTTGCTCTTGCTCTCGTCATTGGGCCCATAGGTTCTTAGACATTCTCATGCATGCTTGGAGTGGAAGATGTGTATGTAATGGGGATGTCCTCATCACATGTATTCAAAATAGCAAAGAAGGTGAGGGAACTTGCCTTTTGAAAATGTTGGCACTCCAACTTGATGAAGGAAGTGCCACTTGTACCCTCTTGGAGGTTGTGCATGGTAGACAATCGCAATCTCTACTTTTTGGTGGCACATAGATCAAGAAGAAGATGTGAAGGAGAAATGGGGACCTTATTTTTGTTCGAGCAAGGGAGGAAACTAGATCAATTTAATTCTTAGCACTTGTAGTATAGATCAATTTAAAATGGGGACTAGCAGTGACCTGACACATACATACCACTGATTTCTTGGATGCAGTGTGATGGATAGCAAAAGATTGTCAATTGTCATGTGTACTAAAGATTCTACTCAAAAATAGACAAATTAGAAACAAATGAGGGAGCAAGTATAGGTGACCAGGAGTGACTTGGCGCATACTATGCAAATTGTTTAAAGGGAAATCTCTACAATGAAAACCGATCAAACAAAAGCGAAGAAGCGTAATTATTGTCAAGAGAAGAACAAGATCATACTAATAACAAATAGAAGCATTTTTTCTCACTTGTGGTGCTTGTGCAATGGTGCAACTGTTAACCTTGCAATTATGTCTCAGTTTAAATATCCAGCCATTGCTCACTTGGTTGTTACAACAAAAAATATCTCGATCAGTTGGAAAATCATAACAACTACAATAACAAAACAAATGTAGTGAAGAAACTTACGCATAACAGAATCCATCTCAATTGGGTCCACGTGGTCAATGGTAATCCTTCCTCAATTGTATGTTAGTCAACTTGCTCAAGAAGATGGCAATGGAATGGTGCTAAAGTGAGCCTGCCTTGTTAGTCTCCTACATTTGTACAAATATTACCTCAAACACTTGGTGGGCGAGTCTATGGAATGTGGCAAGCAATGAAGCACATAGACAGAGGTAAGCTATAGTACCTTTCCCTGGGCAAGGCAATGATGTCTAGTGACTGGACGACGTTGGGTTTGGGTGGCGGCCGAGGTGGCCACCCAACCTCTCGTCTTGAGGTGTCCAACATGGTGGCACCATGACCAAAAGGGGAATGTCAGACCAGCAAGAGCAGCAGTGAGCTGAAGTTTGGGGAACACCACTGAGTATTTGAGGGCAGACGCATGGAGCAAGGACGAGGGTGAGCACTCATGGGCACGGGAGGGTGAGCACGCGGTGGGGACGGCTCGCGAGGTGGTGGAGGCTCTGACAATGATGAGTGTGGCCAGGGATAAAAATGGCAATTATCGACCGGTAAGCACCGATTACTAGAAATCCCAATGGGTAACGGGAGGGAAAAAATCAGCCAGAATTTTTTAAATATAAATATAAATTTGTGACTACATAATGCACTTTCTAGATTGGTTTAGGCTTTTTGTACTAAATTACCTATTATATAAACTAAATATGCATAAATATGCTAGTTCCAACATTTTATACTAGGTTTTCTCTGCTTTTCCTAGTTTTTAGTGGCTTTTTCTAGTAGCTGAAACGATTACCGATTTTTAAAATAGCCCAAATTCAAATTTTGATACCTAAATTTCATATGATTTTTCCCCATTTTTTCCGACAACCGGCCGGTAACCATTATCTCCCACCCGCTGAGTTTTTGACCGATACCAAGATTTCTATCCCTGAGTGTGGCAGAGAGTGCACGAGTATGAGCGGGAGGGCAACCACACAAAGAATTTGGCAAGTGACCACGAGAGGTGGTCAAGATGGGAGCTCGAGAGGCAAGAGAGGGCGGCGAGCACGTGACCATCTTCCAAAAATGGAGGCAGGGACTCAGGAAGTGAGGACGCCCAACTAGCAATATGGTGACACCTAGCTGTCATGTTGTCTGTATCACCTATCATGCGCCCCCCCATGGTTGAGAGGAGCTGGACAAGGAGGAGGCTTGTAGGATTAAGGATAACCAACTAGAGTGGGTGAATAGGAGGTTCTTAAAATTTCTTGTCTTCTAAACTAATTACCACAAATTAATACTATGTAAGATTAGAATACAAAATAAACCTACACAATTCTAATAAGGCTAAGGCCCACTAGCACAACTCTCTGTAAGAATATCTCTAGCACGAATTAAATTGAAACATAATTATTACAATATGCTAGAAATACAAGAGCAAGAATAGGAGACAAAGAGACAATCACTTGACACACGATGTTTTACCGTGGTGTTCAAAAACTTACCAGTTTTCTCTAGTCCACGTTGAGAAAAGCCCAAGCACCTTGGACCAGCTCTATAAATTAAGCTTCACCCCTCAATCATTAATGGTTGTCCTTCCTCCGCTTCTGAGATGGTGGACACCAAATGACTTATAAGATGGTGTTGGGCTTCTTCACAAGCTTCTTGAAGAAGTCACCTCGCGACTCCCGTCAAGCCGTCTAGGTGTCGGCAAGCATTAAGAGTAAAAGATTATGCTTCGCTTGACAGCTATCAAGTGCCAATGATCATTCTAAAATGAGTGCATTTGATTTTAGCTCAACTACGTCAACTGAATAGAATGAAAGAAAATGAGGTGTGAAATGAATGTTCTATGCTCAAGAATATTGCAATGAAGTGTCTCTCATCGACCTTGAGCTAGTGGGGGAGTATTTATACCCTCACCAACCAAATATAGCAGTTATAAGGAAATCCCTAATAAAATTAGGGTGAGCAAAAGTACCGCAGTTCAATAGTCGGTACTACTGCGTTTGTTCTAACACAATAGTAACGGCTAATTCAGAACTACTAAACTAGCTGTTAAAAGTTAGAGTGGTACTACCATTGTTATAAGTGTGGTAGTTTCGATCATCGGTAGTTCTGAATTCTGGTGCGGTACTTCTTTTTCTTGAAGCCAAAGCTTGGTGCTCTCTAGAAATAACATACCGCCCGGATTTTTGGTGCTTCCGAGTTCTGGTAGTACTGCTCAAGGGTTGCGGTACTACCTCTATGGTAGTTTCGCTATTAAAACTTCGGTACTTCCATTTCTAGAGCGGCAGATGTGATTCCAAGGATGCTCTCTGGAAAAAGGAAAAAATATACCACTCATTTTATCAAACCTTCTGAAGGCAAAAGTACCACGGTTTACACGCTGGTACTTCTGATTTTTCTAACATTGCACAATTGGCTCTCAATTTTAACTTCAAATACATGCATGATCCTAAATTGATTCAAATGGCACAAGAATATGCTATCAAGTTACTAGCCATGATCTCTCTTAATAGTACGGCATTTAACCTATAATCTAGTTTTCCACTCTTTCTCCGAAGATTGATAAAAACTAAAGGGATCATAAACTACTTATACCTTTGTCTTGAGCCACATTGATCTTCATGTTGACACTTAGCATGCATTTTCAACTTGTCTCATTTACCGTTAGGGACTAAACCTTTTAAATACTTAATAAACACATTAGTCATATATTCACATAATGTCATTAATTACCAAAACCATTTTTAGGGGCCTAGATGCTTCCAATCTCCCCCTTTTTGGTAATTGATGACAACACAATTAATGTGAGAGAAGAAATAGATTTTGAATATACACCTAGTTTGAAAATGAGTTGCATATTCTTCTTGTTTTTTTAAAAAAACAAATAATTCTTGCAACGAACTCAAGAGAGTTTGAGAGAATTAATTCGTTTTTAGAGCCAATACCCAGAAAACTCCTCCTAAACATATGCACATAAGTGAGAGAGAATTTTATAAGCACATGTTAGGAATTTGGAGAATTTTGATGGAGTTTCATTTGATATATTTTACAATAACCTAAGTAGATAATTTTATAATAGCACTTGAAACTTGATATAAGTAAAGTTCACACATAAATATTTATGACCACAAGGAGCATAACAAACTTTAAACATCACATAGTTCATTACACCATAACCATATTACATAATATTAAAGGATAAACTAGAGGCTCATTGCTTGCCTTGACTTGTCCTTAGCTTCTCCCCTTTTTCATTCTTCTTCTTCTCCTCCTTAACCTCTTCTCCTTACTTCTCTCCCCCTTTGGCATCAAAATACCAAAAGACTACTCCTATGGTGCTTGAGAAGAAGGACCATGACGACGACTATGGCCATACCTGACTAGGAAAGGAGGATGAGCTACTGTATGCTCAAGTGAGGACACCTTGTACCCAAGAGAAGAAATAGCAGTAGTTAAGATAGTGACTTGGTCTTCTATTCTCCTAGTTTGTCCCTCAATTCTCATGATTGCAGAATAAATTTGAGAAAGCGAGACTTCTTCCTCTCTTTGTGGTTCAGTTGAAGGCACTTGTTGTTGAGCTCGAGGACGAGGAGCTGGAGGAATAGGAGGTTCTGCTCAAGGCTTGTAAGCCTTGTGGACTTCACCTAATCCACCATGGAATTCAATCTTTGTAAGGATCAAGGCCATAATGTATGAAGCATAATTAATCCATTTAATCCTGTCATTTTTGGAAGAGGCTATTTCACGAATGGTATGGTTGATGATCCTATTTACCAGGCTTGGAATAGGAAGGAGTCCAACAAGTTTGCCTAGAACAAATTTAGTACTCTGATAATAGTACTCAAATATGGTAGGGAACTCAAGAGCAGGCCTGTCATATATCATCTCATGTGCACTTGACTCTGTCCTGAGAGCTAGCTCAAACTCATGTTTGTTGGAGTCCAAGTACCGGGTTCCAGTCATCCATGACATAAATTGAAAATCAGGAGAAATATACATTGTGGCGTTGGTGTAGAATTGCCTGATGATGCCTTCGTTGTAGTCTGTTTTGAGAGCCACATGATTTTGTAATCCAACCCTTTGAAACAACCTATATGTCCTATCATATTTGTCGATTGAGTCCAGGTGATTCCAATCAACGTATTTGTGATCTGCAAAAAGTCTGCTTGGACCATACAACTGATCATACACTTGCAACTGAAATTTTGTATGAAACCTTGGATTGATAGAGTTGTTGGGGGAACACAAACTGGTTTCTATGATGCAAGTGTGCATACTCTTCATTGTGATTTTTTTGAGATCTATTTGAGGTTCTTTTAGCCCAGGCATCTCCTCATCTGACAGTTCAAGGGATGAACTATTTTCATGCTAAGTCTTTGTCTCTGAGTCAAAGGCTATAGCTTTGCCTTTGTCCTCTCTTGTCTTCTGAGTAGACTCTTCTTGAGCAGAGGGAGTGTCGAGATCCGAATATGTAAATCCGGACTCTTTGTGTATACCGCACTAGTCCAGGATAACGCTAGTGCACAAAATGTAAATATAGTTGAAATATCAACCATATGCACGGTTAACAAAGAAAAAGACTCAAATATTAATAATTATTATAGTATGACCTTATGGCCAAGTTTACAATTATTAGCCTGAAGGGATAAAGAAACTAGCAACAGAAAACAAGATTAAGTATCGTAGCCATTCGATATGCCCATAGGCAATCGATTTGGAAGCGAAGTCTAATCTATGAAGTCGTCAAAGTATCCTCCTTTAGGTACCTCTTGCTGATATGGTTGTTCTTCAACTGAGCAACAGTAGGTATAAAGCCTGAGTACATTGGTACTCAGCAAGTCATTTATAATAAAGATGGAATATAATATGCAAGGCTTACCAATGGATGGCTAAAATGTTAGAAAATAATAATTTAAAGTAAATACAGTAATTAGATTAAAAACAATCTTTAAAGGAAATGATAACAAATAAATAACCAAAGGAATTGAATAAACCACTTATGAACTAACCATTCACAAGTTGCTCTACTAGTGAACTAACTATTCACTTTCCAAATCTAACCAAACCAAGTCTTTATGAAATCTACTCTTCATGAGAAATCACCTAGCATTGTCCATAACTGGGGACACAGCTATTTGAGTAGTTTTACACCCTACAAAGGATGTACAACTGTACCTACACGATGTAATTATCCCCACATTAAAGAAAATCACAACAAGGCCTTTACAATGCCCAATCACAACTCAATTTTGTCCGCTAAGGTTTCATCGTCGAGTAGGTTAACCACCTAGTCTATAATTACCCCCTCTTGCGCCTCATTGAAATCAACAACCATGTTCATCATAATGGCAAGATTAAAATTGAAATATCACAAATTAATCAATCAGGTCTATCACATACTGGACATGTGATTTGCATGATAAGACTCAGATCATTGGCATACAAAGTTAGGTCCTTCGACGTTACCCAAGCGAATCATCCACATCTCTCCAAATGAATCCACACTCTCCCCTTTACTGCATGATTACTCACCCAAGTGGAACCAATTTTGTATAACAAAAACCAATGACACACTAATATCATGGCATACAAATTTTATAATTATGGCTCCAACCACGATTCCATATCTCATTAAGTCAAATTATTTATTTAACCACATGTGATGATGAACCCAACGGGACTATAAGCATGGCTAAGCATATTAATCGTACAACCCATGTGATATCTAATATTACATCACTAAATAATTTTCCATCATACGATGACAATGGAATTAGGACATTCAAATTGTCAAGTGAGAGATTAATTAATTTGGACACTAACTATCATATACAAAGGTTTCTAAAAAATAGCAATGCATGATAATTTAAAATAAAATAAATAAATAATAGATTTAAAATCTAGGTTCAACATAATCAAAGAATATGACTTGCTTTGACCTTACTCAGTTATGAATTCTTGATCTTCTACTCTCGCTCCTTCGAAAACACGATCTAATGAGAGAGACAACAAATAAGACACAAAAATAACCCAGTATCATCCTTATCCTGCCCAGCAGCGCCAGCTCCGCTGCCACCACTTCGAAAGGTAGGGGACGGAGCGCTCGAGCGCCACGCCGGCTGGCGCGGCTCCCACCGCCACCACTGGAAGGGTAGGGGCGGGCGCTCGCGCGTCTGCGCGACTAGGTGCGGCTCGCGCCACCACCGAAGGTAGGGGCGGCGCTCGTGCGTCTACTTCAACCAGGCGTCGGCTCTGCCGCCACCACCGAGGGTAGGGGCGGAGCGCTCGCGCGTCTGCCGACCAGGCGTCGGCTCGCTACCACCACCGGAGGGTAGGGGCGGAGCGCTCGCGCGTCTCGACCAGGCGTCGGCTCGCTGCCACCACTTGGAGGGTAGGGGCGGGCGCTCGCGCGTCTACTGACCAGGCGCCAGCTCGCTGCCACCACTTCGGAGGGTAGGGGATGGAGCGCTCGCGCGTCTACTTCCACTAGGCGTCAGCTCCGCTGCCACCACTTCGGAGGGTAGGGGATGGAGCGCTCGCGCGTCTACTTCGACTAGGCGTCAGCTTTGCTGCCACCACTTCAGAGGGTAGGGGACGGAGCGCTCGCGTGTCTACTTCCACTAGGCGCCAGCTCCGCTGTCACCACTTCGGAGAGTAGGGGATAGAGCGCTCGCGCGTCTACAGCAAGTACGCCCCACCTCCACGTCTACCGCAGGCGTTTGCCCCAACCAACAAACCCCACCAAAAAGAAGACACAAAGCAGACGCATCCAAAAACAACGGCAAGGATGAATTTCCCGACTTGTCTACCACACCGCCACTACGTTCTTACAAAGCCCGCAGGGCCGGCTCTACTCGTTTGGCTTCGCTGGGATGGCCTTTCGCGCCGAAGTCTCGCCCGCCGAGGGTCGATTCGCCCAAAAGTCAAGTGAGTCTTCGCCCGCCACCAGCGACGTAAGCGGCGTCGAGTTACGACATCCGAAACCAGCAGCAAGTCCCCATCGAGCAGCTGCTCGAAGCAAGCGGGCAAGATCGATCAACGAAGCGAAGCAGTTTGCAATTCATTCGCGACATGGAGTACGCAAGGTTACAACACACACCAAGCGTACAAGAACCCGGGGTCACACCTGCTTTGAGCCGTTGGCCCCATCATCGTCGCGCCGGGCAACATTGTCAAGCCACTCGCTGAGGTTTCCCTCGCCGTACATGTTCCGCCGCAGCTCCACCTTCGCCGCGGCCTCCCCAATGTACTCCCAGATCCGCTCGTGAAAAAACCGAATGGCGGGCGAGCGGCGCGCGGCACCGAACATCACCACAGCTCCAGTGGTGCATCTCCACCGCGGTCGCCCAATTCATCGACATGGCAGCAGCCCCGGTGTTGGAGAAGAGCGCACGCCAGGCAAGCAGTCACATAGGAGCAGTGATTACCAAAGGACGTCGCGGCCAGCTGAGCGAGATCGGCCGCTTCCGCAATCCGTCGAAGTGTCCGTGGAAGCTCTTCGGGTCCGAAGGAGCGGGGCGGTACCTCGGCAGCGAGATTCTCAAGGGTACCTTCCAGGGCCAGCATAGCCTCCCATGCCGTTGCCGAGGCGGCACCCAGTGCCTCATCTCGCTCCCTTAAGGACGCAGCGAGGCGGCCGTTCTCTTCCTCCAGTATGACAACCTGCTGGAGCAGCCCGTCACGCTCCACCATCGTTGCCTGCCGAGTCGACGCCACGCGCTTCGCGGCATATGAGACGGCTGCCGCGCGTTCCACTTCCAGGAGCCGCATGCGGTCATCCTTAACGGAATGCGCCTCCTCCGACGCGTGAAGGGCCCCTTCGACGGTGCGCAGCTGGCCCTCCAAAGCCTCCCGTTCCCGGGCATGGGCCGCCTGTAGCGCCCGGCTGAGGGCAAAAGTCTACACAATGAAGCAATCAGTACACCTCCCAGTGGCTACGAGCCGCTCAGGGTCAGACACTTACCCTCAGTTGCGAGACCTCAAGCACCCCCTCAAGCAATTCAGGCCCGCAGATTTGCAATGCGTCACGATCTAAGCTTGCGGCCGCATCATCAGCGGCCCCTCGCCATGCCGTCAACGCCTCTGCTCGAGGAACGAAGTCCGCTAGACGACGGGCGGCATCCACAACAATAGTCTCGGTGGCACCGGATGCCCCTCCCAAGAAGCTGTCTTCGGGCTCCGCGGGCCGCCCGCGCTCGGGGAGCAATGTTGCTGTAAGGGCACACGACGGTTAGCCCTGCGAATACCTAGCAGGTCACAATCAAAATCAAGGTCTACCTTCAGCCCCGCCTGAATCCACAAGGACCTCCGCATTCTCTCGCATCTCGCCAACCGAGGGAACTTCGGTGTCGGAGCTCAGCTCCACCAAGCCCTCGTCACTGGCAGCCGCAGCCTCGATCGGAGCCGCGGGGGCACCGAAGCACTCGGTGTCGGAGTCCGAGTCCCATAGGGCTCCAACCCGGCTCGCTACAACAAAACCCCCATACGAGCGAAGGGGCGACCGTATGCGAGGTCGCTTCGCCTTTGGGGAGTACGAAGGCGGCCCCGCCTCAGAAACCGCCATGGAAGGAGGTCCCACGGCCGCGAGCAACGGCCCCGCCCCAATATCCTCCAGGAGTGATGGCTCCGTCTCAACGCCGGTGGTGGCGACGCAGCACTCGCCTTTGCCTCCAAGTCTGCATGCTCTGCCGAGCCGGAACCCGCGCCCGCTAGTACCCCTCCCCCGTGGAGTCGCGGCGGGGTGGGCTGGGAATTGGAACAACGCGTGCTGGCACCCTAATACCCAAGGCTTCGCACACGTGGTTCAACCGCCCCAGACCTACCTCCGCGGTTGCAGCCGCGCGCAGTGTGTGCTCCCTGGCTGTGTACGGTCCAAGGAACGCACCCACCGCACGCTCCGCGTCCCCCAGGGAAGTACCTGCGAAGGGCATGGGGGCACGTTGTAAAAGCAACAGCCTCGACGAACACCGCATAAAAGCCAACTCCAGCACAACTTACGCGGACCGGAGGGCCTCGGCAGCGAAGACACGGAAGGGCGCACGTTGTCACGCCGAAGGCTCCCAGGAGCAACGCGCCACTCTGCAGCAAGCGGCGCCATGCCGTACATGACGAACTCCTCAGCGAGGTCGCGCATGTTGAAACGGGCGGTGATCCCCACAAGTCTTCGTGCTACCCACTCATCATTAGCATCTAGGGGTGCGCCGGGCATGGCGCTAACCGCCACCGGCCGCCCCGAGCACTCAAGATCGCTACCGCTCGCCACGCGGTGGTAAAACCACCGCCTCGTCCAGTCCGGCCCCCACTCTGCCCGCCTCGACTCCGCGGGAAATATCTTCTTGCACTACGGGCGTAGCCCAACTATACACGGCAAGCTGGACTATCACATTCGGCGTTACCTGCGCCAGCTTAAGCCCAAAGGCCCGTAGGACGTCCCCGACAAGCCTGGCGGCCGGAATGCGTAACCCAACCTCCAGATAGGCGACGAACACGATCGCCTCCGATGTTTCGGGGTGCGGTTTGGTCTCGTCGCCCGCGGGCAGTCGCACATCCTGGCGGTCCGACAGCTTCCCCTCACGAAGAAGGCCACGGATTATCTCTTCTGTCACCAGCGTCGAGCCCAGGACACGGGAACACGGATGACCTACTCCACCCGCAGCCGTCCACCATTCGTCCACACGCGCGGAGCCGCGCCCTCGAGTGTGTACCTCACCTCGAGCGGCGACGGCCGCCGGAGGACGGCGCTATCGTCGGCCATCGCGCGCGTGCTCCGTCGCTTGTCATCGTCCTCTAGAGTTCCGCGACGCAGGAGGAAGCAAGGAGGACAGGAGATTGGGGGGCGTGTGACGGGGAGCTACAAGGCAAGGCGAGGAATATGCAAGGGGCGTAACGCAAGGGGTATTTAACACCCCTGTGTCTCCCACGACGAGCATAACTGCTGGGAGGCGAACCGTCCGCCTTCCCACGATCGCCACCATAGTGGCCCACCTACCTGGCCGAGCCGCGCCCGGTCAACCGGTGGTCGCAACAAAGAGCCTGACAGCGCATGGCGTGCCAATAGCGCCCCGCCATGTGTCTACTCGGAATCCAAAAAAAAAAACGTGGCTCCACCTTCGGTGGCACCTTCACCTTCGCTAGGCAATCCCAGGCCTACACTCGACGACGACACACATCCGCGCCCGGAAGAGGCGCGCCAGAAGGTACCCTTCGCCTCGGGAAGCGCTCACGGAGCAGCCCGTTCAGCGGACTTCGCGAAGGTCAGAAGAATCATCGCGCGGCCGGCGCGCTCGTATGCGGCCTCCTCCCCCTGCGAACGCGCGACGGCCGATGGTCGTCGGAGTCTTGCGCTCAAAAATAGGCCTCCGTCAGTTCATCAACACACCAATATCCTTCTGTATGTTTATGAACTGAGGAAGGCATATTTTCAACATCAAAGACCATCTCAGCCACGCCTGGAAGACGGAGGATGCCACGGCCCTCCTGGTATGTATATATACAACGGCCTCCCGCGTGAAGAAGAGCAACTGGCGGAAGTGCCCCCCGCGTGAAGAGGAGCAACCGGCGGAAGTTTCCCCCGCATGAAGAAGCATAATCGACGGAAGCCGACGAGGCACGGCGGCTCATACGCCCGCAACATCCCCGCCGGAATGCACCTGCGCACATGGCCGCGTCGGCGAGGCCTCAACCCTCGCAGGCCACACACGACCCCGCCAAGGACCCCAGCCCCACCCTCGACGCGACCTTCGTCCTTCGCAGGCCAACCCCGCGACCGCCGTCAGCTCCGGCACTTCAACATGCCGCCGAGCACCGGCGTTCGCTGCACATCATGTTTCTCCATCCCTAACACTACAGTTTTTCCCAACCTAATGTGTCCTATATCCCCCACCATGGATGCCAGGTTGCAGCGGGCATCGGGGCCGCACATCGGGAGGAGGGCGTCCACACCGACCACCGCAAGGCCAGCCGCTGGACACACGCTCAAGGACGCGGGACACGGCCCCGGGCTTTGAGGACGTCACGGATGCCCTCACGCGGTCCCGCCGGCCACGGCCCGGCGGTCCACCCCCTTCGCGCGAAGAGCCGCCAATCTTCTCGCCAGCTCAAGAATATACCTTCTTCCTTCCACAAACATGCATAGAGCCGCTCAACTGACGCCAGCCCTCCCGCATGTTCGTGAGAGGAAGAGGCACATTCTTGAGACAAGCCGTCCCCAGCAATGGTTCATCGCACTGCTGCGGTTATATATATAGCCGTTTCCGGGAAACGCAATCGACGGGAGTCCAACCGACGCGGTCGCTCACGCGCATGAGACGTCCCAACCTCCAACGCCTGCCTGATCCTCCTGCATTGACGAGGCCCTTGCCTCCGCAGCACAATTGTCGAGCTCTTCGCCTTCGCAGCGTAGATGTGACTCCGCCTGCAGCCGTTCAGCGCAAAACTCCGATAGTGGCTTCGCTGCGAACCCCCGGCTTCGCTCGCCCACAAACACACGACATCACAGGCCGCAGGGGCGGAGGGGGCCAAAGGGCTCAGCAACATGGCTTCGGCCTATGAAGCCCTTCACCATGAGAGGCTCCTGTTGTAGGGGTGGCCCCCACCTAAACCCAGCTAGCCTGTTGAGAACTATGTACTAAGGACTAGTGGCCCTCGATTGGAGGCTTCGGTGCGAAGCTACGGTTGTAAAGACACTCCTTACAAGGGTACGTATATATATGTGACATCGAATCTTGGGAAAGACCCAAGAGGTCATTTGTTCACCTAACTCTCCACTACCATACCCTCTCTCTCTGTTTGATCTGTAGCCACAACAGATATGGTTTTTAACATTTCTAAGGCTCGTAGACATTGTTCTGTTAGTACAAATTTGATGGAGGTGAAAGAATATAATGAAGAAATAAGTTGCAGATCTATAGAATATGTTGTTCATCTATAGCAATGACAAAGGTAGAAAGAAATCAGCCATCTCCATTTATTGGTTCCAGTTGGAGGACAAATTTATTGAAACTACTTTAACACTAAGTCCATTCGAAGTGAAGAAGAGCAAGCTTTTCATGGAAAGAACTCAAGGTCAAGTTCGAAACAAGTGGAGTATTATGATGCGAGACATCAAGTCTAAATTAGTTCTTCAAATTCAGTTAGGCCATGAGCTAGCTTATCAAGTAAGAATGCATACATATGCATGGCTTAAAATAACAATTAATTGGAGGAAGAAACTTAAGAGATTATTTGCATTAATGTTGGTACAAGACATTAGCCTTAAAAGTTAAGATGTCTACCCTTATATATTGGAAGATTCAAGTCACTTAGAACCAAAGGGCAATTTTGATTTTGCAACTACTAAAAAAAGAGCTTATTTCCAACGATTCAAGAATTAAAAGTAAATTTAGCTTTTACTACTACTTCTTACTACTACATATTTCTAGAATACAAAGTTAAGAAAAATCATGATGTCTCGTTGTCTACTAGTCATAAATGACTTGTAGTTACATTGTTATCTAGTTGTTTAGTGGTTGTCAACTATGAGTTGTCCATGAGTTAGAACTAGCCATTAGTTAGTTGTCATGTGAGTTGTAAAAGGCTTCTTGTAGCCTATAAATAGAGGTGATAGCCTCTAGTTTTGTAACAATTACACACACATAATGTATTTCACTACTAATCAATAGAACCTTATGTTCTTAGTGTAGATCTTTGATTAGATCTTGTATCCTAAGGGCTTTGAATCAAGCTCTTGTTATCCATGGATTCGGATTGCCTCCTTTTGGCTTATCTTCGTCTCTAGAATGATATCTTACTAAACACGTTGAAGTTGTTCCTTCAACACTTTGTGTTGTTTCTATCCATTAGTACATTGGAGAGGTTCCCCTAACATCTTGTGCTATGTTAGTTTGGTATCAGAGCTTGCTACCCTTTTTTGTAGTAGCAAAGTGGAGTTGTTCCTCCACAAACATTGTTGCTTTAACGTGTTTGTCTACTATACACTTCAAGAAAATTGCAAAGGTACAAGGCCTCATGGAGCATGGGCCTTCACTTTTCCATTAAATGCACATGCGTGTATGTACTCTAATTAAATAAGGCACACCATCGAATCCAAGTGGGTGGGAACGAACCTCACTCTCTCCATCAGGCGCCTTGCTAGTCCATTAACCCAGCTAGGTTAGTTTAACCAAGATTTTGTGTTTGGTAAATTTTTAATCAGTTAGATTATATAGGTCAGCAGTAGAAAAATAGAACTTGAAATTGTTAGTTGTCTAGATTATTACACCATTTTGGTATGTTAACTTAATCCAAGTTAAGTTAACCATCCCTAACCTAAGGGTGTTTGCATGTTAAACCCTTAAACCACATCTTAACTTCCAACCAAACACAACCTTAGAGAGTAGGCTTATACAGTGATAAAATGCTTTAAATTTTCTTACCGGGAAAAAGATATGTCTACTAATGTGCCTTTGCCTCCGCCTCAACACTGCCTTTCATTTTGTTAGCTACTGTTAGGTAGAGAAAAACAGTGAAGCACCATCCGACACTTGTGAGCCATTAGATCTAGCATCCAACTGTTTGAATCGAGGTAGACAAGATGTTTTGAATTTCAAGTAAGATATTCTAAATTTCTGAGCATCCAACTGTTTGAATCGAGGTAGAAACGATGTTTTGAATTTCAAGTAAGATATTCTGAATTTCTTGCAAGATATTCCATGGCCTCAATTTCTTTCTTTCTTTGACCTTCAAAACTGAGTCTCAAATGGATGGTTCACATGCCATCATTTTGACGCCTCTATGGCTCTATTGAATAAAAAGAGAAGTACTTTGGATTCTTTAGATCTCAAGCATAGAAAAACCAGATTTGGTTATACTGATTTTAGAGCCTAACCACCTAAAGCTGTGTTTGGTTGGATTATATGAAACTAAAATCACAAAAGCCATGTTTTCCCTTCCCCGAACTTGAAATTATGGGTTTTATGAAAATTATTTCTACCTACTTATCACAAAACTCAAAAAATCTAAACACATGAATAACCAAAACCAATTTTAGGCGAACAATGAATGGTTTTACTAAATGCTATCATAATGAACTAACAACTTAAAATATGAATTGATAAAAACATGCGAAATATGTGTATGTAAAATTAATTAACAAAACTCTCCATTCAAATGACCACTATGGGAGGTAGGTGGGTTCACCAGATTATGGAACGAACAACCACGATCCATATTCAAATAGTGAAAAAAAAATGCAAGGAAAGCTTTCAATCATCAAAGTAGAGGACTTCTTCACGTAGGGGTGGCAATGGGGCACAGATAGCCAAGGCACCGTTCGGTAGCCCCGCCCCGATCCCCACCAATATTCGCTATTATGGTTTAAATAAATTTTTATTGTTAATATGACTTTAGCTTTTAATTTTATTATTAATATGGCCTCAATATTGCACCTCCTTGTTGTTTGTGCAAAATACCCTATCTACACAAAACAATTAAGTATGGAGGGGTGGAGTTAGTTACGAGGGGTATTTTTGTTATAGTCTAAAAAATGATTTCTTAAATATGTATGTGGTTAAAATTGCCAAGTATACAAAAACATAGGGAGTAGAAAATATGTTGTTGAGTAGAAAACGTGTGTGCATAATGAGAGCATGAGCCAACAAAAGTGTTTAAACGTGTAGGGCTATTTAGTGGTATGCGTCAACCAGTTCATTCAAAAAATTAAACTAATGAAAAAAGATGAACAATATACAACACTCTTCCTCACAGTTAGACTCCACCAAAACTAAGACGTGAAACTCAATGTGAGTTGTAATTAATTTTTTATTAATGTAAAATCTCTTAGCTCGGATATCATAAACTCAATCCTTATATGGACCTTATATGGACGACGAGATTTGGGTTTCTTTGTTTGCTCACTTTCCCAAAAAAAAGATCCAGCGATAAAAGAGAGAATATTTAAATCTAACAGGCAAATGATGACGCGATCTTGATCCAAGTCACGCAATAGGATTTCCGAAGTAAACACAATATATTACTCAGTATGCAATTGATACTTCAACAAGGGTCATGGGTATAGCAGTATATAGGGATAAAAAACGGATACGAATTATTCATATTATTCAACTATCGCATTCGATGGGATATAAATGCAATATAGATTTTCCTATCTGATTAACAATTTCTCTCTTATGTGTATTTGTATTTGAATTCGTATAAAAATATAGTTGTAAATATGATATGGAATTTTCCGAACTATTTATATTCAAATTCGATAAAGAAATATAAGTATTTTATTGCAGTATGTGTAATTAGTTGGATGAGTTTTTAAACTCAATATAAATTCATATTCTTTTAGATGAAATAAATATATTAAAATGATTAAGTGTGATTATACGAGAATAAAGTGTTACTAATATCTTCACATTATGTAAGTTACAAGTATCTCAATCCAACTAAATTAAGTAGAATTCGATTTGAATTTGTATTTATTATAACATTCGACTTTTATTTGTATTTAGTATATTTAAATTTGTATTCATATTTAATATAAAAATACAAATACAAATATAATTTGATCGCTATTTATCTATCCATTTTCACTATAGCAATATATTCAATATTGACCGTCAAACAAGTGTCGCAACTCGCAACCTTCTTGAATCGTATCATGCTTATCCATCTCCAATCTGTATCATGCTTATCCCTCCAATCTCGCCCCAGCTAGCAGTCCCTGATCAGCAAACACCACCTCAGCATGCCACGTAGCCCGACCATGCGGCGAACCCTGCCGCTAGCTTGTGTGCAACCACAAAGTTCGAGAAGCTGTCGCAAAGGAGGCCACGACACCGACCGCCTGATCGGCGCCAATTTAAGGCGGCCGGGTGAGTTGTCCAATTGTCATAGCCAACTTGCCATCTACAGCAAGCAGATCGACCGACCGATCGATCGAGCAGTCGGGGCAAAACCTGCAGTAGCGTGAGAGGGACGATGGCCGCGACGGCGCCGCAGCAGCAAGGGGAGCAGAAGCTGCAGAAGGTGATGGTGGCGGTGGACGAGAGCGAGTGCAGCCACCACGCGCTGGAGTGGGCGCTGCGGAACCTCGCGCCCGTGCTCGCGACGCCGCTGCTCGTGCTCACCGTGCAGCCGCTCGTCCCGCTCGGCTACCTCTCCGCCGCCGCCTTCGGCGCCCCTCGTACGTGACGCAACGCCCCAATTTTGTTCTCTTCTCTTTTTTTGACAAAAAGATTAGCGATTCCATTGTTTCTCCTCTTTTTTTTTATCAATTTGTTGTTGATTGGGATGAGTGATGTGTGTTAGTGGGCACCACCGTTGTAGCCCCGGAGCTGATCAAGTCGATGCAGGAGCAGCAGAAGAAGCTCACGCACGCACTCCTTGACAAGGCCAAGGCCATCTGCGCAGAGCATGGGGTATGTGTCCATCCATACAACTCATTTTGCCATGTTCACTGTTATGATTTTCGGCTTGCTTGGACGTAGGAGTTTTTTCAGATTCGCGTGGAAATTAAATTGTTCTCATGCCCGTTGACTTATTATTTAGTTACTTCTGTATTGATCAACCATCTACAATATATCATTACCTCTAAATATCCAACCTTGCTACTTGTTTGGTCGTATCAATAATTTCAACCCCATTTCCCCTATCTTCTATATAAATTGCTGCGTTCTAATCAGCGAAAGATCAGGGAAACCATCCTTCTTGTGTAAACTCCGTGGAAAACAGGTGCAAAAGTTTATAAAAATTCTAAAAAAGTTACATGAAGATGGCGAGATGTTATATAGCTTTGCAAAGTTTGAAGATTGTCTTCATTTGCAAGATATGAAGAAGGCAAATTTTGCTTGTATAGTGATTTTTCACTGTATCACTATTCCTTTTTGCTGCTTGTCAATTTCGTATCTTCTAACTACTATTGAATTTGATCCTAAAATTTTGCATGGCTATAATACATCTCTCCTCTACATTTAGTATTTTTAAAGATTTTTGGAAAGTTTTAGACATGGTTTCCACGGAGGTTACACGTGTATGAGATGTTCCCAAACCTAATATGTGCTTCTTCTAATTTCATTTCGTCAAAAGGCTTATCAATTTTGAAATTTTTGTAACATAGATTCAAATGAGCCACTAGCTTGTGATTGCATTGGATTCACAGTTTATATGTTTGATCACATACTCTGCTAGCCTTTGCTCATGATCACCCATTCTGGATTCAAGATTTCTGAACGTTATCTACTTCACGGACTTTAACAGTGATAACTGCTCTAGTTTGTTGTAAACTTGAACTGTTCACATAAATGACAATGTAGCTACTTTTTTCAAATTTGGCCCTGTTTTTGCAAATCTAGCCCCCTTCCCGAGCTTGGCAGCCACGGCATAGCAGCCCGGCAGGAGCTCAGCAGCACCTATCAGTGTAAAATAAAATAAAAGCGATAAGATGTGCATACTGGTCACAAAGATGGAAATTGTTGCAGCGGGTGCAAACCCAACTTTTACCAGATACAATAGGTCGATGATAATGCTTGCAAAACTGCTGCAGACAAAGCATAATAAAGTCTTCTTTCATGGTGCGCATCCTTTTTCCAAGCTGCCAAAAATGAAAAATAAGGTGTCAAGTGCCTACAAAATTCTGAAAGAAGGGACAAAGTCATGATTTAAATAAACTAACCCTGTGCACCAGCAAAATATCCTTAAGGTTTCCTTTCCTGTCATCACGTTTGGCAACCCTTAGGAGCCTTCCTACTTGTCTTTCTTCTTTGAGGTGTTGTCATCTTTCTTAAGAAGTCTCTCTGCTTCCCCAGGCCAGAAATCGTTCTCGCAGTATGGCAAGCATGCTGTTGAGATATTGACCTTGCATTCATTGGTGGGCTGAATGAAAAAGTCTTAAAAGTGTATTACGCTCCACAATTACACCCTCCTTAACAGCCTTCTTGATCAAGTTCTGGTACCTAAGAAGATTCACAAGATAGCCAAATGAAGGCCCATAAATAACCAATTAGGTTTAAATCATAAATATCATGTTATAAAGACAAACCAGCTCCGAATGTCAGTTTCTTGCAGTAATCCAAATAACCTATCTAGGTAAAAAAGATTGGATGAAAAATCAGACTTTAGAAACATGAGCTCAATATGAAAATCAAGAACAAAGATTTTGATGATTATTTGCATTTCTCATACCAAAACTTCATGATACACAAAGGTACGGAGAGCTTCCCACTTGCAGAAATGATTTCAGGCCTGAAGTACTTGACAGAATCGATATATGCAAGATAAACGTGCCTTTGATTTGGTAATGGGCAAGCTGAACCATCCTCTTGTACATACATGGCAAATAGACAAACATCCACCCCTTCATTCTTTTGAAACAAGAGAATGGCCTGTATAAAAACAAAAGGCAGTAAGGCAGTAAGACAAACATCTACTAAATAGCTGAAATTTTCATCAAATAAAGTATCATCCAATCACCTTTGATTTGTACGGAAATACCCTAGGATATTTAAAAAATATGAGTAGCACTAATTAAGTATGATTAGCACTAATTAAAAGTGATTAGCACTAATTAAGCACAAACACTAATTGAATGTGTGGCTGGTCAGCATCCTGCCTAGGGGCCATGCTTGGGGAGGAGGCTAGATTTATAAAAACGGGTATCCAGGGGCCAAATTTGAAGGGAAAAAAGTGGCTACAGTGCCATTTGTGTGAAATATTTTACAACAAGTGGAAACATACGTAGGGCCAAGTTGTAATTATGAAAAGATACTTAATCAACAGGAAAAAAATACTTATCTTGAGCTTATTCCACTGCAACAGACTGTGTTCCAGTCTTCCAGATATAACAAATATAACAAATATTGCCATACACGTAGTACAACCATTCTATGAGTGATATAAGGATGGATAAGATTTCTACAGTCTTAATCGTTGCGGTACTAAAAGTTGGGATTACCAACTTGCTCCTTTCTGTACTGCAGGTAGCAGTAGAGACAATTGTCGATGTAGGAGATGCCAAGGAGATGATATGTGAAGCGGCTGAGAAATCAAATGTTGATTTACTTATCCTTGGGAGTCACAGTCGTGGACCTGTACAAAGGTATAGCTAACGATTTAATGTTTTGCTAAGTGTTCATTTTCCTGATTCATCAACACAACGTAGTTGATGCATTATATTTGACTTACAGCCTTTATATGGATTATATTTGACTTTACTCACAGCCTTTATATGAATGCGCACAAAGATTCCATATTTTAGCAGCATTGCACATGTGATCCAAAACAGGAAATAACTTAGAGATCTTGACTTGAAAATATAGGATTCAAAAACTGTGTTACATCATGCGTATTAATTATACATAGTGATCCTTCTTAGTCTGTTCTGAATCTAACGCTTATGTCTGCTTGCCATGAGGCACACGGCCTCTCGTGCAGGCTATTCCATTACATGCTTACATTGCTAACAACATGATCCTGCTAATTATAGATATGCCCCTCACACTGTTGAAGTTTGAACTGCATGAACAAACAATTTAATGAAATAGTTTCTTTCTTGAGCAACCTAAGATTGAAGATAGATTGGTGAATTTTGTCAAACCCGTTAATTTTTATACTCTGTTGATTTCCAATACTCAAATTATGGCTGGATCAGCCAAGTTACATGTAAAACCTAATAACAAAACAGATTCTGGTGGGCGACATGAAATAAATGGGAGCTGAACAAGAACATCTTGTGGTCAATAAAGAAAAGCCACAGCCGAACATATGAAAACTATCACTGGTTAACTAGATAGGTTTTGGCGATGCTCTTTATAATCTGCTTTTAATCATTAACTTACCTGTAATTATCATCCTATTTTAAGATAGAACAGTAGTATAGATATATACTCAAATGATTGTCTGCCCTTGTTTAAAATGAGTTAGTTTTTGAAAGCTTATCTTTAGTTATGTGCCTTGCAAATTCCAAAGTTTTATTACATGTCAAGACTTCCTAGAACTACATTGATACCAGCACAACATTTTTAGCTATCCTTCCTTCAAAACTCTGTTCTATCAAATATGGATTGTTTGCTGAATGCTAAATTTCTAATCCCTTGTGTTCAACGGTGTAGGATGATTGCAAGAATGTTATTATATCACACAAGTATCCAAGTACAGGACATATTTTTGGTGTTGGCAACATATTTTGATACAATGATCTGTTCTCCACATTCTGTTGTCTCTAGTCCTTTGTCTTAGTGTGTGAGCAAAAAGTTTCCAGAATCCAGACTGCGGACTAATTTATAATAAGTTCTCCTTCAGGATGACTTACAGAAAATACTCTGTTTGCGTGTATTGGTTTCAGTTAGAAGCATATGAAACTCATCCTGACCGTTGCCTACTATTGCTGCAGGTTGTTTCTTGGAAGTGTCAGCAACTATTGTATGCATAATGCCAAGTGTCCAGTTCTTGTTGTAAAGAACCAAGGCTGAGGTTTCATGTACAAAACTACAGATAAGTTCTCCATATCTTCAGACGTCTGTTTGGGCAATTATCCAAAAGAACAATAGCATCATTGAATGTATCTGTTTATCCATAGCCAAGATAATTTCGTAAATAAATCAGCTTGTATATGGAGATTGGTATCTTTGTAACAGAACTTTACATGAGATGAAAATATGAACTTATGCATTTATGATGCACTGTACTAATATTGTTTGGCATCAGATTTTAATAAGGTCCGCCTCTTTGTGCATTGATCAGATGAGCATTGAGTGCAGCTTCATGTTGACAATAGTTCTAAGCATGTGATTGGTAGGGTACATTTTTCTAAGTTCACTAGAAGTTGTCGTGCTAGATGCTAAATGAAATGCAGTGCTGTTAAGAGGGTGTTTGGATTGATTTTTGCCGATGATTTTTTGTTGTGATTTATGATTTTTCGTTGAAAATAAATAGTAATGATTAAAAAAAATAGTTTTTTAGAATGAGAGAGCAAGTGGTGCAAAAGGTGATAAATACGTGCGTATGATAGCAATAAAAGGAGTAAGATAGGTGGTGTACCTATAACCCTGCCTTATCCTCGGATCGATATGGTAGCAAGTTAAGTGAAATTGCTACTATGAAAGTAGATGTTTGAATTGGTTTTTGGCTTTTTTTTTTAAGTAGAAGCCAGAAGTTAACACGAACAACGCCTAAATTTGGTGTCCTGAATTTATGCAACAAGAAGGCTTTGTATGGTATGTATTGAAGTATAAGTGAATTGTTTATTTTTTTTACATTAGTTTAAACTTTTAGGTGAATTGGTTGGTGCATGTAACTCAATATGCTATCAGAACCAAGAGGTCTTGAGTTCGAGACCTAGTTGGCGTAATTAAAAAAATAATTATACTCCACTTCTATTCTACGTCTTAGGCCTGAGAGAGGTTACACGTGAGGGGGAGTGTTGAAGTATAAGTGAATTATTCATCTTTCTTTATCAGTTTAAGCTTTTAGATGAATTTATTGGTACATACAACTCAATAGCATGATTCACCTCTGTGGCATGATTCACCTCTGTTGAATGTCTTCATAGCTTATCGAGATCACGTCTGGCGAGTTCCGACTAGTCGACTACAGCTTCCCTAGCACAGATGTTGGGAGCCCTCTGCACCCTAGCTTCTAATGCTAATGTAGCTTCGGCCTCCTAGTACAAAATGGGCTCTGAAGAATCGATTTGAATAGCTCGGGAATGTCTATTTATCTCTCACATGATTTTTTTGCACAAATTAGTCAGATTTTCTTGCCATTGGATTGAGATCATCCATATCAATTCCCCCACACACCATCCTCATCCCACCTCTTCGATCCAACTGAGTTGTTTGAGCCCTAACGCCGCTACCCGCTGCCTCGTTGGCAACCTCCCTCCTTTGCTGCTACCCACTGCAGTGGCGCACCACCACCTCCTTCCATAGCTGTCACTAGCGTCCCATCTCCATTGACCCACTCTTCTTCCTTAGCTGTCAAATTTGTCACCGCAGCCACGCCTCCTAATGCTCATCAATTCTCGTCGCCCGTTGCCTCCACCCGTGGTAGGCAGTGCCCTACCGCCATCCACATCCAGTCATCTTGCCATCCTAGCCTTCATCTAAATCCGAGCCCTGATGGACCCTAAAATCCTAACCTACTGAAGCCGAGCTGTAATACGGCAAATTCCACCCTAACTCGTCGCCACCACCATCAGAGAAGATGGTCTCGCCGACCGGATCACAAATCTCCAAGCAAATCACAATGTTAGAAAGTCGAATGATTTGCACAAAAATTATCATTCCATAAATGTATAGCAATTCTGATATCTTAATTCCACAACGGTCAATGAACAAATCATAATTCCAAACTGAAGCTAAACAAGTTGCTGGAGGATTTTCTACTGATTAAAACAATTTCTACCAAAATCCCCAATGAACAAGTTTGGACGGCTCGTCTCTACCAGGGGTGGGGCAGAGTGGACCAGCTAGGGTCATGGGTGTTCAGCTGTACACCCAAATATTTCTGCAAAATACCTTGTATATATATAGTAGGTATATTTTACATATATATTAATAATTAGACCAAATACTTCATATTATCCCCTAATAGATTTCAACTCACCTCTCCTCCTCCAAATCATCTCAAGTAGTGTGGCCTAATTGGGTAGCCCAATAGCTTTTAGCCCATTCAGAGATACCTTCCACTGCAAACCAAGTCCTGGCCTATCTCTCTCTCAGGCTGTTAGGCGACGCTTGCACACGGGTCCATGAGGCATCCAAGCATCGGACATGGTGACTTGGCAGCGAGCCAACAGGCGAGGAAGGCTCTTAGGCTCCGGCTTGGCCTCGGCGGCAACGCGTGAAGAGCGGCAGCACGTTGGATAAGAGGTAGGAGAAAGGTAGCAAGTGCCAAAAAAAGCGAGTGGCAAGCGGGACCTAGCTAAACCTCTTGAGAGCCGTGACCCTATGATAGACCACGAGGTGGTAGTCAGGCTGATGGGATCGGTGTGGTAGGCCATATGTCGACAGCAGCACAGTGCATCCCTATTTCTTAATTTCTTTGTTTCACATCTAAATTCCCAATTTAATAATTTTTCTTAACTATTTTTATAATTTTTTAAAATTATTTGAGGCTATAAAAAATTCCCTATAAAAATTATACTTCAATTTTTTGCTATTAGGAACCTTTACCCCCATCTGCATCCGCAGCTGATCTGTGATCCTGCACGCCCACTTCTTGGGACCGCCCACAACATATCACCAATCGCCACTAGATTCTCTCACCAAACCACGGACTTTGTCGGACTCACGCGAATATTTTACTCGCAGCTATTATCCATGCAACCACTGATCCAACCATGAGTCGACGGGGGCTAAAGGGGGATGTAACTTACCAGGCGCGCGTCCGGCCCGTGGATTTTTATAATCGGCTCCCGCAAGTGGGCAACTAGCTGAGCTAGGAAACTGGCTGATGACCGACTTAGAAAATCTTCCTACGCCCTCGATGATCACTCATCATTTGTAAACCAGCTAGCTAGGCACGACTATGGCTGGGTCCTCCACCCTTTCCTTCTATTCCATTCCAAGTTGCACGGAAACAGGCGTGTAAAAACCGCGGAAGTGGGAGCCGTTGGGAGGTCACGCGGGTCGAGACGAACTCAGTTGCGGCACTCAAAAGGTTCATCCCATTTAATTTACTCATGTATGCTTCTCACTTTAATTAGGTCAGAGAGTAGAGAAATCATTTGTTAAAATGCAAAAAAAGATGACTAACATCTGCAGGTATTAAATATTCAGATCAATATATTACCTGACCATAAGGTTTTAAATATTGAGACCAATATATTACCTGGCCATAAGGCTTTTTGCTTCAGGGACCGCAGGATTTATGTACCATTTGCACGCTGAACCGCCTGTCAGTGATACCTTGTCTGAAACACCAAGCATTAGGTCTAGGCTTCTGGTAGTAGTGATGCACAATAGCATAACAGACATACCTGCAAAGCACTTGACAAAGAGTGCCAACAAATATCACAACTTGTGGAGAAACCTGTCCATCCTTGTGCACTTGTTCGCCTGGGAATGACATAGCCCGCTCACCCCAAAGCACAACATCAACTGTAGCATTGCTGTTGTTCCAGCGAAAGGAAATGCAAGTTAGAATAGTTCTCAAAGAGCACTACCACAGATAAACTGTCAAACAAACACTACTATTGTACAGACAAACAAAAAAAATATGTCATGAACAATAGGCATGCATAACTGACCCCGTGTTGCCTATAGTGATAGTTCTCTTCAAGCTGTTTGCCTGTCGTGATCTTACCCGTAGCGTTGAAACATTTGAGATCATGGTGACCACTCCGATCACATCTAATTTGGGTAACGGTAATGCATAAGCAAGTGTTAATGCTTTCTAGGATGTTAAATTTCTGTGTTCAGTGGTTTACCTGTGAAGTAATCATTGCAGTCAACACGTGACCGGAGCTGCTCCATGGGAGTAAGGGAGTAGGAACACACGGGAAAAGTAGGTGGGATTTCAACAACCTCCTCTACTAATGTCCACCTTGTAAAAATGATCATGATGTCATTTATCACTGGTTTGTACTTGTTGGATTTCTTGACTCGGAAATATGAGATGTTGTAAACGCCACTTTCCTTTATCAGAGGCTTGAACTGCTCATCTGAACGCGGGTAAATCTGCACGTGCACGCTATTTCCCAGTCCAAAAAGCAGTGTTAGAACCAAAGATGTTATTAGACATGGTTCGGACCTTATTAGAATTGTTCCACAACTGACTCCGCCTGGCACGCCTCAATGGAACGGGGTATCTGAACGGAGGAACCGGACCTTATTAAACATAGTTCGGTCTATGATGAGCCAATCTAATCTTCCATTGTCTTTCTGGGGATATGCTCTAGAAACTGCTGCGTTTACACTAAACAGAATTCCATCTAAATCAGTGGAAAAGACACCATACGAGAAATGGACCGAAAAACGTCCTGGATTGTCTTTCCTTAAGATATGGGATTGTGTGACTTATGTAAAACGTTTAACGTCTGATAAGCTCCACTCTAAATCTTATAAATGTTTCTTTGTTGGGTATCCTAGGGAAATCAAAGGATATTATTTTTACAATCGGAAAGAAGGCAAAGTGTTTGTCACTCGGAACGATGTCTTTTTGAAAAAGAGTTTCTTTCAAAGGGAGTAAGGTGTAGCTTGAAGAAATTCGGGAAACACCTGAAAATGTTTCAGCTCCTATTAAACCTCAACAGGATGTACAAGATATTGTACAACCGGTTATGGAGGCACCACCCCCACGTAGGTCTACAAGGGCACGTCGCGCAACTGAAAAGTTCACGCTCCTAACCACGGGACAACGCGACATATTGTTGTTGGACAATGATGAGCCCAAGAGCTACACGGAAGCAATGATGGGACCAGACTCTAAAAAATGGCTTGGAGCTATGAGGTCCGAAATAGAATTCATGCATGATAATCAAGTTTGGAACTTGGTGAATCGACCTGATGGTGTAAAAACTATTGAGTGTAAATAGATTTTTAAGAAAAAGATAGACATGGATGGAAATATTCACATCTATAAGGCATGATTGGTGGCGAAAGGTTTCAAGCAAATTCAAGGTGCTGATTATGATGAAACGTTTTCGTCTGTCGCTGTGCTAAAGTCTATTCGGATCCTTCTAGCGATTGCTGCCTATTTCGACTACGAGATTTGGCAATTGGACGTCAAAATGGCTTTCCTAAATGGAAACCTAAGCGAGGATGTGTACATGACACAGTCTGAGGGTTTTGTTGATCCGAAAAATGCTGGGAGAATATACAAGCTTCAGAAGTCCATTTATAGATTGAAACAAGCATCTCGGAGTTGGAATCTTCGTTTTGATGAAGTAATCAAAGGGTTTGGCTTCATCAAGAATGAAGAAAAGCCTTGTGTTTATAAGAAGACTAGTGGGAGCGCACTTGTTTTTCTGGTCTTGTATATAGATGACATATTATTGATCAAAAATGATATTCCAATGCTAGAAGCTGTGAAGTCTTCTTTAAGAAAAAGTTTCTCAATGAAAAATCTCGGAGAGACAGCTTACATTTTGGGCATAAAGATCTATAGAGATAGATCGAAGAGGCTAATTGGATTAAGACAAAGTACATACATTGACAAGATATTGAAACGGTTCAATATGCAAGATTCCAAGAAAGATTTATTGCCTATGTCACATGGCATTAGTCTTAGCAAGACTCAGTATGCTTCAACACTTGATGTGCTTCAACACTTCATCATGTATGCTATGCTTTATACGCGTCAAGATGTTTAATATGCTCTAAGTGTTACGAGCAGGTATCAATCTAACCCCGATCTAGCTCACTGGGTGGCTGTAAAGAATATTCTTAAGTACTTTAGAACGACTAATGATATGTTCCTTATTTTTGGAGGTGAAGAAGAGCTCGTTGTAAAAGGTTACACCGATGCTAGCTTCCAAATTGATAAAGATGATAGCAGATCGCAGTCTGGTTTTGTGTTCTGCCTCAATGGAGAGGCAGTGAGTTGGAAAAGTTTCAAGTAAGAAACGGTAGCTGATTCGACAACTGAGGCCGAGTATATTGCAGCTTCTGAAGCTGCAAAGGAAGCTATTTGGATCAGAAAATTTGTTTTTGAGTTGGGTGTGATCCCTAGTATGTCCAGTCCAACGGATCTCTATTGTGATAATAGTAGAGTCATTGCACAAGCAAAGGAGCCTAAGTCACACTAAAAGTTCAAACATATACTTCGGCGCTATCACCTTATCCGTGAGATCATTGATAGAGGTGAAGTGAAGATTTGCAAGGTGCACACGGATTTGAATATTACTGATTCGTTGACGAAGCCTCTCCTACAACCAAAGCATGAGGCACACACGAGTGCAATGGGTATTAGATACTTACATGATTGACTCTAGTGTGAGTGGAAGATGATTGTATCAAGTCTATATTTATGAAATTTTGAATAAGGTGTTATTTGGTTCCTTGAATAATGATTGTATGCATTGATTGGCAAGTATGTGACTTGTTCGTGAAACTCTTTGTTTTATTTAATGTTATTCTAAAGATCCCTAGTCTTATTTCATTACGTGGGATAACAATGATTTATGGACTAGCATATGTATTGATTAATGATCATGTTTCACGGATCATGGATATAGGAATATCAAATCAATAATGTGGACACATATTAGAGAACATGGTGTTGGATTGACCCACTCTGAGACGTTGTTGGGATTGTTATGTTAATATGTGATATCAAGCGATCTCGAGTGGTATACCTATTGGATCGTTCAACCTGAAATCGCCATTGTTTCTCAATATGTGTAGTGATGCGCTTTGGGGCTGTCAAACACTACTCCGTAACTGGGTAGCTATAAAAGTGGTCTTCAGGTGTATCATGAAACATGGAATGGGATGTGAGCGGATTAAGATGAAATTTGCCCCTCCTACATAACAGGAGACATATCTCTGGGCTCCTCGATGTGGTTGGATTAGGGAAGTGCATAGTCATGCCAAGGTGATTAAAGAGTTAATCACAATGTGGCTAAAGAGTTAGTCATGAATTGTAATCCACCACAAGATCGAGTGAATGGTTGAGCTATCACAAGGGTAGCACGAATCTCGCCTTAAGTTCGACTGGTATCCTGTGGCAAAGGGATCCAAGTGTGTGTATATCAAGGTTTAGCCGATATGATCTTTATGTGTATTCGGGAGTCAATATGGCCTGCTAGGTGCTACTATTGACTTTTGGCTTAAAAAAGGTTTTCGGGTCATGGCTATCTACACATGAACCTAACGGGTCCACACTTAAGGGCTTGGAATTGGAAAGCTTGCCTATATGATTATCTCTAGTGCAAGTGGGAGATTGTTAGTGATGTGCCTAAGAGGCAATCATAAACAATTCGGTTTTATAGGCTAAAAGGGATATTGACCCATATGGGATTAGGGTTATAATGGGCCTACAACGTGCAAGCCCATTAGCATGCTCTATAAATATGTGGAGGCAGGGCTGCAGGTGGGTGATGCTATCTATACTGAAAACCCTAGCCACCACCTCCCCTCGGCCGTATCCCGAAACCCTAGCCGAGCGCGCGTGTAACATCTTGATTTTTGGGGATTTTTAAAACTTTGAATTTGAAAGCAAATTTCTAGAATTTTTTGAATTTAAATAAAGCTTAAATGGAATTTTCAAAAAATTTTAAATAATTTAATATGATTAAATTATACTTCAACATTAGCTGAAAACATTTCTAATTGAGTTCCTTGTGTCACAAGAAATTTACTAGAATTTTTTGGAATTAAATTAAGCCTCAAATGAATTTTAGAATTTTAAAATAATTTTATCTGAGTAAAATAAACATCAACATAAGTTAAAAATATTTTATTTGGATTCTTCAGGTCTCAAGGAATTTTCTGGTATTTTTGGTGAATTTTTGGGATTTATTTGCCATTTTCTAGAGCTCTTCGAATTTTATTTGATTTTCTGAAAAGAAAAGAAAAATAAAAATCCTCTCGGGAAATTTCCTCCGCCGCCCGATCTGGCCCCTCCCCACGTGTCACCCATCCGGCGCTCCCCTGCCGCCGCCGTACCTCCTCCCGCCCACCTTGCTTCCTCGCCGCCTGATCCTCTCCTGTGCCACGCGGCAGGCATCCGTGCGCCCTCACCGCACCGTTCGTCGCCGCCCAAACCCTAGCGCACCCGCACCCGCAACCCCGCTCGCCCAGCCGCCCGATCCAGCCGGCGCGCCACGCGGCGCCATCTCCCGCGCCCGCAACCCCGCTCGCCTAGCTGCCCGATCCAGCCGGCGCACCACGTGGCGCCATCTCCGCGCCGCGCTCGCGATGCTCGCGCGCGCCGGCGCCACGCTGCCGCCTATCGTGGCCGTCCCGCCTCCGCGCCGCGCGATCCCCGCCGCTGATCCGGATCTGGGCCGACGGCCCAAATCATGCCGCGTGCCGCGCCCGCGACCGTCGGATCAACCCGCCGCCCACGCCTCTCCGCGCCACCCGCCATGTGGCGCCACGCCGCCACGCCGCCATGTGGCATGACACGTGGCAGCCACGTCAGCAACAACCGGTCCCTCGGTGCCACATCGGCATACCACGTCAGCACGTGCCACGTGGCGGCATATGAGCGCGCCACGTCAGCCCGCCTCGCTGCGTCAGCAGGCCCCTCTCCCGCGTACACTATTTCGACGGCATATGAGCGCGCCATGTTGAACCCAGTTTGCAATCTATTGTTTAATTAATTTGTTTTAAATTACATTGCATCGCTATTTTTATTCAAACACTTGTACTGTTATCGCCCCAATTGAGTTTATCCCTCCTTGATATTTTGGAATGCCATGATGCCATTGTCACCATAGGTTGGGAAATTTACTAGTGATATTAGATTATTGTCACATGGGTTGGTACGATAGAATTGCTTAGACCTGCTTAAGTTTACGATTGGGTTATCATCACATGTGATTTATCAATTTGACTTAATGAGATATGGAACTGTGGTTGGTGCCACGTGTACTAAAATTTGTGCCATGACGTTGGTGCGTCATCGGTGGTGGTTATACAAACTTGGTTTTGCACTCGGGTGAGTGATCGTGCAGTAAAGGGGGAAGTGCAGGTGCACTTTGGGGGATGTGGTAGTTTCGCCGGTAATGTTAAGGACTTCACTTTGTGCGCCATTGATCTGAGTTTTACCGTGCAAACCACATGTCTGGTATGGGATGGACCTGGCTGACTAATTTGGGAGGTTCCAACTTTAATCTTGCCATTGAGATGAACATGGTTGCTGATTTCCATGTGCCGCAAGGGGGGTGTGATGCCAAACCCTAGCTGGCGGATTAAGTTGTAACTGAACTTTGTAAAGGTCTTGTTGTGATTACCTTAAGCCTGGGCTAATCACATCGTGTGGGTACAGTTGTGCAACCTCTACAGAGTGTAAAACTATTCGAATAGTCGCGTCCTCGGTCATGGACAATGCTCGGTGATTTCACACGAGGGGTAGTTATTTTTGAAAACTGTGATTGGAAGTGGACAGGTGTTCACTGTTGGTTAGCTTATGGATGGGAGATCCATAAGCGGTTGGTTAGTTTGTGGATGGGAGGTCCGCAAGTAGTATGTCAATTCATTTGATTATTTATTTAATTATCGTTTTACTTAAAGTTCGCCTTCAATCTATTATTTTTATTTCAACTGTCTTTTATGCAAATTAACCTTTCAGCCATCCCTTGGTAAGCCTTGCATACTATATTGCATTCATTTGTTACAAACGACTTGCTGAGTACCAATGTACTCACGGCTTTATGCCCAATGTTGCTCAGTTGAGGAAGAGGAGCATCACCAGCAGGAGGTTCCAGAAGGAGAGTACTTCGACGACTTCGCGGATTAGGCTTCGTTCTCCACTCGATAGCCTGTGGGCTTGTCGATTGGCCACTACGCTTTATTTTGGCTTTCCGCTGCTACTTTCGTTAAGCCTTCGGGCCAGTCTATTGTAAGCTTGACCATAAAGTCGTACCTTTTGAGATTTATCGATATCTGAGCTTTTCCTTTATTTTATCGTGTATATGGTTGTGATGACATCTATGTTTAACTGTGTGCACTGGCATGATCCTAGGACTAGTGCAGAATACACAGAGAGACCAAATTTGCATATTCGGGTCTCGACAGCGCGGTGCTAGCACACCAGCGCACGGTGTTCCATTCCGAACGTGTGGACTCCGTGGAGGCGCTGCTGCTGTTGCTGTTGTGCTGATCGGCGAGAAGCGCAAGGCTATTACTAGGACGCGAGGAGGAGACGTTCAGTTCGTGAAACGATCAACTGCTTCTTCTTCATCGACGCGCATCTACATTGGACCAGGCTGCTCCAACTCTTCTTCTGCTGCGCAGCACATCTAGTGGTAACTATCCATAACTCCCTTACACACATGTTTTCGGTTGAACACGGTAGAAAATCAAATGTTGTAGCTAGCGTAGTCTACCCGTTCTCCTTCATTTTGGTCATAACTTTTGATCCATGATGAATTTTAAGATGAGATTAGATCCATTGCATAGCCCTTGAAATTATCTTTCCAACGAGTACAAGAACACCCTAATCGGAGTCTGTTTGTGAAAGTTATGACCTTTTTAGTAACTGCCTGTCAGGCTATCCCGAACCGAATCCGAATTAAATTCTGAGTTGAATCTGAGTTTGAATCCAGTTGGGCTTGTGGGAGGTACAAATTAGGCTTGAAAATCTTATCCAAACTTGCAGTTTAAGTCCTTAGGCTCCTCCCTTTTGATTGCCTGAAATTATACTAAACAAAGAATACAACGTGTATGCATGGTATATATATTTGTCATCAACACTTCTTCTGCTTAGCACATCATGAACATCTGAAGGTGTAATAAACGAAAAGAACAACACATATGCATGGTATATGTAAGAATCGATTGTTGTGTCATTCTTATTATTTTGTACAACCTGATTAGTGTAACAGCGATCGAAAGATGTATGCATTGCAATAATGTTATTCACAGTAGTTTCGAGGAAGGGAAAAGATGGCCGTAGCACGGCGGGGATGGGCTATGACATGAGAGCGAGTGGAGCGGTGCGTCGCACGGAGGAGGAAGCACTGTGACCGCGGGGCAGAGGGACGAGCGGAGCGGTTTGGGGGAAGCTGACGCAGCGGGCGGGGTCCACGGCAGCAGTGCTGACGCGCCGCGAGCGATGGGACGACTTCAGCGCCAGAGAGAGGGGCAGGGAGGGGGCCGGTCCTGGAGGCCCAGCGAGGGCAGGTTGCCTCGGCACGCGTCGTCGCGCAAAAATCCTCTCAGATTTTGCAAGCCATTTTGACATCACACTGCTCAAAGTCAAGAGGCCACTGGTCATGTGGGTGGATCTCTAGGTCAATCCATTTGTGGTAGCCACATAGAGGTTTTGGGGCCTGGGGGTAGATGAGAGAGGTTGTTAGTGCGTACTTTGAAAGAGAAATAGTTGAGAAACACACTGTAATTGATCTTTACCAGCTGCCAATAGCTGTTCGTGTCCCGACGGCGGTCGAGATAGTTACAGGAGGGGCAAGGTCACGACAGGCAGACAACTTGAAGAGAACTATCACCATAGGCAACGCGGGGTCAGTTATGCATGCATATTGTTCATGACATGTTTTTTTGTTTGTCTGTACAATAGTAGTGTCTGTTTGACAGCTTATCTGTGGTAGTGCTCATTGAGAACTGTTCTAACTTGCATTTCATTTCGCTGGAACAGCAGCAATGCTACGGTTGATGTTGTGCTTTGGGGTGAGCGGGCTACGTCATTCCCAGGCGAACAAGTGCACAAGGATGGGTAGGCTTCTCCACAAGTTGTGATATTTGTTGGCACTCTTGTCAAGCGCTTTGCAGATATGTCTGTTATGCTATTGTGCATCGACTACTACCAGAAGCCTAGATCTAATGCCTAGTGTTTCAGACAAGGTATCACTAACAGGCGGTTCAACGTGCAAATGGTACATAAATCCTGCAGTCCCTGAAGCAAAAAAGCCTTATGGCCAGGTAATAGATTGGTCTGAATATTTAATACTTGCAGATGCCAGCCATCTTTTTTTGCATTTTAACAAATGATTTCTCTGCTCACTGACCTAATTAGAGTGAGAAGCATGCATGAACCAATTAAATGGGCTGAACACATGACTTCAAGTGAACTCAAAGCTGTTGCTGAACCAAAAAAGGTCTCTGATATCAAGTACCTTCACCCTTTCAAAAATAAGGTACGCTTTTATTACCATATTTCATACCTCTACCATGTTTAATTGTGTAATTTTTATTACCGTATGTCATACCGCAGTCTCTTGACATAACATGCTTAATTGTGTAATTTTTTGGTAATTTTATCTATTGTGAATGTTGCTAAAAAATTCATATAATTTTAATATTTGTAGGAGTTGTTACATATAGCAAATGAGCTCAAAAAATTTTAAAATTTTGTGTAAGGTCTCCCAACATAGTCATAGTAATTGTGTAAAATTTTGAGAATTTTATAAGCTCTGAGCTTGATTTATGGATTTTGAACCTTAGGATTTGACGGTGAGATGGTAACAAAGGGATTTCATTTTGAAGAATTGAATATGAAAAGACAATAATATTTGATATTGCAAATTAAAATAAACTTCATAATAAAGCTAAAAATAACATGGCACACAGGGTTTGGTTACGTGTATAAGAAACAACATCATGCACGATGGAATAAACCGAAATATTTCTATGATACATGTGCGTCTTTTCGAATAGAAATAAATTCGATCTTTGGAGGACTAGTTCAAAACGGCCCAACCGACTGTGTAGACTAGGGCCATTTTTCTTCCTTACGAGCTCAACGTTGAACTCCTCAGCGACCTCTTTGGCCTTGGTCGTCATTTTCCCTCGAGATGAGCCTTCGTCTCCCGACGTATACGCTTGATTTACTCATCATTACAGCACTCATCCTCTCATATCACATCAAATTAGTACACCGAAGAACTCGATCGAAAACCCTTGAAACAAGAAATCACTCGAAGAGGCCAAAATCAAGTAAAAACGGGTTTCTTCATGAACTTGCTATCAAAGTGTTTAGATAATGAAAGATTAATATTCAAAGGATATCTCTATCTCAATCAGGTTCTTGGCACAACAAAATCAAGAAGAGAGAAGAGGTGAGATCAAAACCAACTGAAACAAGAGCAAATAAATCAAAATACGAAATAGACATAGAGATCATCAAAGATTGATGTATTACCACTTGAAGAGGTAGGTTTTACAGCCACTCCATCTTGGAGGACAGAGAGCATACTATGCACTTCAAACCCTAACCCTAAAACATGAAGACATAAAAGAGATGAGTTGGATGTTTTCAACATGTCTCAATCCCAATCCCTTCTATAAATGTGCTAGCCAGCTCCATCCATCCGTTAGTGGATACTATCCACTTAACACAATGAAAAAAAAATCCGTTAACCTCACACACACGAGTTTTACTCATACAATTTTATTTATGCACGTTTTTCAAAACGCATAAACCGAATCCATTAAGTCCTTTACCTTGACCCGTCTCGATCAAACCAGCTCTACCTTGATCCAAACTACTCTCCAACGCGTCGCCCACACGCCGCGGATTTAATCCAAGGTGGTTTTTGGCATTTTGGCCAAACTACTAAAATACTCCTCGTTAACCGGGTCAACACCATCCATTGCAAGCAATCGCCATGCCTGCTATGTGTAGGTGCACCACTAGTTTGTCACACATTACCAAATCTCTCTCATCCCGATTCCACCGAACCACGACTCATTTGGCCTGTACAAGCCACATGGCGCCATCCCAGCTGTTCGAACTCACCTTCAATATTTCTCATCTTTCTCGTTCCATATTTGAGCTCACCGTCTCACTCAGCATCCTCGATTATTCTGTGCCTTAGCTTCTCCATGAGCCTAGCCCCGATCCTCGCCGTTGACCATAGTTGACTCCAAGCGACCTGCACATCCAAAGATAAAGAAATTATTTTTAGATAAGTTCTTCATAACTTAACTCATGTTAGCTAAAACATGCATCATGCAACCTTAATACAATGACTCAAATCACCTCAACTCAATCACTGATTCAAATTCTAAAATTCTCAATTTGTACGCAAAACCAATCCTACTAAAGTGCGATCTCTGCAAAATCAAATAACTACTCCAGAAACATTATAATAGTTAATTACAACATTAAATAGGGCCTTCTCACATAGTCTTTCAGAACTAAAATCGTCCCATTCGGCAAAGCGTTCTGGTTGCCAATCCTCAAGTATGCTGTTTTTGTTCCATGATTCTGCTAGGAGATCAGGGCAATCGTTGGCAAGCCAAAATAACTAATTAACCCATAGATATGGATCTCTACGTATTTACTATGGTTTAGGCTGGGTTTTTTTGAACCTATGGTTTAAATATTTGAATTCTGACTATTCGCAAGAGAAAGCACGCATAAAAAAATAGTCGCATGTGATTTTTGCCGGTACAACTGAACTTATTACACTTTTTTCTACATTTTTTCTATTGACCCCGTCTAAGAAAATGCACCATTTAAAAATTAGTTACTGTAGTTCATGCAAGTATAAGCTAACTGAAAGTGGAAAAACCCAGGCCTTAGTTTCCTTATTGAAACTTCAAAAGTTTGCAGTTAAAGTATATGTTTTCTGTTTGAATGATGGCCCTTGTTTTGCACATGAAGTATTGTGTGTCATGGTTCCGAAGCTCGAAGAGTAACGTCTCATACCTGACACAATCAACAAATCCAATCACATGGTCACGTTATGATTTGTTGTATTTTTGCTGGTTATTCGCTCTATCGCATATGGGCAGTTAGCCTGTCAGGGGGTTCTGATGTACCTTTCGCACTGAGAATGCACTTGCTGCATAACATGATAATGGGTTACAAGAGAGTCGACGTACAGAATACAATTTCAGCCTCTCTTAAATTCCAATAGATTGTACCTTCCAAGACAAACAAATTTCGACAAAGATAATTCTTTCTCCGATGCCATGATCTCGGATTCGAGTATATAAGAACTAACGCCCATTCCCCAGTGGGATGGGCATCTGGCTCCCATGGCATGTCGTCAATCACACTCGACTCCAAACATTCAGGTCATACAAGACATCCAAATAACTGGTTTTTCAATCGACAACATTTGCAAAATTGCGAGAGCATATGAAAGATATTCTTAGCAACTTAAACACGAGCATTTTTGTTCAAGTTGTCCCAGCGAACTCTATAAAGCCCCCAAGCATATCACTGGAATCAGGAGTGCAAAAAGAACAGCGCAGAGAATTGAATGGGTCATAATGCAAATACGACATACGCTCTCATTTGCCAGCTCAAGCCTTGCGGTTGCGGGGTGACGAACCCTTCTGGCCTACTGGGTCTCTACTTCCAACCAAGTATCTCTAACGCTGCTCCTAATCATCCAGCTTCCTATTTGATAATGTCAGCATGAATTGCCCTTCGGATTCCTTTTACCACCAAAAAGTACTGGAGAAGAGCATGAAGGATATGTATGATTCATGAGTGAAGTATTCTGTTTAGACAAAGGATTGGCCAGATTTACAACTATATTATGCAAAGGGAGCTAACCTCCACCGTAGTGATAAGCGGTATAAACATCATCCAGAGATTGTTGGCATTTGGACCATCGATTAACTTCTGATCAACATGAATGGGCTTGCTCCCATTTGACATAACAATAGTAATTTCTTTCAGCAAGTTTGGAACCCATGGAGTTCCATCAAGAAGAATCTGTGAACACAGTTGTAATGCATCCTCTATTAACCATCAAGAAGCTAGACACAATCAAATGCAGGTCAAATACAGCACGAAACAAACCTTTTCCCCGTGATGTCTTGCACCTTCGACTGTTCTACACCAATGCTATTGGCAAGGGAATATCCTAAAATAAGCAGAATATTGTGCTTCCATTAGAAATTAATATTCATATACAAAAAAAAGATTTCATAAGCATAATTGTTTGTGTATGAGATCTGCGACATAGATATACTAACAAATCTAACTGTAAGGTTCTTAGTGAAAACATTTACAATGAAATAGCATGTCACAAGGTAAATCAGCAGGTGGGGTTAAAGGAATTAATATTGACAAATGCAAAGTGGAACATTATTGAAAACTCTTGAAAAACATTTGCCTATTAAAATATATTACCAGAATAAAGATGGTAGCAGAACTGCAAAATGCAAACAATGCACCACATACAACAAGCTAGGCCTGTTCTTTTTTGGCGCGACTTGTGGGTTTTAGCTACGGCTTATAACTTTTGGATTGTTCATAAGAGAGTACGAAGTAAGAGAAACTCGTGTGCGGTTTTGGCCGATATAAAACTTATAGAGCCCGCCTTAAAACGAGACTTTGTTTGAAAGCTAGTTACTGTAGAAAAGCCGAAAAACAACTTTAAGAAGCTAAAAAGAAGAGGCCCAAAGATCAAAACATGAAATGTAGAGTTCAGCTCCATTTGTATAATTGCTTTAATGCTTTTAATCACATGGTATTGTATATGATTGTATGCAGTATGCACATCTCATCTTGGAGAGAGTTCTACAACATTTCAACAGAAGTTTGGACATTGAAACTGCCATAACCATGTATTGTATTTTGCAAAAAGAAGAGTTGAAAATCATGGCACACCATAGGATGACCTGAGAGCTATCACCTGTAAACCCTGAAATAGCACTAAACTCCCTCCCATGTCAGATTAGCATGGACTAAGACACTATATCTTACAAAATATCCCAGCATAGGACAGGTTCAGTTTCATAATGTGAAGACTAGATAACATGTTGAATGGTGGCCATGCAAATGACATAGAAAGATAATTAGATTCACATTATGTTAGCACTTAAAGCTACAGAGTAACTCAAAAGATTATAGTCAGTTATCATGCAAACATCAATATACTGAAAGAAGGAAAGATACACATGGTCTTCATGCAGCAGCTAGTATGCATTGTAGTATTCATTCAAGAGCACCAAAGATAATCAACAAAAGCAAAAGAACAAAAAGTTGCAGAAGTATTTCCATGGAAATTGCAAATATTTGGTGAAGTGCTGATATATTATTCAGTATAGTGTGATGGAAATTATTGCATAATAAGTGAATATATACATTACCCCATGTTCTTGTTTGTTGATTCCTAAACCATAATGGATGTATCGCAAAAGCGATTATGATCTTCTTGTAAAGAAATCATTATACTCAAATCCATCAGGTGGTGAGAGCTGAGCATGGGTCAATACAACCAATGCTCTTCGCCAAATGGCCTTTCTAGATGAATTGGTGATGGTTCTTATAACTTGTTCATCCTAGGTATCCATTCTATATGCATCCAAGCAATCCACATACAGGAGAACATCAATAGTCTTGTTCAAAAGAAACCTACTTGTTCTTTGTGGCTGCGGTTTATAACTTTTAGTTGAAAATTTGAAATTTTAGTTGTTCACAACAGAAATTACAGAGAGAGAGATACTTACTTGTAATTTTAACTGGTACATTTTTGAAACTTATACTGAATCAATCGGCAGAAAACCCTAGAAATACCCTAACAAATTTGAGCAGGGAAGGCGCATAAGGTCTGAATTGATCATAGTATATACTCACTATAGTCACATCAAATTCAAAATTAGTTCAAACTAGTTTGAACTGAGTTCATACCCATAATATTCTGCACGCAAGTGTAGAATGCACGCCGAAAAGTTACTACCATGTGTGAGTGAAGTTATTGCGAAACACATGCAGAGTTGCTGTCAGTTGTAATACTACACAACTGGCAGCAACTCTACATGTATTTGACAGTAACTTCACTCATGCACGACAGTAACTTTTTGGCGCACATAGTGTGCGCAACCACACAGGTGCAGAATAGCGCAGTCTGTATGTATGTGTGTGTGTGTGTGTGTATTCTAACATCAATAAAATAGCAACAACGATAGTATAAGATATATTTTAATTATAAGTACCACAATCGGTTTAATTGACCAAAGATTCACCATAGGAACGCATCGGTATAGCATATCTTATATATCCATAAATTAAACCATAGGCTACACAATAAATGCAGGCAACACATTGGGTCCAAAGAAAGGATTTCACCCGAGTGCACCAAAGACTGGAACCTACTAACAAATCCTAGGCAAGCATGCCTTTGATCATTCTGATTAGAATAAACTCACGTAAAAAATATTTTGTATTAGATTAATATTATTCTTTGTATAGATAAATTTGAAATAAATCATGTGATTGATGTGAATAATGATAAATATGGAAGGGTAGGCAATTGATGGAGCAACTGTCCTACAGATAAATAAGAGGTGGGTGTAGGGTGTCCTAGAAAGGAAAGATAGTGGCAGGTGTGGGGCCCTTTACATATGGATATGATATAAAGATAAACCAACTCTTACTCATGTAACGAGTTGTATTTATCGTATAAACTATGGTCTCGTCGAAGACAAGTAGAGCTTAATTACCTTATCAAGTTCTATACACCACACATGGGTAAGAAATTATGATTGTGAGGTTGAGTAAGACCAAAGATGGCAAAACCTGTGCGCCTATAAGTAGCGTTGTAGAGTGTTAAGTGAATGTGAGACTGGCTTGGCATAACGACTTGGGATATACTAGACAAATGGAGGTATAGTATATGGAAATAGGGAAAATAGAGAGGTATTCTGATTTAGGCATTGCATCTAAATAAATGTGAGTATCCCAATTGTAATTAAAGTCAGAGTAGCTATTGGTAAAGTGATGCCAACCTACACAAAGTTTAAAACATGATTCACGCTTGTATCTTGGACTGGAGGTTACGAAGCCTATCGTTGGCCTTATCTCTGAATACAAGTGCTTAGTAGATTTATAAACTATAATTGAAAATTTTTACCACATAAAAACTTACTTTCAAAATGATGATGAATGAGAGGATTATTGATTTGATAAATTGTTGGCATTGAAATTGCATTTTGCTATTAATGCTTACTGAGTGCTTTTGTGCTCACCCTTGTTATTAATCTCCTTGTTTAAGAATAAGTCAATGGAAGGATCTACTCGGTTCTGATGAAGTCTACGTAGAGGACACCTACCATGTTGAGTGGAATGCAATGGACCTGGAGTACGACGTGCACGAGACGGATGCCCTGTATGGAGATTGGAATGAGTAGGCGGCGACTGGTAGTTGTTTACATGAACCCGAGTATATTAGTGTGTTGCTATCTCCTAGTCTCTGTATTTACACAATTATTAGTTGGTACCACTTCTATTTCCAAATATTATAATATGTGGGCAGAATTGTATAGCCTTAATTATGACAAACTATAGCCCTACATGGTAATAGTTTTGTAATAATATTGAAATGTCTCTAGCTATTGTTCTACTGTAACACTCTAATGTGACTTATTATGTGATAAAATAGAAATTTATTCTGTTTTATCAAGTATTAACCACAGACTGGCGTCTAAGATAGTAATGGCACCGATCATCACATAGTCCCGCAGCTAATCGACACCAAACCTCTTAGATTTGAGATGCAGTGAAACCAGCCAAGGTAGCTGGCTGCTTCATTTTGGTTAATTAGGTCTAGTCCCCATGGTATATACGTATCCGAACCGTATGATAGGTCTGGTTATGTCTAGACGTGAAAGAGAGCTCTAAGGCAGTGCTCATTTTGGCTTTTAAACCAGCTTCTACTTCTGACTTCTGTTTTTTTTTCAATATTCGGTAATTTGTCTTTTTCTGAATTTTTTTAGATTTTTCTAGCTTTTTTTTTCTCCGTATTCCTTTACATTATTCGTGATGGGCTAACATATTTTTTTATTTTTATATCTTTTTAAATTTAACTATATCAAATAAGCCAACCCAGCTACAGTAAAAAAAATAAGTCAACTACAGTAAAAAATTACAAACCAACGCTAAACTCAACGCTACCTAAGTACATCTGATGTACACGTGAGTATTACACAAGTTCTTTTCGCCTAGCTGCCTATACTAGCTATCTAGTGGCAAATTTTTATTGAGGTCCACGTACTGCGTGGTGAAAAAACGTATGCCCAATCGCCGGTGCATGGCCACAACCACAAGGCATGCAGGTACTGTAAATTAATGAGAAATAAAGGGAGTGATCGGTGATGAATAACGTGTCTGTCGTGGTCAGTGCTCACCATACAGGCACAAATTAGGTCTCCGACGCCATGATCGATCACAACAGCCACTCAGCGATGCTGACAAGCCAAAAGGCAATCAAGTAAAGATCGCCCCAGTATGTACCGCTCGCTCGCTGTTGAAATCTCTCCTTCCATCGATCAGTCCAGCAGCGACTTACCAACAATAAACACACGACCTACTACAATCCTCCATCGATCTTCCCATTTGACTAAAGTTATAGGTCTACATATTGGAGTAATTAATTCATCTCTCTCTCTCTATGTCTCTCTCTCTCTCTCCCTTTTCTTATTGTGCCAATGTATATTATTGATTAATTTCCTTAAAGCAAGCTACCTAGTTGTGAAAGAAAGAAAGATTGATCGATGGTTTTGGCGCCAATGTACATGCATGGCCCACGCACACATCGCACGGAAAAAGCTCATGTGCCGACAATTAAAGCTTGCATGATTTGTCGAAATAATACACTATCATCCATCGATCGATCATAAACTAAAGCGCCCAATTAGTTGTGTCGTCGTCCTCGAGCGCGCGAGCCAAAAGGCTGATCGATCATATCGCTCATCGATCGCGGCAACATATATAATTGCATGTAGGAAATTTAGATTTCGATCCTGTTGTATTGATTTATATTTCTATCTTCTACTTAGAAAAGTCAATTTAAATATCTAATTTTTTGAAACGGTTTCTTCATTTTTCTCACTTTTATCTTGTTCCGGTGATGACACAGAGGATCATAGGTGCATCATGCATCTCACCCCTCTTACTTCCATCACGCACATGTATCTCTTTCTTACTTTCTCCACTGTTCATGCCTTCTTTCTTAAAATCACTTTTTTCAGTCACTGCCATTTATTTTCAACTAAAAGTCATAGCTAAAAAATATAGTGTGGGTTCTTTTGAGCTGTGGTTTATGGCTTAAATTTTTGAATTCCGGCTGTTCGCGAGAGGTGGTATGTAGAGAAAAATAGTCACATACAATTTTGACCATTACAACTTAGCTCAGTATATTTTTTATTATAATCTTCTTGTTGACCCCGTCTCATAAAAACACACCGTTTAAAAATTAGTTATTTTAGTATAAACCATAAGTTATAAGTGAAAAAAAAAACACCGATAACAAAAACCAATACAAATGCCCCAAGCGCATGTCTCTGCTGATCGATCGACTTTGACCAGACACTTCGCGTTAATTATGAACAAATTAATCATAACTAGTAGCTAAAATCATATTTGATGTACAACTGTAACAACTTTAGTGGAGTATCTAAGTTTGTCTTATTTATCTGCACTATTATATTCTGTATCCTCCAAAACAAGCGAGAGCTAGGTACATAGCTTTCTTTCTCTTTTTCCTCTTTTTAACATTGTTCTAGCTAATTGTTATATATATATATATATATATATATATATATATATATATATATATATATATATATATATATAAATATAAGAACCGCGCTAATCTCGGCCGCAAGGTCATATTTGGATGGCGAAGATCAAGATAGATGATTCATGCCACCGGACAGAGAGATGCAAACAAAAGTAACAAGTCGATCGACTTGCGATGAAACATCCAAAACGTACGATTGTTTTATCTCCAAGCTACATTGATCGTCAGTTGAAAAACAGATGCACAACCCACTGATTTGTCCACTTGTATGGCGGCATCTCCATCTCTGGCACAACATTCACAACCCATTAAAATTTGTCCACATGTATGATATCCATCAGGTGACAACATCTCTGACAGAACATGCAGTTTTACTTAGTGCTCCCTCGGTAGAAAAACGTAGGACACGGTCTGACTTAGAGGGTGATGTTTTAGCGATGGCTTCTGATTTTTGGTTGAAATTTCACTGTAGTTGATTTTTTTTATTGTAGTTGATTTGACGTTTTGAGCATAATTAAATTTAAAAAATGTAAAAATAGAAAAATATATTAGCCCATCACGGATAATGCAAAGGAACACGGGAAAAAAAGAAAAATTTAAAAAAGCCCAAAAAATCTAAAAAAATTCAGAAAGAGACGAATTACTGAATAGTGAAAAAAAAAAGCTGAAACTAGAAGTTGAAAAAAAGCTGAAATAAGCGGGGTTAGTACGATCTCTAAAATTAAGTTTTGACCATTAATTTTTTTACAATAATCCTTTATGCATAGCCATAAATCATAATTATAAGAAAGTGCTTTCAAATACGACTCCAATGTTTCACTTTTGTGTCATATTTTATATTTATATATTTATATTTATATATATATATATATATATATCGAATTAATTGATGATCAACATTTACAAAATTTAAATCTCGAAATACATGATCATCCTACAATTTTCTACTGAGGGAGTATACAAGGGGTACATAGCATGCGTTTCTGATACACAAGCATCAATATTTGTATTGCCAAATGATTAGCATGCTAACATTCCAGCTAATAAATAAATGGTGGTCTTGTTCATTTCGGCTTCGGCTTTGGACAAGTCCGGAATAAACAACCTGGCTTCTTAATTTTTTTGTTTTTGCTTTTTAGCTTTTTTAGGTTTTCTCTTTCTCTTTTTCTCCCTTTTCTCTTTGCATTGTCCTTAAAGATATAACGATGTTTTTTATTTTTCTTTAATTGAATGACTCAGAAAAAGCTAACAACCACTTCATTATAATTTTAGCCAAAAACCAACAGTTGAAAGTTAGAAAGCACTAAAAAAAGCCAGATTGAATGGGGCCTAAGACAGAAGGACTAGTAGGCTAGCTAGCTGCTACTAGGGGTGGGAAATGGATACGAATTATCTGTATTATCTAGTTACCGTATTTGATAGGATACGGATACAATAGATATTTTTCTATTCGATTAACAATTTCTCTCCTATTCGTATTTGTATTCAAATTCACATAAAAATATGGATATGAATATGGTATGGACTTTTACCATCTGAAATATTATTTTATTCAGACAATTCGTATCCATATTCGTATTTGGCGAAGCAATATATATATATATATATATATATATATATATATATATATATATATATATATATATATATTATTGTAATATGACTAATTAGTTAGATAAGTTTTTTTAATTCAATGGAATTCATGTTTCTTTAGGTGACGTAAATAAATTAGAATGACTAAGCATGACTATATGAGGATAAAATGCTATTAATATCTTCATATTATATAAGTTATGCGGATATTTGCATCCAACCGAATTGAATAGATATTTGATTCAAATTCGTATTCGTTACAATATTCTATTCATATTTATGTTCGAGAATATTCGAATTTGTATTCGTTTACAAAATATGAATATGAATATGATAAAGATACTATTCAATTCGTAATCAATCTATTTCCACCCCCTAGCTGCTACATATATGCGCTGGGACGAGAACGGAATTGCAGGCCGGGGATGGATGATCCAATTGGCTCGACCGGACACACATAATGTGGAGGAATCCATGCATATGCAAATGCATGTTAATGTGCAGCCTTACAAGTCAGATGGCATTTGGATTGTGGGTTTTTTGTCGCAGGAATGGGAAATGATGTGTGGGTTATGTCTATTCCATTGTTTGGTTGGAAGGTTTGGGAAATAGGAGGGGGCTTGGGAATGGGATACGGGTGCCTTCTATCCCACTGTTTCAAACCCACCAGTGGGTAGGGGTGAAATCGGGTTGGATTTAGACGAATATTGTTTATACCATATCTAACCTATATTTTTTCTAGACTTGGAGTCGGATACGGTAAAATTGGATACGAATATGAATTTAGAGTATTCAAAGTTTTGGATATAGTACCATCAGAACGGATATATAATGGTTTCAGATTGAAAACAGACAATATAGGCGGACAGTATGGGTATACGTAAAGGATTATACACTGAACCATATCACTATTACTTCAAACCTTCAACTAGTAATAAATTCATCTAGATTACTTAAGTATAATAGCCGACACAACACAAGTTCAACATAAGCGATAAATTCATATATAAGTTCAAAAACTGATAAATTCATACGCAAACATAACATAAGCGGAGAGGATTTGTGGCAATTAGCTAGAGTGGTTGGACTCTGGAGTTAGGTTAAGACATGGTAAAATCTAGGTTGGTTGGTGTCAATGATGGTTTATGGGCTAGGCTGGCTGGTGTACTAACTTGCTTGTCGATTCGACAGATAGTATCCGGTTTACTATTCGGTCGGATTTTAGCTCTGCCATTTTCTCTATCGTATCTGGCAACAACTATATGGTACTGACTGGATTCGGTACCGGATACTAAGTTACCTTCCCGTATTCGGTACCGACCGAATTAGGTACTGGGTCGGTCAGGATTAACCCATACTATTTGCACCCCTACTAGTGGGGGTGGGTTTTATCTGGATTATGATGGGCTGAACTGGTAGGAATCGTGAAATGACAAAATTGTCCTTCATATATGTATGCCCTAGTCCTAATCGCTTCACAGAATCCACGAGCCCGTCTTTTTGGATGACAGCAAGCAGCATCTCCACTAGTTCGCATTCCCCCGTCAACTAGGCTCCACTAGGCTAATTTTTCTAGCTTCTAAGCATTGGCTTGCTACTTATCCGAAGCTTTCTTATCAGATTTGTGCCACAAGAATTGACGAAATAGCTAGGTCGCTGCTTAATTCTTGTTCTAATTCTTGTTTCTTGGTGTGGCTACTTTTTCTAAACTGTTCACAAATATAGCACTATAGCAATTTTTTCAAATTTAGCCTCTATGTATCATTTTTTTTTTGTTGCAAAAAGCCCTTCCTTGAGCTTAGAAGGCGCAACAGACGACACATGTCATCTGCCGCACCCTCCTAGCTTGGCAGGTGAGGTGACGGCTGGTGCTGCCGAGCACCTCTGGATCAGCAGCTCCCATTAAGCTCCCCTGACTTGGTAGCAAACCTGCCAAGCTGCCCTACCTCAGCAGGTGGCTGATCAAGCGGACACAACGTGGCACACTCGACAGTGATTCCCGTGGCTTTCAGGTGGACTTGGCCAACCTTTGTTAATAGCCAACTTTTTTGTATTGTTATGTGTACACGATTATTATTTGTACGCAGTTACTTTTTTACCTTTTTTAGTACTTTATTTGAAATATTAGTCAAATATTATGTGTACACTGTTGTTATCTATACACTGTTATTATTTTTAACTTTTTTGTACTTGTTTTGATAATAACAATAAAAAGGGATACACAATTATTTGTACACTTATCATCATCGTATGCAAATTAGGTGTGTGTGTGTGTATATTGCTCTAGTGCCATTACCAATAATATAGAAATATCCGTGCACCTGTATTATTAACGCATGGCTGTAATCATAATTGGTAGCTCAGCTATGTACAGATGCATGAGTGGTGGTGTGGAAGTACCACAATTGGTTGGTGCAGGGAGATGGTTGGCAACACGTATTCATCACCATGAATATTTGGATGGCTTGTCAGATGGATGCCATTCCAGCGAGGAGGAGAATGCCAATACAACCAACAGTGGAGATGAGGCCGATGTAGGTGCTGGTGGGGACGATGAATCTGGTGATAAGTGCATAGATGTTGAGTATATCTTCTCAAATTGGATGTTATTGCATTGGCCTCCCTTATTGTGCCGTTTGAAAATGAGTCGGAATGGTCCTTCGATGAAGACAATCTCCTCGAAGGGCAACGCTTCCCCAACAAGGGTGCCATGTAATAAGCCATTGTAAGATATGACGTCCACATAAGCCACATGTATCAGGTCCACAAGTCAAACCCCAGTATGTATGTGGTAAAGTGTATGGACGACTCTTGTCCTTGGAAGATCTGTGCACAGAGATTCAGAGGCAGTGCAACAGACTTTCGGATAATCGTGGTCAAGGACTATACCTGTGAGCTTACAGAGCCACTGCATAGGTACCACAATGTGACCTCATCACTCGTTGCCAACCTAATAAGTCACCTCGTAGTTGTGGACATCACAGTTTCATTGAAGTTGTTGATGGTTGATGCCGTGAATCTGGTTGGTTTCCTAGTAAGCTATGGTGAGGTGTGGCGGGCAAGGAAAAAGGTAATACATAGGATGTACGGCACGTAAGAGAGGGCCTATGACTTTGTGCCACGAAGCTGCATCAGATTGCTAAAACCAATCCTAGGACATATGTAAACAAGATTGAGAGAATGCACCCTATGAAGGGGGCCCAATTATTTCATCCTTCACCAGGTATTCTTAGTATTTCGGCAAGCAATCGAGGGGTTCAAGTACTGTCATCTAGTGCTCACGATGGATGGAATGTTCCCCTCTTGCAGGTATAAGGGTACGGTGTTGACGGCTGTGGTCACCAACACAAACGACCTACTACTCCCAGTGGCCTATGTGATTATGGAGAATAAGAACACTGATAGCTGATTATAGTTTCTAGCCAATGTAAAGTAAGCAATGGTCCAAGACTAGCCCAACCTATGCCTTATCGTGGACCATAACGTCGGGCTACTGTTGGCCCTAAGCACCATGCATCAAAGGACTGAACTACTCTTCTAGTGGAATGACGTGAGGACCCGTTGATGAACTCCAGGGGAACTACGTCGAGCAGGTCGATGCGGATCAGCTCTTCGCAATTAAGCAAAAACCATCAGAAAGGCTCCGCGAGTACTTCAAACGCTTCGCGTAGGTCCGCTGCTAGGTCAAAGATGTCAACGAGACAACAATCATCAACGCAGCAATACAGGGTCTTCGCCTGGAGCCGCTAGCCGAGTACAACGCGCGGAAGCCAATTAAGACAGTGACGAAGCTCTTCGATAAGATGGAGAAGTACGCCCGAGCGAAAGAAGACGCGAGGCGGCGTTAGGACAATGATGCTGACGCCAACCCAGCGGAAGGTGCGGCGAAGAGCGCCGACCCGTTGAAAGAAGACTCCTCGCGGAGCAAGCGTAGGCAGGAGTCGTTGAAAGACGCCTCCCAACACAAGGACGCGCAGGCCGATAAGCCTCGGCGCGGCCATCAGCAGTCTCGGAGAGCTCGTTATGTCTTCGACATTGAGGGCAGCTCAGAAGACAACGCCCCCGCTGGCCGCGAGACCAGGGCTCGACGGGGTCGGGGCGAGGCCGAGGCCGGGGCCGCGAGGGTAGGGCCCACGCGGAGTATGGCGACCAACACCGCCCCCAATGGTGTGAGGTGCACGTCCAAGGCAATCACGACGCCCGCTCCTGTACCACCATCGCGGCACTTCGGCAAAGCGTCGCTCGAGACAGGGATCTCGAGGTGCGGCCACCCATCGTGGCACACGTCCAGCAGCCCCTGGATGACCCCCTGCGAATTCAAGATCAGGAGCTGCAGACTCAGAAGGGCCTCCGGCGGACGCAAGCTCAGGTGCAGCAGCCTCAAGAGAGCCCCCTGCAGATTCACACCCTTGAGAGCGCCCCACGTAGGGTCATCAACGTCATCTCCGGAGGCTCCTCCTGGAGTTCACGTCGAGGCGGCAGCGCAAGGCCTACGTGCGGAGGCTACACCACGTGGCGACGTACCCGGCACATGTACCGTCGGACTGGGCGCAACACGAAGTCACCTTCACGCCCGCCGACGCCGAAGGCGTGGAGTTCCCCCACCAGGATCCCCTGGTCATTCAGGTCGCGATCGCCAGGTGCGACATCAGGCATGTCCTAATCGACGAAGGAAGTTCCGCAAACGTTTTGTTCGCAGGGGCCTTTGACTAGATGGCGATCCCTCGAAGCTGCCTAGGCCCCTCAAAAATTCCGCTGCAGGGTTACAGAGGTCAGCCATTGTTGGCGCTGGGCCAAATATGTCTGCAGGTCTCCTTCGGCCGAGGCGACAACGTGGCGACCGAGGATGCTACCTTTGATATCGTTGATATTCATTACCCCTACAACGCCATTTTGAGAAGACCAACCCTCAATTCATTTGGGGCCGTCCCACACCATGGCTTCCTATGCGTAAAGCTTCCAGGCCCGCGGGGTATCATTATCGTCCTCGGCGACCAGCACATGGCCCGACACATAGAGCATAGCACCCGAAGCCTGCACCCGGAAGTCTAGCGAGACTCCTAGGTCAGGCGTGCTCGTACACGCGCTCCGGCAGCACAAGTAGCAGAGGCTTCCTACCTCGCCGTCACGACAACGAGTCCAATGGTTAGTCCCCGACCTTTTGTACTCACTCACCCGGGCAAACGGGAATTTAATAAAGTTCACCATTTGCTAAGCTATTTGTGTTCCCCACAAAGACATGCGGAGGCTTGCCTCCGCACGCACTCCCCGGAGTATAAATAAGACGCGGATGTTTTCCTTGTGCACTCTACTGAGTATAAACAAGACGCGGAGTTCCGTGCATGCGTCGGTGCTACTACCACGCGTACTCTCCGGAGTATAAAGACGTGATCGATGTTCCCACGCACTCCACGGAGGCCTGCCTGTGCACACGCACTCCACGGAGGCCCGCCTCCGCACACGCACTCCACGGAGGTCCGCCTCCACACGCACTCTACGGAGTATAAATAAGACGTAGCGTCGAGGTCCGCCTCCGCATGCACTCTACGGAGTATAAATAAGACGTAGCGTCGAGGTCCGCCTCCGCACACACTCTACGGAGTATAAATAAGACGTAGCGTCGAGGTCCGCCTCCGCACGCACTCTACGGAGTATAAATAAGACGTAGCGTCGAGGTCCGCCTCCGCACGCACTCTACGGAGTATAAATAAGACGTAGCGTCGAGGTCCGCCTCCGCACGCACTCTACGGAGTATAAATAAGACGTAGCGTCGAGGTCCGTCTCCGCACGCACTCTACGGAGTATAAATAAGACGCAACGGGGGAACGCCTCCGCGCGCACTTTTCGGAGTATAAATAAGATGCGGATGTTTTCCCTGCGCACTCTACCGAGTATAAACAAGATGCGAATGTTCCTCGCACGCGTTGGTGTCACTACCGCACGTACTCTTTGGAGTATAAATAAGACGTGGATGATATTCCCACGCACTCTACCGAGTATAAACAAGACGCGGATGTTCCCCGCACGCGTTGGTGTCACCACCGCGCGTACTCTTCGGAGTATAAATAAGACGTGGATGATATTCCCTCGCACTCTATCGAGTATAAATAAGACGCGGATGTTCTCCACACGCGTTGGTGTCACCATCGCGCGTACTCTTTGGAGTATAAATAAGACGTGGATGATATGCCCACGCACTCTCCGGAGTATAAACACAGCGGAGCACGGGCACCAGAGGCTCCCCGCACCTCCCGCAAACTGCGTGCACCGCATGGACGGAGGGCCGCCGGTACAGGGCGAGGCGTCTCATGTACAAAGTTTTTCAACATACACGGGCGCGACGGACCCCCTTAGTCTGGAGACCTAGTATGCCCCCGCACCACAACTCGCCACCAGCTTCTCGCCAGACAAGCTGGGCTGTGGCACCGTGGAGGAGGGGCGGCGCAAGAGCTCAACGGCCTGCGCTTCTGCAAAAGAGGCGAAGACCCAAATGCGCTCATCGGCCCCCGGAGCTGCTACACCCCCTGTAGCACCGCAAGCGACAAGACCCCCCTCATCACCCACGTCCTCGAGCTAGGGAAGGAGGGTGGGGGGTGGCAAGCCGCCTGGGGAATGCATTTTCGGCGGGATGCGGCCTTGCTGGCGCGCAGTAGAAGTCTACTCCCAAGGCTAGGAGTCTCCTTGCTGAAGTACAAGTGAATTGCCCAACACCCCCCACTAGCCGCGGTTCTCCGGCGAGACGACGAGGGGAAAACACACCATGGCATCACATCCACCTCGCGCCGGCAGGATGTTCATCCCGACGGTCCTCCAAGCAGCATCAGCCGCGCTCCGGGGCCCTCGGCACTAGTGGCGCCGAAAAGCAAGCACTGGACAAAGCTGGGGCACGGTAGGGGCGGCGAGTTCGATAGGGGAAGTTGCAAGGGCACGGTTCTGGGAAGGCGAGTGCCGCTTTACTTGGCCACTCGTCCCTTTTAAAGAGCCCCGGAGCAAGACCGCATAAATTACGCCTCAAGAGTCCCATCGGCTGCCCCAGGCGCATGTGATGCAACAATACCACTCCGCCGCCATCGCCTCCGCTGCACACACTCCACGTGTCCCCTATCTCGGGGCCCCGGCGACGGGCGACAGCGAAGGACACTCTCCTCGAGTCAGTAAAGTGACATGCGCAGAGCTCCTTGATCCCGCTCACTGTCCCACAAAGTCCGAATCGCAAGCAACAGCATGCGCCATGAGGCCCCTATCGCTCGCCGGGACAGACTCTACGGAGATAGGTTCTTGTCATTCCCCAAGCCTACTCTATCCTTATCCTGCCCAGCAGTAGGAGCGCTCGTGCGTCTACTCCGACTAGGCGCCAGCTCCACTGCCACCACTTCGAGGGGTAGGGGACGGAGTGCTCGCGCATCTACTCCGACTAGGCGTCAGCTCGCTGCCACCACTTCGAGGGGTAGGGGACGGAGCGCTCGCGCGTCTACCCCGACTAGGAGCCAGCTTCGCTGCCACCACTTCGAGGGGTAGGGGACGGAGCGCTCGTGTGTCATCTCGACCAGGCGCCACCCCGCCGCCACCACTCGAGGGGTAGGGGACGGAGCGCTCACGCGTCTACCCCGACTAGACGCCAGCTCCGCTGCCACCACTTCGAGGGGTAGGGGACGGAGCGCTCGCGCGTCTACCCCGACTAGGCGCCAGCTCTGCTGCCACCACTTCGAGGGGTAGGGGACGGAACGCTCGCGTGTCTACCCCGACTAGGCGCCAGCTCCGCTGCTACCACTTCGAGGGGTAGGGGACGGAGCGCTCGCGCGTCTACCCCGACTAGGCGCCAGCTCTGCTGCCACCACTTTAAGGGGTAGGGGCGGAGAGCTCTCTGACTAGGCGTCAGCTCCGTGCCTACCTCGCGCGCCTACCCTGACTAGCCAACACCCTCCACAAGTAAAGCACAAAACGGATATGCCCTAAGACGGCGGTGGGGACGAGCACCTCGGCTTATCTACCGCGTTGCTACAAAGTGATTACAAAGTCGACTAGGCGCCAGCTCCGCTCCCATCACTTTGGAGGATACGGGACGGAGCGCTCACGTGTCTACCTCAGCTAGGCGCCAATGCTACTCATTCGGCTCCGCCTGGACGGCCTCCTGCGTCGAAGCCTCGCCCGTCGAGAGTCGATTCGCCCAGAAGTTCAACGAGTCTTCGGCCCGCCACCAGCGCTGTAAATGGCGCCAGGTCACGGCTTCAGAAATCAGCAGCCGGTCCCTATCGGGTAGCTGCTTGGAACAAAATGGCGCACAGGAACCCCGGAGTCACACCTGCCTCGAGCCGGCGGCGCCATCATCGTCGCATTGGGAAACTCCATCCAATCATTCACCAAGGTTCCCCTCGCCGTACATGTTTCGCTGCAGCTCCACCTTCGCCAAGGAGCGAGATTGGCAGCTTCCCCAATTCGTTGAAGTGTCCACAAAAGCTCTTCGGTCCGAATGAGCGGGGTGGTACTTCGGCGATAAGGTTTTCAAGGGTGCTCTCCAGAGCCAGTATAGCCTCCCACGCCGTCACCGAGGTGTCACCCAGAGCCTAGTCTTGCTCCCTCAGAGACGCAGCAAGGCGGCCCTTCTCTTCCTCTAGCATAGCAACCTGCCGGAGCAGATGTCCCGCTCCTCCACTGCTGCCCGCCGAGCCGCCGCTACAAGCTCCTCAGCATATGATACGGCCCCCGCGCGTTCCGCCTCTAGGCGCCGAATGCGGTCGTCCTTAGAGAAATGCACCTCCTCCGAAGCGAGAAGAGCTCATTCGGTGATGCGCAGTCGTTCCTCCAACGCCTCTCATTCCCAAACATGGGCCACCTGCAGTGCCCGCCAAGTGCGAGGGCCTACACAATAAAGCAATCAGTCCACCTCTGAAGGGCCGTGTGCTGCTAAGGGTTAGCTGCTTACCCTCAGTTCGGAGATCTCTATCACTCTCCCGAGCAGTCCCGACCCACAGGTTTGCAGTGCCTGGCGGTCTAGACAGGCGGCCACGTTATCTACCACCCCCTGCCATGTCGCCAACACCTCCGGTCGAGGGACGAAGTCCACTAGACTTTGCGCAGCATCCCCAGTGATAGCTTCGGCGGCGCCGGATGTCCCTTCCAAATGGCCGTCCTCGTGCTCCGAGGGACGCCCACGTTCGGGGAGATATGTTGTTGCAAGGGAACATGGCGGTCAGCCCTACCAATGCCTACTGGGATCATGCCAAGCAAGGTGAGCTTACCCTCAGCCTCGCTAGGAGCCGCAAGCACATCAGCGTTCCCCGGCGACGCCACCCCGCCAGGCGGGGGGGCCTCCGTGTCGGAACTTAGCTCCACCAGGCCCCCGTCCCCAGCAGCCGTAGACCCGGAGGGGACTGCGGGGACATCGAAGCAGCGGTACTCGGTGTCTGAGTCGGAGTCCCACAGGGCCCCGACCTTGCTTGCCACAGTGAACCCCTTCGCCGAGCAAAGGGGCAATAGCGTGCGGGGCCGCTTCGCAGTCGGGGAGTAAGGCGACGATCCTGCCTCGGTAACCGCTGAAGGAGGGGGCTCCCTCCAAGTAACCGTCGCAGGCAAGGACCCCGCCCAAAGACCTCCACGGCGATGGTTCGCCTCAAGACCGCATACTTCGCCAAGTCGAAGCTCGCTCGCGGTACTCCTTCCCATTGGAACCATGCAGAGGTGGGCTCGGGGCTGGGACAGCGCGCTCTGGCACCCTCATGCCTAAAGCTTCGCACACACGGTTTATCCGCCCCAGACCAGCCTCCGCGGTCGCAGCTACGTGCAGGGTGTGTTCCCTGGCCGTACACGGTCCAAGGAACGTGTCCACCACATGTTCCACGTCTTCCAGCAAAGCCCCTGTGAGTGCCAAGGGGCGCAACTTAAAACAACGAGCTCGATGGACCGCACAAGGAAGTTGAGCTCCATCAACACTTACATGGACCGGAGGGTCTCGGCAACGAAGACACGGATGGGCGTACATTGTCACGCCGAAGCTTCCCAGGTGTAATACGCCACTCTACAGCAAGTGGTGCCACGCCATGCATGACGAACTCCTCGGCGAGATAGCGCATATTGAAGCAGGCGATGATCCTCACAAGCCTCCGCGCTATTCGGTGATCTTCACCATCTATCGGCGAGCCAGGCGTGGTGTTAAACATCACTGGCCGCCCCGAACACTCAAGGCCACTACCGCTCACCACGCAGTGGTAGAACCACCACCTCCTCCAGTTCGGCTCCCACTCCGCTCGACCTGAATCCGCGGGGAAGATCTTATCGCATCGCGAGCGCAAGACAAGACCGACGCCGCCGAAGCTGGGGAACGTCCCGTCTCCCCGCTCCTCCGACTCCCACCGCGTGTCATGGAGGAAGGCGAACAGTGACGCAGTCAACCAGCACGCCTCCGTGCGCAATGCCCAGCTGTACACGGCAAGACGGGCTATCGCATTCGGCGTTATCTGCGCCAGCTCAAGCCCAAGGGTCCGCAGGACATCCCCGACAAGTCTGGCGGCTGGAATGCGCAACCCAGCTCGAACTAGGTGACGAACATGATCGCCTCTGACTTTTCGGGGTGCGGTTCGGTCTCATCACCCGCGGGTGGTCGCACCTTCCGGCGGTCCGACAGCTTCCCTTCGTGCAGGAGGCCACGAGTCGTCTCTTTCGTCACCAGCGTTGAGCCCAGGACACGGGAGCACAGACCTCCTACTCTCTCTGCCACCGTCCACCATTTGTCCACATGCGTGGAGTCACGCCCCTCGAGTGCGTATCCCACCTCGAGCGGCGACGGCCGTCGGAAGACGGTGCCGTCGCTAGCCGGCTGGGCGCGCGCTCCATCATGTGCCATCGTCCTCCTAGAGCTACGCGATGAAGGAGGCAGCAAAGAAGGCAAGAGATTGGGGCGTGCGACCAGGAGCTAAAAGGCAAGACGACGAAAGTGCAGGTGGTGTAACGCAAGGGGTATTTAAAACCCCTGCACCTCCCACGCCACCGGTGAGCGTAACTGCTGGGAGGCGAACTGCCCTCCTTCCCACGATCGAGACCGTAGTGGCACAACTACCCACGCGCTAGGCCCAGTCAAGCGACGGTCGCACAAAAGGGCCTAACAGCGCACATCGCGCCAATAGCGCTCCACCACGCGCCCGCCGAATTGCGGTAAAACAACCCGCCGCTGATGAGATCTTCGCCCGCAGGCGCCCCAAGCTCGCTCTCCGCTTCGACGCACCGCCGCGGAGCGACGCGCCAGAGCCACCCCGCTGCGGCGGTCTCGAGCAATCCCGCTCGCACACAGCGCTCGTGGAGCAGCCCACTCAGCGAGATCCGCGTTGATCGACGCACAGCCAGCCATCGATGGGGGGCGTCGTGGCCAAAGCGTGCGCAGGATGCGTTGGTCAACTGGATGATCGTGCGACCGGCGCGCTAATCGCGTCGCACCTGTTCCGCGACGTCTTGATCCCCCGCTCCACGCATGGCATACCTTCGGCTCAGTAAGACGACTCTACCACGGGGACGCTGTGAGGAATGGCTCCAACCTCGAGCGCCACCACAGCGGCCAACCCGACGCCGTACCCGCACGGCGTAGCTCAACCACCCAAGCACAACGGCTCACTTCCTCGGGCATCATCGCGTCGGTGGTCGCCGTATATTGCGCTCAAAATAGGCCTCCTTCAGTTCATCAACATGGCAATATTCTTCTGCATGTTCATGAACTGAAGAAGGCATATTTTTAACATCAAGATCATCTCAACTACCGCCTGGAAGGCACTACAGCCCTCTTGGTATATGTATAGCTGTCCCCTGCATGGGGAAACCAACCGCCACCAGCGCAACCGGCGGGAGTCGAATCGACGCGATCGCTCACGCACGGAGAAGCGCAACCGGCGGAAGTCGAATCGACGCGGCCGCTCATACGCGTGCAACGTCCCAATTTGTTGCACCTGCGCACCTCACCTGCATCGACGAGGTCTCCGCCTCAGCAGGCCAGATGCGACTCCGCCTATGGACCCCGGCTCCGAGTTTGCGCAGCCACGATCGAGACCAACGCGCCAATAGTGTCCCGCCACGCGATCTCGCCGTAATCGCAAGACAAAGAATCGCAACTCCGCCTTCCACGAGGCCTCGCCGGGCGAACGACCGACTCGCCGACGACCTTCACCTCCGCAAGGCAACCCCAAGTCTGCCTTCGGCTCTGACATTTCGACACGCAACCGCGCATTGGCACGCCGCGCCAAAAGGCGCCCCACCCCCACTTCGGTGGCTCGGGACAACTCTGACACTCGCTGCACATCATATCTCTTCACTCTTGACACAGAATCGTTTTCGCACCCTAAGGTGTCCAACGTCTTTCCATGGATGCTAGGTTGCAGAGAGCGATCGAGGGCGCAAGGGATGGCCCCAGGCTTGGAGGACGTCTCGGCACCTCTTCCTCGACGCGGGGCGCTGTTCTGTCAGTCGAGGCCCAGTGGTCCACCCCCTTCGCACGGGGGTGCAAATCTTTCTGCCAGCCCAAGAACGTACCTTCTTCCGTCCACAAGCATGCACAGAGCGCCTTAACTGACGCCAACCCTGCCGCATGCTCGTGAGCGAAAAAGGCATATTCTTGAGACAAGCCGTCCCAGCAATACTTCATCACATCGCTACGGCCGCATATATAGCCGCCTTTGGGAAGCGCAACCGGCGGAAGTCCAACTGACGCGGCCGACCACGCTCGCCCAACCACCGGGCGTTCGAACTGATGTGATCGCTCGCGCGCGTGACATTCCAACTTTCTGCACCTGCCTGCTTATTCTGCATCGACAAGCTCCCTACCTCCGCGGGGCAACTGTGTTTCCGCCTACGACCACCCGGCGCCGAGTTCGTTTTTGTGTCGGCACAGGATTTCGACATCGACTCCGCTTGCGGTCCCGCGGCTCCGACTCCGCAGAGCCACGATGGGTTACATGTGCCAAATCATCTTCGCCCACAATCACACAAGGTCACAGGCCGCAGGGACGGAGGGGGCCAAAGGGCTCGGCAACATGGCTTCGGCCTGTGAAGCGCTTCACCATGAGAGGCTCCTGTTGTAGGGGTGGTCCCCACCTAAACCCAGCTAGCATGTTAAGAGGTTGTAAACCCAAGGTAGTAGACATGTACAATGACATAGTTGCCCTCGGAAGGATACTCGGTGTAAGGGTACGATTGTAAAGACGCTCCTTACGAGGACACATATATATCATGTCAGCCCTTAGGAAAGACCCAAGAGGACATTGCTCACCTAACTCTCCACTACCATACCCTCTCTCCCTGTTTGGTCTGTAGCCACAACAGTAAGAGTCTTTGATTTTTATAAAAAGATCTCTGCCACGTCTGAGTCATCCCTATATTAGAAATTTAGAAGCGGGGAACTCTGTCTTTCCCCTATGCCACGTCAGTGGTTTTTCAAAAAAGCCCTCTGGATTTTTGAAATAGCGTAAGGGTCCTTGGTTTTTATAAAAATGATCTCTGAGACGTCCGAGGTTTTTTTCGAATCATCTCTATATTAGAAGCGGGGAACTATGGCTTCCCCCATATCACGTCAGTGGTTTTTCAAAAAGCCTCCAGGATTTTTAAAATAGCGTAAGAGTCCTTGGTTTTTATAAAAAGATCCCTGTCACATCCACGGTTTTTCTGAAATTGCACATGGGTCCTTGGTATTTTACGGAAAAGACCTTCGGTTTTTCTGGAATTATGTACGAATCCTTGATTTTTGTGAAAAACCCTCTCACAAATTGTCGACTCTTTTACTTTAGTCCACACGATAGATAGCACCGTGTGGCACCGTGCTACCACTACTAGTTCTCATGAAGGCTGGAACCCGTACAAGGTGAGGGTTGAAGGACCAGAAATCTAAAAGGATGGATAAATCAGGGGGAAATAAATGTGTGACAAGATGGTATGAACACTGTAGACCTGTTTGATCTGGACCTCTTCTTACCTAGCTAGTTAGTGGTTAGTTAGCTAGCGCAATCTGGTTGAGCCCTCCTCGTCATCGGGCATGCCATGGCAGGCAGGGTCAAATCACGGCTAGCACAAGCTCACAGCTGCATAGTGGAGTGGCCTCACAAAACAAAAGGACTAACTTGGCCGGCCGATTACAACCTGTATGTAATGTAACAACAGAGCCGTCAAATGTCCCCCAAAAAATGCGGTTTCGGCGCTTGTTTTCTCGCCTGAAAAATAAATGAATGTACCACTGGAACAGCTCACAAGTCATAACCATGGATCCTGACAAATGTAAGCTCAAACCAACGAAAGAACCAACAACATGCATTATGCATCCCATGTGGTAGATCCAACAGTAAAACTCCACATGCTCCTGCTTACTGCCATATTTGCAACTCGGCAAGAATCCCACAAGGTGCAGTTACCATTGTCGGCCAAACATGGAAGCTGGGGTCAATAGATGCCCAAACACATAGATACACTATTAATTTCCCATCAAAGTAACACCTAGACGCAAGCTCTACATATGCATATGCAATTTGCACCAATCTACCGACATCGTATCTTGCAGGCATATGTCTCTCTCTATATATATATAAGCAGTGCCATCGGCACCTCCTGTACCTACAACATCTAGTGCATCAGTTGGCGAGGGGCGCAGGGATGCACGGGAGTCTTTGATGGGCTCACCCTGAAATATCATTAGGGCACCTCATCTGTTATGACCGGCATCACATACACGCGCAGGCCACGCGCATAGGGAGAAGCCCAAACCGGTCATTAGGGGGTCCTAGGCCATAAATCTACCTTGATTAGGATTTCCTTGTGGGTTTCATAATCTTTATGCATGTCCCGTGATCTGCTAGTTTAGAACTAGAACATCTAGAGTGGAGGGGAAACATGAGAGACTTACGGTCGCCGATGAACGCCATGAGCGAAGAGCGAAGACCCGTGCCTGCGTGATGCAGGCGTGAGGAAGAGTTGGTGCAGAGGGCTGTCGCCGGCGAGGTCCTGTGGTGGTGGCGACGGCGACGGCCTTCCTTGCTAGCAGCGCAATAGATAGGGCGCCTTTAGTATTGTACGGGCTTTGGCTCACGGAAAACGACGTCTCATCGTGAGAGGCCGAGCCCTTCTTTATATTGCGCTGCTGCAACGGGGACCAGAACCAAGATATGGAAAGTTCCCCGATCGTATACGCCAAATCTTTCTTCTCGCTTTGGCTGATTGGCCTGAGATCACATACCTAACATTCTCCCCCTTGATCGTAAGGCTAAACATCATAAGCCCTCTCTCAATAAAATTCACACCAAAGTAGTGCATCACAACAATCAATTAAGTATCGCTGGACATCAGTACTTATAGTGCTCCATTCTATCTCGATCGGATAACATAACACTTAATGAGAGTTGGTTACTTTATTTGGTCTCCTTATTCCAGATCACAGCTCTCCAATAAACCCATGCCGCAACATGATCACGAAAATTATTGGGTGGTAAGCCTTTTGTGAGCGGATCCGCGAGCATAAATTTAGTTCCAATATGCTCAACCTTAATTGTTTGATCCTCGACTCTATCTTTCACAACATGATACTTTATGTCAATGTGCTTGGCAGCCGCACTTGACTTGTTGTTACTCGAATAGAAAATCTGGGGTTCATTATCGCAATACAAAGTGAGTGGTCTAGAAATGCTGTCTACCACTCTTAATCCCGGATAATGTTCTTTAGCCATACACCTGCCCAGAGCCTCATAACATGCCACAAATTCAGCCTCGCATTATCGATTTATGCAAGTGTGTTTGCTTTACACTTTTCCATGATATTGCCGCTTCGCGAGGGTGAAAATATAACCTGATGTGGACTTCTTAGTGTCTTTACACCCGCAAAATCAGCATCGTAATAACCGACAACCTCAAGGTTATCGCATTTTCTATATGTGAGCATGTGACCTTTAGTGCCTTGCATATAGCGTAGGACTTTCTTAACGGCTTTCAAAGGGTCCGGTCCTGGATTTGATTGATATCTGCCAAGCATCCCTGTAACAAAAGCTAAATCGTATGCAGTACATACTTGAGCATACATAATACTTCCGACAGCAGGTTGTAAGGTATAGCCTTCATCCGATCAGATTCATAGTCATTCTTTGGGCATTGAAATTTCCCAAACTTATCGCCCTTAACAATAGGAGCAAAGCAGGCAGAGCATTTATGCATATTGTATCTCTTTAGTACTCACAATGTATGCCTTTGTGATAAACCTAATGTTCCTTTGGACCTATCTCTGAATTTCAATACCAAGAACATAAGATGCTTCACCGAGATCCTTCATATCAAAATTGGACGAGAGGAATCTTTTAGTTTCCCGCAAAGATGTCCACACTGCCACTGGCCAATAATATATCGTCCACATAAAGGATTAGGAAGGTGTAATTACTCTCCGAACTTAACATATGTACAATTGTCAACATTATTCTCCTTAAATCCAAAATTTCTTATGACTTCATCGAACTTAAGATACCATTGCCTAGAAGCTTGCTTCGTGCCATATATGGATTTCTTTAACTTGCATCCTAAATGTTCTCGCTTCCACAACAAAACCTTCCGGCTGTGTCATGTAAACGCCCTCATACAAGTCTCCATTTAGGAATGCGGTTTAACATCCATTTGGTGCAACTCTAAATCAAAATGTGTCAGGAGCGCCATTATGATTCTAAAAGAATCTTTAGTCGAGACAGAGAAAAGGTTTCATTATAGTCAATGCCTTCTCTTTGTGTAAACCCTTTGCTACAAGTCTCGCTTGAACCTTTCGATATTCCCTTTAGAGTCACGTTTGTTTTGTAGACCCACTTGCACCTACTGCTTTGGCTCCGTTAGGAATACTAAGTCCCATACATCATTATCGCCCATAGACTTAATTTCATCTTTCATGGCATTTAGCCATTTAGATGAATCCTTACTCTTCATAGCTTCCTTATAAGAGTTAGGATCATCCATCTTCCCAAGATCATCTTCATTTAAGTAAACCTCATAATCACTTGGGATAGCATCTCTCACTGCTCGATCTCCACAGGTACAATAGTAGGCTCATTAGGCTGTTCATTAATTGTCACAGAGGGCTGTGAAAACTCATCATTAGGTACAGCATTAGTATTTTCAGAGCCCTCAACAGGAGGAGTGGCCACAGAATTAACTGGAGATGCAACATGAGTTGCAACAACGGATCAATCAGGGCACAACCACTTGGGGTACAACCGCTTGGGGTACAACCACTTGGGGCATAGGGAAATCAGTCTGTCGGATTAGCGGTGAAGGGACATAAATCCGCTTCTCCTCAAGATCAATTTTCCTAGACTCTAAGTCCCCACTGATCCCATCATTTTCCAAGAACACTGCGTGCCTTGTTTCTACAAATTTTGTGGTACGATCTGACAATAGAATCGGTACCCTTTAGACTGGCTGTAGCCAATAAAATGGCAACTCACGCCTTGGGGTCTAATTTCCCAATCTGTGGGTTAAATACTTTAGCTTCAGCTGCACAACCCCACACATGGAGGTAGTTCAAATTTGGTTTTCTCCCAGTCCATAATTCATAAGGTGTTTTAGGTACGGATTTACTGGGAACCCGATTGAGTATATGTGCAGCGGTCTTCAATGCTTCCATCCACAACTTTACTGGCAAAGTAGAGTAGCTTAACATACTTCGAACCATGTCCATAAGTGTGCGGTTTCTTCTTTCCGCTACTCCATTTTGCTGGGGATCACCAGCATTGAGTATCGTCGACTATACCATTTTCTTGTAGGAACTCGCAAAAGGACCAGAACTCGCCCATAAGTTGCGTGTCGCCCATAATACTCTCCCGATCCGAACGCACTACTTTAATCTTTAGATTGTGCTGATTTTCAACTTCAGCTTTAAATATCTTAAATTTATCTAGTGCTTCCGATCTCTCTTTAATGGGATAGATGTAGCCATAACGTGAGTAATCATCAGTGAATGTAATGAAAGAATTATAACCATCCACCGATGTCACAGGAAGGGACCACATATGTCAAGATGGATTAATTCCAAAATCCCCGTGCTTCGAGTAGCACCTTTCTTTATTTGCTTTACATATTTGCCTTTGATACAATCAAGACAATGATCATCCGAATCATTAAAATCTAAAGGGTGGAGAATTTCATCTTTAATGAGACGCTCAATTCTCCCCTCAAATGTGGCCCAAACGACAAGCCACAATTTCGACGGTCTCATCAATTCGCTTGCTTTTTATTCACATCACATACATTCATGGATATAGGAGAATCTTGCAGGATAACATATAAAGCTTGTCGTGTCGGATGGCACGACCAACATTATTATTATTGAAGTAAACAAGACATCGTCGTGTCCAAAATTACATGAATATCCATCATTATCTAATAATGAGACAAATTAAGTTTCTTCTCATCGAAGGAACATAAAGAACATCATTAAGGTCTATTACAAAACCTTTATTCAAAACTAAAGAAACTGATCCAATGGCTTTAATTTCACCTCCATTCCATTAGCCACTCTTGGCTTCTTTCCTCCGAGATTTCTCAACATATGGAATCCCTGCAAGGAATTCGTAACGTGCACAGTGGCACCAGAATCAATCCACCAAGAATTTACAGGAAAATCAGCATAAAATGCTTCATCAACGAAAGTAATTTCATAAGTACCTTTCTTGGCGAGCCATTTTAGCCATCCAGGACAGTTATCTTTGAAATGGTCCTTGGACTGACAAAAATGACACTCATCATTTTTCTTTTGTCCATTTGAGCTCCCAGGACCTGAAGCGTGTTTAGGCGCTTGAGGACGCTGTGGATGCTGTGGCCTTTTATTATAAGGGGAGTATGTTTGCTCCTTCTTGCCCTTTCCTTTATAGCCTCCTCTATTTCTAGAGGAGCCACTGATCGAGGAGTTGATGTGATTCACAACATCATCACCCCTTCACCTTGAGCCTCTCTTCCTCTTGAGAAACATTGGCGATTAACTCGCCATTGTCCACTTATCTTTAATGGTGTTATAGTTCACCTTGAAAGCTTCAAATTGCTTAGGAAGAGACATCATAATATAATGGACAACAAAACCGCGAAATTGCCATGTCCATTGTCTTAAGTCCGCAAAGAATATTGATTATAGTCATGATGTGCTCACGGACATTTCCAATACCATTGTACTTTGTGTTCATGAGCCTGCATCGTTGTGGTAGCATAAACCTTAGAGGATCCTTTAAAATGATCCTCGATGGAGGATAAGTAATCCTTCACCCTTTCCTTTTGGATTGCTCCCTAATAGCCTCACCGATGGAGTTTTTCATGACAACAAGTGAAACGCGTTAGACCGCTCCCACTTTTCAACATTAAGTTTGTATTCCTTCATTTTATCATCAAAATTGTCATCTCCTTCATTAGGAGCGACAGCTCATCGAACCTAAACGCATAGTCTAGGTCCAAGAGTTGGAAAGTCGTCATAAGGGTGAACTTCCATTTCGGAAGTTGTTGCCATTAAGTGGCTCAATTGCATTAACTCGAGCTAAATAGAACCAAATGAAAAAATTTAAAAATTTTACATTAGAAAATACATAATTGATTTGCATGAAAATTAATCTTACGTTGGTATGATTAACAACATGCTCATAATAATTTTTCGTATCACCGTTGGGCGTATGACGAAAAATTTAACATAATTTAGGCATGCTATTACAATTGACGTTGGTCAAAGAGTAATAGTATGGCCAAAACAAAACATATCAAGAATATACATAATCGATAACATGCTATTACAATTAACGTTGGTCCAAAAGTAATAGCACGTAAAAATAATTATACCTCTAATTGAATTTCTCGTTGGTTCCATTCAATTAGGGAGAACATCACGCAAATGGAAATGATAGCATAAAATTTCAGCGACTTAAAACATTATCCAATAATACTGCTCATGTGGACATCATATAATCATTAATTAATCATTTAGATATATCATAAAAAACATGAATATATATATATATATATATATATAAACACACCAAAAGTTGCATTAGGATCTAAGTGTAAACATGAGCATTAAGTTTCAATCGTAAACTCAAAACATAAACACAAAATAAACATTAGTGCAGGTCGGCCAAAAACTCGCGCACAGCACAAAAGAAAAATGGCCGGAAAAAATTAAACCGGCCCAACTGATACGAGCGGCCCACAGCCCACAAAAAAACGTTCTGATGCGCGCACGCCGTCGGATTTGATCAAACGGCCATGAATTCACGCGCAGCCAAAATAAAAAGGTTCCCAAACCGGGAGGCGGCAGCTGCCCTTGCGGCAAAACGCGCAGAGGCGCGCGGGAAGGGCGAGCGCAGGAGGCGCTAAGCGGCCAAGCGGACAGGGGCGGCACGGGCCGGTGGGCGCGCAGGCATGGACTGCGTGCGCGCAAGGGGCAGCGGCCCGCTCGGTTGGGGCAGCGGCGCGCGCCGTGGCGCAAGGCGCGCAGGCGCAGGCGGCGGCGGGCGCAGGGCAAGGCGAAGGCCGGCCGAGCGCAGGCAGCGGCCGCAGCAGCCGGCCGAGAGGCAAGGGGCGCGCGGCGGCAGCGCTGCATGAGATGCCGCGGCGGCAGCGCGCGAGCAAAGACGCGCGAAGCACCGCGGCGAGCCGGGCGCTAGCACGCAGTTCCTCATCAAATTTTTTTATTGCTTTCCGATCCGAAACTTTGGGTCTTGATTTGCAAAAAAGAAATCGCAAATCCCCTCCTTCTAAAAATTCTTTGCATTTAACAGAGGACTAGAGTTCTAGAAAAATAGCAGTTGCTCTGATACCAAATGTGGGTTTCATAATCTTTATGCATGTCCCGTGATCTGCTAGTTTAGAACTAGAACATCTAGAGTGGAGGGGAAACATGAGAGACTTACGGTCGCCGGCGAACGCCATGAGCGAAGAGCGAGACCCGTGCTGCGTGATGCAAAGTGAGGAAGAGTTGGTGCGAGAGGGTGTCGCCGCGAGGTCTGTGGTGGTGGTGGCGACGGCGGCCTTCCCGTTGCTAGCAGCGCGCAATAGATCGGGCGTCTTTAGTATTGTACGGGGCTTTTGGCTCTCACGGAAAACGTACGTCTCATCGTGAGAGGCCGGAGCCCCTTCTTTATATTGCGCTGTTGCAACGGGGGACCGTAACCAAGATATGGAAAGTTCCCCGATCGTATACCAAATCTTTCTTTCTCGTTTTGGCTGATTGGCCTGAGATCACATACCTAACATTCCTTTCTTGATTCCGTACCAGAGTAGGATTCGGTTTGGCTTTGTAAGAGGAGGATAAATACCCTCCCAGACATGAATAGAAAGACAAGCAAGGCAACCCAAGTTGCAGGGCTTACCCGGAGTCTTCTTCCGCGCGTCCTCTGCTTGTTCTCCCACGGCGTCCTCACGCCGCCTAGGGCTGCAGCCCCGCCGCCAGGGCGTTGCCCACCGATACCCGCTCCGGAACCTCCGCTCCGCCCTGGGGTCTTCCAATCTGGTATCAGAGATGCCAGGAGCCGAGGAGGGCGGCAAGCAGCACAAGGAAACACCACCGCCGCCGGCCGATTCCATCGCCAAGGCGCTGGCCGATCTCGGCCAGCAGATGGCGACCCTCTCCGCGCGCATGGAAGCCCTAGAAGCCCGGCCGGCTGCGCCTACCACCGCCGCCTCCACTGCCAGTTCCCCATACACCCTCCCCGCCGCCACCACGCTGCCGATCCCCATCCACCACATCCAGTTTCCCCACTCGCCATCGCCGATTCCCCCGATCCCCACTGGACCGCAGCTCCCTATACGGCCATCCTTCCCGACTGGGCCGGAAATAGGAGCCAGCGGTGTGGGCCCTGGCTTAGGCGCCCCTCGCTTCCACAGGCTTGACTTTCCCACCTTCGACGGCAAAGAGGATCCGCTCAATTGGCTCAACCGGTGCGATCAATTCTTCCGTGGACAACGCACCATGGCTTCGGATCGCGTATGGCTCGCCTCATACCATCTCATGGGCGCCGCCCAGACATGGTACTATGCCTTGGAGCAGGACGAGGGCATGCCCTCCTGGGAGCGCTTCAAGGAGTTATGCCACCTCCGCCGGCCGCCTGTACGCGCTGTCGCTGGCGGAGCTTCGCCCGATCGCTTCTTCTTATCCATCGCCCGGACTATCAAGAGCGCTTCAATGCACTTCTCTGTCACGCGCCACAATTAACGCCAATCCAGAAGGTGGAGCTGTTCACCGGCGGCCTCCCTGAACATATCAAAATCGACGTCGAACTGCGTGAGCCCCGCGATCTGCAGACAGCAATGCACCTTGCGCGGGCATATGAGCGCCGCGCCGAAACCACACCACCAGCATCGCTGCAACGGCCGCCTCGCCCCTTCCAGCGTCCACCGCCGGCCCTTCCTACACCGCAGCGGGCTGCCGCCCCGTCCTCGGCCGCACCAGCCCTAATGCCGCCGTCTTCGCCTGTGGGCACAACATTTCCGGCAGCACCGCGACCGTTCCGCCGTCTCTCCCCGGCCGAATTGGCCGACCGACGCCGGCTGGGACTCTGCTACAACTGCGATGAGCAGTACGTCCGCGGTCACAAGTGCCAACGGCTGTTTTTCATTGAGGTGACCGATTATTCGACGACGGCAATCGATCGACGGCTTCGGTGGTGCGGCGATGGACGAGGCCGCGTCTGACTTGCCGGTGGTATCCCTTCATGCGATCGCCGGCATTCGCACGGAGGACACCATGCACCTCCACGTCGATATCCACGGCCACCGGCTTCGGGCGTTGCTGGACTCCGGCTCCACCCACAATTTCATCAACACCGAGGCCCTGCGCCAACTACACCTGGAGACAACGGACAGCGCCAAAATGCGCGTGGCGGTGGCCAATGGCGACCGGGTCCCCTGCACGGGCGTGGCCCGCCACGTCGCCATGAGTATTGGGCCCGAGGACTTCTCCATCAGCTGCTACGGCATCAACTTGGGCGGTTTTGACCTCGTCCTCGGTGTTGACTTTCTCCGAACCCTGGGACCCATCCTTTGGGATTTCGAGGACCTCTGCATGACGTTTTGGAGGGGTGACAAGCGGGTGTTTTGGAAGGGCCTTGGCTCCCCCCGCGATGACATCCCACCGCCTGCCCTTCGCGCCATCACCGGGGCGCCACCGCAACCCCTCTTGGATCACCTCCTGCACCAATACAACAGGGTTTTCGAGGAACCAAGGGGCCTTCCACCGGCACGACCCTACGACCACCGCATCCACCTCCTGCCGGGTACCGCACCAGTGGCCGTTCGCCCCTACCGCTACCCTCGGCTCCGTATGACGAGCCGAACGCCACAGCCGCCATGATGGAGCAAGGCATCATCCGGCCGAGCACCTCGCCGTTCTCCGCGCCGGTACTCTTGGTTAAGAAGGCAGACAATTCCTGGCGATTCTGCATCGACTACCGTGCTTTGAACGACAAAACCTCCAAAGACAAGTTTCCAATACCGGTGGTTGACGAACTCCTCGACGAGCTCCATGGCGCCCGATACTTCACCAAGCTAGACCTCCGCTCCGGCTACCATCAGGTGCGCATGCACCCGACCGACATCGAGAAGACGGCTTTTCGCACCCACCACGGCCACTTCGAGTTCCTTGTGATGCCCTTCGGCCTGTCCAACGCACCGGCTACGTTCCAGGCCCTTATGAACGACGTCCTTCGGCCCTTCCTCCGTCGGTTCGTGCTCGTGTTCTTCGACGACATACTCATCTACAGTTCGTCGTGGTCCGAGCATCTGCAGCATGTCCGCCTCGTCTTCGATGCGCTCCGCGCCCACTCCTTGCACCTCAAGCGCTCCAAATGTTCTTTCGGGGCATCTTCGGTCGCATACCTCGGCCACGTCATCTCCGCCGACGGCGTCGCCATGGACAGCGATAAGGTGGCCGCCGTCGCCTCCTGGCCGGTACCCCGCTCGACCCGGGGTTTGCGCGGATTCCTGGGCCTCGCTGGTTACTACCGGAAGTTCATCCGGGACTTCGGCACAATCGCGGCACCACTGACAAAGCTCCTGCGCAAGGATGCTTTTACCTGGTCGGACGAAGCCGCGGCAGCATTCCAGGCGTTGAAGCACGCCCTGACAACGGGACCGGTCCTGCAGATGCCTGTCTTTGACCAGCTGTTCATCGTCGACTGCGACGCCTCGGGCGCTGGCTTTGGCGCCGTCCTCCACCAGGACGCCGGAGCCCTCGCATTCTTCAGCCGACCGTTTGCTGCCCGGCATCTCAAACTAGCGGCATACGAGCGGGAGCTCATAGGCCTCGTGCAGGCCGTTCGGCACTGGCGCCCGTACCTATGGGGACGCCGCTTCCTCATCCGCACCGACCATTTCAGCCTCAAGTTTCTACTGGATCAGCGCCTCTCGACAATCCCGCAGCACCAGTGGATTAGCAAGCTGTTCGGCTTCGATTTCACAGTGGAATACCGACCCGGGCGCCTCAACACGGTGGCAGACGCCCTCTCGCGCCGCGACTCAGACTCAGCCGCACTCCATGCAATCTCAGGGCCCTCCTTCCACCTCTTCGACGAGATCCGAGCCATGACAGCCATCGATGAGGAAGCACGCGGGCTCCGCCAGCAGCTCCAGGACGGCGCCATTGGGGAGCCATGGCGCACGGCCGACGGGCTCCTGCTCTACGGCTCGCGATCTTCGCACCGCGACAAGACGACTTACGCCACTGTGTGCTCTTTGGCCCATGCGGCCGCCACGAAGGCATCCGTAAGACACTCCAACGATCGAGGCAGATTTCTACATTCCCGCGGCAGTGGCGCTTGTGGGATACGTGACGCCCTGCCTCACTTGCCAGCGCAACAAAACAGAGACCCTGCAGCCGGCTGGCCTCTTGCAGCCCCTCGACGTACCATCCCAAGTGTGGGCTGACATCTCGATGGACTTCATCGAGGGTCTGCCAAAGGTGCACGGGAAGACCGTCATCCTCACCGTCGTCGACCGCTTCTCCAAGTACGCTCACTTCATCGCGCTCGGCCACCCATACTCCGCCGCTTCCGTCGCCAGGGCCTTCTTCGATGAGATCGTCCGCCTCCACGGTTTCCCGACCTCTATCGTCAGCGATCGCGACCCGGTCTTCACCGGCCACATGTGGCGCGACCTCTTCAAGATGGCAGGCGTCAAACTTCGTATGAGCACGGCCACCCTCGACGACGGCCGGCCGAGGTCGCCAACAAGGTCATCGCCATGTACTTACGCCGTGGTCACGGTGACCGGCCTCGCGCATGGTCGACCGCCGCCGGGCGAATATTGTTACAATACTGCGTTCCACACCACGCTGCGCACCACTCCATTCCAGGTGGTCTACGGTCGACCCCCTCCGCCGCTGCTGCCATACACGGCCGGAGCTGCCAGGACTGACACGGTGGACGCCCTCCTGCGCAACCGTGATGACTTTCTTGCGGCTGTTCGCGAACGCCTCCAAGCGCAGCAGATACACCAAGCGCTACTTACGATTTATCACCACCGCGATTTAGAGTTTGCGGTGGGCGACTGGGTGTGGCTACGCCTGCTCCACCGAACGGCACAAACATTGGAGCACCGGCCCAAGGGAAAGCTCGGACCGCGCTACGCAGGGCCGTTCCAAGTCCTAGAGCGGATCGGGCGGTGGCCTACCGTCTCCAACTTCCGGATGGCGCCAGGCTCCATGATGTCTTCCATGTGGGGCTACTTAAGCCCTTTCACGGCGACCCTCCATCGACGCCACCTCCAGTGCCACCAACGCACAACGGCCGACTACTTCCCACCCCGGAGCGCGTTCTGCGCGCCCAGCTTCGCCGCGGTGTCTGGTACGTCTTGGTGCAGTGGCGTGGGATGTCCACCGACGACGCCACCTGGGAGCAGCTGCCGCAGTTTCAGGAGACCTACCCCGACGTTCAGCTCGAGGACGAGCTGTTTGCGGAGGCAGGGAGAGATGTTATGACCGGCATCACATACACGCGCAGGCCACGCGCATAGGGAGAAGCCCAAACCGGTCATTAGGGGGCCCTAGGCCATAAATCTACCTTGATTAGGATTTCCTTTCTTGATTCCGTACCAGAGTAGGATTCGGTTTGGCTTTGTAAGAGGAGGATAAATACCCTCCTAGACATGAATAGAAAGACAAGCAAGGCAACCCAAGTTGCAGGGCTTACCCGGAGTCTTCTTCCGCGCGTCCTCTGCTTGTTCTCCCACGGCGTCCTCACGCCGCCTAGGGTCAGAGCCTCGCCACTGCATGCTGCCCACCGATACCCGCTCCGGAACCTCCGCTCCGCCCTGGGGTCTTCCATCATCATTTACAAAACTAAATAGGTTATGCATACGTTAGCAATATGTTAAAGACCACGATTTTACCTTATTGGCAAGGAACCCAGTATCACACCACAGCAGTTGAGAGCAGCAGTAGCACTTTCAGCCTGAAAATTAAGCAATAAATGAACCTTAAGATAGAAATCAGTTAAGAAAGGGGGGAAAACAACCTACTACCACGAAGAACTACCATCATTTACAGGCATTGCTGTTACAGAAAAAACTTGAATCTATGGACTTGACTTTCCAAGATAACCAGCATCAAAAGACCCCAAAAAAGCAAAACAATTTAAGGAACAGACCAATTATATAGGATACATAGTGGTGAAAAGTAACTCGAATTGCAAATAGCGCTGAGTAATACCGACTTAATGCGCTTAGCATGCGGACAGCAACAGCAGTTCATGTTAATTCATAACTTTTCTATTGACAGTACTTAGGACCACTTCAGGTTCCAAGACATGATCTTAAAAGATCCAACTAGATTGCCATGCAATGCGAGACGTCAGAACATCAGATCATAACTCACAGGTACCAACCAACCAAAGTTGTGTTATTCACAGTGTTGTCACGGCGACAAGGCAAGGCGAGGCGCTCCGGAGGCGTCAAGACGCCTAGGCGATGATTAGACAAGGGCAGGAAAATAGGACCAAAAAGTAAATAACTATACAATATAATAGCATAAATTATCCAAAAAAAACCATGTCTCAGAGGGTCTAAATAAGAAGAAATCAATTAAGAAAGGGGTATGTTCGTAAGTTTCAGGAACTCCAAGACTTAATCACGAAAAGACCAAAAAAATGCCTAACCCTAGCCACTAGCCAGACTTCTCGCTGTCTCTCAGTCTCTCCCCCATCTCGTCTCCCTCCTGACTCCTCTCTCCCGCCCCCCGCCGCCTCCCCCTGCCCAGCACCTCCTCTCCCCACCACCTCTTCGCTGCCTTGGGCTCGACTCGATGCCACCACCACCTTGACCCGTTGTTGCCGTCGGTCGCCCCGACCGACTCCACATCTCCTCCACCGCCGACACCGTCGCCTCGACAGGCCACTGCCGTTGGCCGCCCCAGCCACCTCCTCCCGCCGCCTCTGCCCTCCTCCGACTGCAATTCTGCCCTGACAAAGGGAGGAGGCAGCAGATCAACGCCGATGAAGGGAGAAGCAACAGATCGGCGCCGGCGAAGAGAAGACTTATGGGTCAGTATGCCAGGTTAAGACTTATGGCCCTTTGAAGCATCCATCCCCACCCCCCACCAGGCGGCCGCCACAACGACCTTGGCGTCGCCCAGCACCGCCTAACTCCTCACGGGCTAGACGATCGTCCACGGTGTCCCCCTCCGGCCGCCAAGACGCCTTGGCGTTGCCTAGACACACCTTGTTAACCATGGATCATTCATAAACCAGCAACCATTACTCAGGAAAGACTAATGAGTAGAGATAACAGTAACAAGTAAACATTTATTTTAGAACCAAACGCATCCTAACTCATTTTTTCATAGTTTTCACTCAAAACATGACAGGTTTCCAACTGTTTTCTAGCTAATTGATCTCGTGATCGAGCTAAAACTCGTGAAAGACAAGGCTGGTTTCATGCCCGTTTCGCATCAATTAATTTGGATGGTCAAGGCTAAAATTTTACTCGCTAGAAACTACAATCGCCGTAAACCAAATCGTGGTACATATTTTTCTCGCTATGTGAATAGATAAGAAACCTTGCTTCAAGCAAACATATGGCATATTATGAATGTCCATGATATATTCCCAAGTGACACAGTTTAGCATTATAGAAACTAAAACAGTATACTGTGTTCTCACCCACCAGTCACACTAAAAATACATTAGAAAAAAATGTATATTGCAACAATTTTGCACAAATATGACACAGAAAAGGCATTATGCTTGTTAAGGATATAGAGTTGTAGTAGGATATAGAGTTTGTATTTTATTCCACATATGCCTTATCTCTAGATGACATATCTCCTTGTACTCTCCTATATATATAGTCCCTTGGGTCTCATATCAATACACACACAATATTCATAACATGGTATCAGAGCTAAGGTTCAAACTTCTCAAACCCTAACCTCCGCACATCTTCCGCTGCTGCTGCCCCCGGGAGGATCGATCTCTACTCCCGGGGGCAGCCAGATCATCTCCGGTCGTCTTCATTCTCGGATCTAGCGCGTCCGCAGCCTCTTCAAGCATCTGGCCGCCTACATGCAGATCTAAGACGCCGCTCATCTGGTCTCAGTAGGCTAAACTCGAAGCACCGAACACAGCCGCCCCCCGGATCAGCCAGCCGCCGCCCTCTGGATCCGCCACCGCCGCCGCCTCCGGATCCAAAGCTGCTACTTCTTTCGGCCTCTCGGGGCCGCCGCCTCCGGATCCGCAGCTGCCGCTTCTTCCGGCGCCGGCTGCCACGCTCTCCCACCTCCGACCGCTCATCATCGGACTCCTCTGCTGCCGACGCGGCCGAAGACACCTATGCGGCCGCCGAGTCCCTCGTCTGGGACCACGCCTCCTTCAGGGATCCTGTCGAGACCCGAATATGCAAATTCGGTCTCTCTGTGTGAACTGCATTAGTCCAGGATTACGCTAGTGCACACAGTCAAATATAGATGTCATCACAGTCATACACACGATAATAATAAAGGAAAACTCGAATATCGATAAAATATCAAAGGTACGACCTTATAGCCAAGCTTACAATATCTCTAGCTGGAAGGGCTTAACAAAATAGCAAATAAATCCAAAATAAAGCGTAGCGACCAATCGACAAGCCACAAAGCTATCGAGTGGAGAACGAAGCCTAATCCGTGAAGTCGTCGTAGTACTCTCCTTCCGGAACCTCCTGCCGATAGTACTCCTCTCCTCAATCGAGCAACATAGGCGTAAAGCCGTGAGTACATTGGTACTCAAAGAAGTCGCTTGTAACAATGAATGCAATATAATATGCAAGGCTTACCAATGAAAGGCTGAAAGGTTAATTTGCATAAAGGCATTTATTGATGAAATATATTAAATAATCTTGAAATCGAAAGTTAACTAAAACAGTAATAAGGAATAATCAAAGGAATAAACATAAACCACTTGTGAACACCAATCCACAAGTTAAACCAACAGTGAACTACCTGTCCACTACCAACATAAACCACCAAGTTATAAATGAAACACTAACCCTCGTGTGAAATCCCGAGCAATGTCCATAACCGAGGACGCGCTATTCGAATAGTTTTACACTCGCAGAGGTTGCACAATCTGTACCCACACGATGTGATTAGCCTCGATCTCGTGAAATCACAACAAGGCCTTTACAATGCTCTACCTCAACACAATCCCGCCCGCTAGGTTTCGCATCACACCCCCTTGCGCCACATGGAAATCAAGCAACCATGTCCATCACAATGGCGTAATTGAATTGAAATATTACAAATTAATCAGCCAGTCCATCCCATAATAGACATGTGGTTTGCACGATTAAGCTCAGATCAATGGCGCACAAAGTTAAGTCCTTAACATTACCCGGGCGAGGCTACCACATCCCCGAAGTGCAACTGCACCTCCCCCTTTACTGCACGATCACTCGCCCGAGTGAAAACCAATTTGTATAACCAAGCCAACGTCACACCAATGACGTGGCACAAATTTTAATACACGTGGCACCAACCACAGTTCCATATGTCATTAAGCCAAATTAATAATTAACATGTGCTGATGAGATCCATCGTAAATATAAGCCAGCTAAGCAGTCTAATCGTACCAACCCATGTGACAAATAATCTAGCATCACTAATAAATTACCCAACCTATGGTGACAATGGCATCATGGTATTCCAAAGTATCAAGGAGGTATAATCTCAATTGGGCGATAACTACCAATGCAAAGGTTTGAATAAAAATAGCAATGCAATGTAATTTAAAACAAAATAATTAAATAATAGTTTACAAAATTGGGTTCAACATGATCAAGGGACACGACTTGCCTTTGTTATGCTCAGCGGGGTACTCCTGGTCTTCGGGCGTTAAACCTGCTCCTCCGGAATCCGAATCTAATGAGAGAGAAAACGACCGAAAACAAAGAAACATATAAAATGATAAGCAAATGAACTCCAAAATTCATAAAACCAGAACCAACAGCTAGAGCTCGATTTTAGATGAATTTAGAAAAAAGAACGGGTCAATCGGAGCTAGGACAGAGGAGAACGGGCTCTCGAAAAATTAATTCTAAAATTAATTCGAAAAATTCAAAAAGTGCACTGTGCTGTGAACCCGGTCCACAGAATTACCGGTCCACCGTGAACCCGGCGCACGGAACAGTAAACGCGAGGGGGGGCGGCGGGGCGCGCTGATGTGGCAGCAGCTTGTGCTGCCACGTGTCACCCGGCTGACGTGGCAGCTGACGTGGCTGCCATGTGGCTCGGGGGACGGCTCAGTGCTGACGTGGCGGCGACACGTGGCATGCCACGTCAGTTAGGGCTGACGTGGCTCGGCTGACGCGGCACGGCGCGGCGCGGCGACGGGGATCCGACGACGGGGGTGCGGGCACGCGTCGCGATCTGGACCTTCGGTCTAGATCTGAAGAGACGGCGGGGATTGAGTGGCGCGGGCGCGGGCGACGGGTGGATTGATGACGCGTGGCGGCTCGCCGCGCGAAGCGTCGCGGGCGCGGGCGGGATTGCGGCCGATGGGCGACGCATGGCCGACGCGAGGGGCGGGCGAGAACGGCGCGGAGGGCTCACCGGCGGTGATGCGGCGCCGGCCGGTGCTCCGGCGACCTCGAGCGCGCACGCGGCGGCAGAGCGGCGGCGGCGGCGCGCGCGCGGAACGAGCGAGGAGCGGCGAGGCGGCGAGGCGGCGGCGGCGGCGAGGGCATGGCACACGAACCGAGGAGCGCCGGCGGTTTAAACACGCGAACCGAGGAGCTCGAATCGATTCTGGCGCGGCCGGCGCGCGCGCGCGTTTGGACGGCTCGGATCTGACCACGTGGCGCATCCGACGGCTAAGGGCGAGCGCGGGTTAGGGTTAGGGTTCTGCGAGCGGCGCGAGCGAACGGCGGAGACGCGCGCGCGCGATCGGGCGGCCGAGGGCGAGGCGGGCACGCGGCGCGAGCGGCGGCGATCGTGCCGCCGCGTGTCGTCCAGCGGATGCGCGACGCGCGGCGCGGGCGGATCGGGCGGCGCGCGAGAGCGGAAGCGAGTACGGCGACGGCGCGCGCGCGGCGGATGGACGACGCGTGGAGGAGAGAGGGAGATCGGGCGGTGGGATTTATTTCTTTTTCTTTTCTTTTTCCAGAAATTCAAATAAACTTCTAAAAGCTCTAGAAAATAGCAAATAAATCCCAAAAATTCACCAAAAATACCAGAAAATTCGTTGAGACCTAAAGAACACAAATAAAATATTTTTAACTTTTGTTAATGTTTATTTTAATCATATTAAATCTTTAAAAATTCTAAAAATTCATTTGAAGCTTGAATTAAATTCCAGAAAATCCATTTTTAAATTCCAGGCTTTAAAAATCTCAGAAAAACAGGATGTTACAGATCCCATCCCTTGGCTCGTCACGCTCACCTTCTTCTTCGCCCGCGGGTTCATCAAGACGGGTCTGGGGGAGCCGTGTCGCCTATGTCTTCATCCCCGCCTTCGGCGGCAGCCACCACCTGTGGAGATCATCCATCTCCCATCGAGGCACATCGCGCCGCCCGGGCCTCTACTGCCGCAGTCGCCTTGTCCTCCTCGGTGGCGAGGGCGGCTCCTATGTGGTGGTGAACACACACACACAATATTCATAACATAGTATCAGAGTTTAGGTATGGTAATTGGCAAGGTATTCCTAAACTCCTAAACTCGAAGCAAGTACCCTCCTGATATAATTGGCAAGGTATAACAATGCTTCAATAGCACTTAAACAAGGGGTTTCGAGCCCTAATGTCTCATCGTTCTCTCATCTAGGTCCATATGTATATTTATCCACTTCTAGCGACCTAACGATCATGGGTGTATCCAGTGGATGGGATTTAACAAGATAAAATACCTCCAACACTTTCTTGGTGTAGGTAATATGATGTAGAAATATGCCTCCAGGAAAATTGTCAATTTGTAAACCGAGATAGCATTTGGTTTCACCCGAATCTTTCATATCAAATTCCGTCTCTAAGTATGAGCTTGCCTCGAGAATGGCATGCTCGAAACAGTTACCTCCAATCGGGCGGCCCGAGAGAAGACCACAAGCCATGCAATGGCGTTCGTGGTCAGTTGCGGAAGCTCCAGGACGTAAGCCCATGTGCTTGGCAATGCCCAATATGAGCGGGAATGACGAAGGTACTACACGGAAAGTGGAGGACGTCCGGCAAGCGCTGGAAGGGCAAATAGCGATGCACCAGGTCCAGCGAATGGGACCGCTGTCCACATTCAGAACAAGGCGAATGTGCGCGTTCGTACGCATCGAACCGGCGGGCCAAAGGGACGGAGGGGGCCATAGTGCGAGCAATATGGTTTCGGCCTAGCGGTTGTGAAGCCTTTTACCATGAGAGACCACTGTTAGGGGTGTGCCCCCTAGGCCCAATTGGCCCACCAGGCCGAAGCCCAGTTATGCATCTAGCTATAGGGCATGTCTGTTAGGGTAATGCCAAAGAAAGAACATGTTTGCTCCTACTGATAGAGACCCTAAATAGGGTATTTGTATAAACATTCTCTTCCATAGCTATAAATATGGCTACTAGGGTATCATGGTGGAGAGAAGATTCTTGTAAGAAAAGGCTTGTGTAGTGACCAAGTGCAGCTTGTGTAGTGACCAAATGTAGGACACACATTCTATATATACATCTTTCTCATTTTGAGTTCTAGACTCCGGAGATCATATCACGGTCTTCCCGTAGCTCCAATATATAGGTCTGTTCTTTTTGGCTGCGGCTTTTGGCTGAAATTTTTGAATTTTAACTGTTTGTGGCAGAGATTACGGAGAGAGAGATATCCGCTTGCGATTTTGGATGGTATAGATGTTGGGCTTTTAACATGTACTATAATTAATTTGTAGACTCCGTCTTAAAAAAATACTCCGTTTGAACGTTAGGTTCTGTAGCAAAAGTCAAAAGTCGTTTTGAGAAGCTGAAAAGAACAGACCCTATATTGTTTGGCACATAACCACAATAGTACTTTTATTTAGTAAAAGTGTCCACACATAATCCGAACTCAAAACAGGGCGATATGCAACACCAAAAACAAAATGATGGAATTGGTTTGTTGTTTACTTGTGTCTCAATTCTGGTTTAAGGAATTTTTGATTTTGTGGTAATTGACGTCTTGAACGACTTTCGTTTTTGAGTAGCAGGACAGCATTACCCCCCCTCCTCCTTCGGTTGGCATATCTGGTTCTCGTACGGTGCTGGAAATAGGATTTTAACCATTGTTAGAACACTATCGCTGATGTTTTCACCGTTGTAGAAACGATAACGTCGCTTGTATGTATGGTAGCATATGTACCGTAACAATGTTCTTCGATTGGAAGACGATCGCATCACTTCCATAATAAAATATTTGGTTGAACATCCAAATCTGATTTGTTGTTTTCAACATATGGATATTATGGTATGTTTGGACAAATATTCAATCCGAATTCATTCAAATTCACCTTTTAGCCTAGCACGCGACTCAATAATAACCAAGAAAATTTGGCGGTTTCCAACGTTTTCTTTTTCTAGGCCTAGTCCAAGCCAAGTTAGGAGGTGTTTGAATCGAAGGAGCATTCTGCCACACTGCCTAGTTTTTTTGTGGGGCTGGGGTGCTGTCTTGGATATCTCTTCCCTCGTTTCGGTTTTTTTTTTTTTTACTTCTTCTTTTTTTTCACTATTCAGTATTTCATCTTTTTCTAAATTTTTTAAGATATTTTAGACTTTTTTGTATTTTCTTTTTTCCGTGTTCCTTTGTATTGTTCCTAATGGGTTAACATGTTTTTTTTCTATTTTTATATTTTTTAAAAAATTAATTATACCCAAAAAACCAAATCATTCATAAAAAAAAATCAGCTACAGTAAAATTTCAGTTAAAAATCAGAAATCATCGCTAAAACGAGCGCCCCAAGCTTGGCACCATCTATGCTTAGTTTTTTTTCAATTTTCTTTTCGTGCAACACCAATTTGTATGGACTGACACCATCTATGCTTAGTTTTTCTTTCTTTTTTTTTGTGCAGCACCAATTTGTATGGATTGACACCATCTATGCTTATTTTTTCTTTTTTTTTCGTGCAACACCATCGATGCTTACCACCTTCGGAATCACATAAAAATGAAAAACACAAGAATAGGAAAACACTTGAATTTTATAGGAATGATAGTGCAATCATAAAAAAAATGCAAAACTGAGGAATTGTTCATAAAAGGTGTTTGGATGCTACAAAGGAATTTTGCTGGAATTTGAAGAGAGATGTCTATGCAAGACAAGATTTTCTGCATGAAGTATAACCTCATGTTAGAATTCCAAAATTTCTATAGATTAAGCCATTCCATATGAATGCTAGAAGCTCATTCCTTTGTTATAAGGGCTAATAGGAAATTTTCCTATAGGATTCAATTCCTTCAAAATTTCTCCAAAAACCATACATTCCAAAGAGGGACTTAGTTCAATGTGCATCAGAAACTAAAGCTTTTTTGACCTAGCTTTTCAAATTGTCCACATCCACATTGGCTAAAGCCTATACACGTAGACATTCTCATACACTGAATTACTGATATACAATACATGAAATTTTGGTAGAGAAAAATGAATGTTGTATGCTATCGTAGTCGCATATGAACAGACTAACACAATATACGTCTGTTTCTACTTCCTAGTACAGACTTACATATATGATCCTTTTGCATATCAACCAATACTTGTAAGGGAATGCCAGTTTCGAATTAATGGAGTGATGCTCAGGCTTCCAGCAGGCTATGTTGAACTGGAGCTAAGCTCAACAAGCGAGGCATAGGTTCCATCCTTTATCCTCATCAATTCTTCATGTCTTCCTTTCTCAACTATTGCCCCATTCTTGAGGACGCCGATGATATCGGCACCTTTAATTGTTGACAAGCGATGCGCCGCCACCACGGTTGTCCTCCCGACCACCACCCGGTCCAGAGCCTCCTGCACCACGCGCTCAGACTCCGCATCCAGCACACTTGTAGCCTCATCCAGCAGGAGCACCTTGGGGTCCCTTATTGCCCTTGCAATGGCGACACGCTGCTTTTGCCCACCTGACAATTGGATCCCTCTTTAACCAACGATGGTGTTGTACCCATCAGGCAGCCCGGAGATGAACTGATGGGCGTTGGCTGCTTCAGCGGCAGCAATGATCTCTTCTTCAGATGCCTCCCCTTGCTTCCCATAAGTTATGTTGGCATGGATGGTGTCATTGAACAACACTGGCTCTTGCGCCACGAGCCCGACCTGGAGCCGAAGCCAGCTAACTTTAAGGGTCTGAAGCTCCACACCGTCGAAAAGGATCTTGCCTGAATCCAGGTCATAGAACCTCTCAAGCAATGCTATCGCCATGGACTTCCCGCTTCCACTCTCTCCCACAAGTGCGGCAGTCTGTAAGGATAATGTCACCAAATTACGTTTTGCACCAGTTAGTAATGTGTGAAGAATACTATACTCATGTACTTCTTAGTTCAGATAGAAAGCAACCCTTCCAGAAGGAATGCTCAAGGATAGATCATTGAAGATTTCAACATTTGGACGCAAGGGGTACTTGAAGCACACATTCTGGAACTCAATGTCACCCCACACACTTGAAATGACCACACCCTCCTCACTGCTGGAATCGATCTTGGATTTACGGTCAAGAATTTCGAAGATAGAGACTGCTGATTCATTAGCCTTGGTGCTGTCTGCACCTATTGACTTGTTCGCGAGATTCCACTAGTAGCCAAAACTAACACAAAGAAGACCTGGCAACCACTGGATCAGTTAACCAAAATGCTCGAAATGACTAACCCTACGCAAAATGAATAAAAATGTGTTCGCACCCGAAACACTTCAGGAAATGTTGCTGTTCCTTGGTGAACAAAATTCGCTCCAATGTAGAAGCAGAGCGCATACGTAAAGTAGAACACAAGGAGAAGCCAAAGCCCAAGCCACCAACAACACCTTCCCTTATTCCTTGCTTTGTTGGAGATTCACATTTCTTCTCATAGGCTTCCATCACCTTCTGCTCAGCACAAAACGATGCCACGGTTCTGATGCCGCCAACTGCATCAGTTGCTACTTGACTTGCTTCTTCGTACTTTAACTGCATCACACCAAACAATTAGACAAAATTACTCACCGTGTGATTCATGCTTCTATGAACAATACTCAAGATTAGTTCATGGCATGTACCTTTGCATTTTTATTAAAACCTTTCAGGAACTTCATTTGAGCATAGGCTTGGAAACCCACCAAAGGAACCACCACTGTGATAATCAATGACAGCTTCCAGTTTGCTACCATTGCTATTGTGAAACCTGATATGACAGTCGATACAGTCTGGACATTAAGTGCTAAATTGTCCCCAACAAGGCGCTTCACGTTCAGAGCATCAGTTGATAGCCTTGCACCGATCGATCCACTAGAAGAAAAGTTGAAACTTGTAGTATAAGTAAATTTGTAGAAATATAGCACTAGTTGACAAGTATTACATCTCTCTTACATCTTTCATCTTTTCATAAAAAAAAAAGCCACCTAAATTAATTTTAATGATGATTTTTATGGATAGTGCTAACTATGAATGTTCTTCAAAACAGATTTCTACTTCTAGTGTTCAAAACAAAAAAAAATACACAACGGTTCATTAAGGTCTTTTGTGCCACAAGACTACTGAGCAAATAATGCATGTTTTTAGGGTTCTAAAGATTTTTTGTACTACTATGTTAATGAGAAAATAATATATGCCAGGGCACTGGGTACATATTTGATATTTTAAATCCTATGCAAACTCATATATCTTGAAAGTGAAAATTGATAAGACAGTATTTAGCCTTTTAGGGAAAACATTATGGACAAACATCATGATGAGCACAAGATTAAACACACACCTAGAGTGCTCAGGTTTATCAAACCAGTTGATTTCCTGGTGCATGACGCTTTGGAATGTCAATGACCGTATGCACTCCACAAGCTTCCCACCTGCTAATGCAAACAAGAAGTACTCTATTGGAATCAGAGCAAATGCGGAAGTGCCCAGCACGACAAACATGCTTGCCCAGAACCTGGAGTCCTTCAGCAGTTCAGCTGGCGGCTCATAAAAAGTCTTTATCGCACTTGAAATCAATATGCCAAATACAGGAAAAATGACTCCATGCATTGCAGCAGTTATAGAGCCAAGCGCAAGAACAAAAGCCTCAGGTTTGTTCAGAAAGAAGAGTCGGCTGATTGGAGCTTTCTTCTGACCACTGGACATTTTGTCTTTAGCCTCCTCTATGTCCGGACCATCGTTGAATTCCAAGGTATCAGGTAGGCCAAGTGGAGCAGGGAAGGAATGCCTACCACTATGCCCAAAAAAGGAGCCTTTACTGGATGATCTCCTAAATGAGATGCTTTGGCTTCTTGGTTTGCTATTGATAGATGTAGAGCCAAAACCATTTGCTATTATCATATCAGGGTCAACATTAGGTGCTCCTGCTTCCTGCCGAGTCTCTTGCAGATGAATCAGCTGAGAGTAAGCACCTTCAGGTTTCTTCTTCAATTCTGCATGTGAACCTGTTCAGAATTCACACAAACAACCATTTTGTCATCTACCAGCTTGTTAATCAGGCAGTTTGTTGAACAAAAAGGAGTACCATTTTTGGGAGCACCCGTAAGAGTATATTACATCGATTACCAAAATATTTAGGCTGTTACCTATCTGTTAATTGGTGGTCAGGAACAGCTTTAATTTAGTCTCTTACATCCAATTACAATTTATCTAGCTAAGTTGTGTTCACAAGACTACAAAATTGTGGAACTTATTTATTATAAAGTTGTCTGTAACATAAACACTACATTGTGGGAACAACACATTACTAGTGACATGCAAATGCAACATATGTATTTCTAGAGGTTATAGCCAAAGATATCGATTATTAGTTTTTTAGTTAATCTCTTCAGAAACTTTACAGATTATTAGATTTTAGTTAATCTCTTCAGAAGTTCTCATATGGTTAATCTCTTCAGAAGTTCTCATATGGTATACCTTGTTCCACCATTTTCCCATACTGTAGGACTGATATCACATCAGCATTCTTTACTGTGCTTAGGCGATGCGCAACAATAATTGTAGTCCTTTCTAACATTACCCTATTCAAAGCTTCTTGAACTACCCTCTCAGACTCCATATCCAACGCACTGGTTGCTTCATCTAGTAATAAGATCCTAGGGTTTTTTATAATTGATCTAGCAATTGCTATTCTTTGCTTCTGCCCTCCAGATAGTTGAATTCCACATTCCCCAACCATCGTCTCAAGGCCCTGCAATGTTTCGCACCATATACTGATTAACAACGCGTGAGATAGAAACTGAGTTAATATTATGGACATTTTAGTTTTGCATTATACATTTGGCAACTTATCAATGAATTTTGCTGCATTAGCAAGCTCGACTGATCTCTTGATATCTTCAAGAGTTAGATCTTCCTTCCCATAGGCGATATTTTCCCTGATTGTACTTGAGAACAACACTGGTTCTTGGCTGACAAGACCAATTTTTCCTCTTATCCATCCAAGCTTCAATCTTCTAATGTCAACTCCATCAATCAAGACTTCCCCAGACTGTGGATCATAGAATCTCTCCACCAAACTGATCACAGTCGACTTCCCACTGCCACTCTCTCCAACTAGGGCCATTGTTGTGCCACTTGGTACTCGCAAGGAGAATCCATCAAATACCAAATGTTCAGGCCTGGTGGGATCGCTGAAGTACACATCCTTCAATTCAACATCACCCTTGATGTCTTCCAATATGACACCTGTGGTATCACATACATCAATATCTGGTTGCCTTTCAATTGTCTTGAACATTCTATATGCTGCTCCTTGACCTTCAAAAAAAGCTGTTATTGATGGTGCTGCCTGACCTAAGGACATGCAGAAGAGATGTAAAAGGATATAGAGTTGTAGTAGGATATAGAGTTTGTATTCTATTACATATATGTCTTATCTCTATATCGCATATCTCCTTATACCCTTCTATATATATGACCCCTTGGGTCTCATATCAATACACACAGTATTCATAACATGGTATCAGAGCTAAGGTTCATACCTCTCTAGCCCTAGCCTCTCCGCAAGTCTTCCGCTGCCGCTGCCCCTGGGAGGAATGTCCCTGCTATTAGAGCACCACCTATAAATGGTTCACCAATGCTTCAACTGAAACATCTCACTGAAATTCCACAAGATGCACCTGAAGGTGACCAATCCTGTCAATTTAATGGCAGCTGTAAAAACCAAAAGAAAAAGGTTCGAGTTCTGAAGAAAAAAAAAGCGACTTAACTATGATCCTGGTTAATGCTAAGCTGTATCTCAACATGACAGTGAAGGTTGGATTATGAAAATAAAAATGAGTTCTATTACCATCCATGTCAATGCTAAAATTGTATCTCAACATAAGCATGTAAAAACATAATATGGCAAGAGAACTGGCTCCATTCTGAAACCAGAAAGCATAGCATGGTTGTAAAGAAAGTTTAGAAATATATTTTTAAAAAGTCTTAGAGTTCATCAAATCCTACCAGAGTTCGCAGTGCAGCCCACCACATATAACTCCACTAACACTGGCATTGTAACAGTAATAAGGTAATATGCATAGATACGGCAACATATTTGAAATCAGTAAAGATACTGCTATACAGACCTAAATCTTTTTAATATATTATCAGAAATGCACTATTACAAGTCTACAGCATAAACAATACAACTTGTCTCAAATGCAACCATCTGGGTATGTGTATGTACGTCAGACCAAGTACCTGAGGGCGTATATCAGTGATCTGCCTTTTCTCATTTTATGTATGAATCTACAATCTCTGCCAGAATTGAATGGAGCATGAAAGGCCTATTGAGGCGGCTTGTGTATTTTATATGAGCTACAAAAATCTTGGTATGGCTTGAAACTGTTTTGCCATGTTAAAAATTGTTTCTTCAAGCATTTATACATTTTTTCCTCAGCAGGCTGAATGTCTGTGCCTGGGGAATCAAAATCCATCCTCACTGGGCTGAAATCAAACAAATCAGATGCGGGTTGCTCAGGTCCAGAATCAGGAATTCCAGCTTTTCCACAAACAAATGTCATAAAGTTCTCATCCCGATATGGTGTTGCAGATGTATGCAGGCACGAAGAATCATCAAGCTTTTGCTCTTCTTTTTCCTTCTTTCTTGCAGTTTCATCAAAAGTGAACTCATTTTCAATCTGAGGCTCATAAACAAAATACAACTTTTCATCATTCAAGTCTTGTGAAGCAGGCCATCCACTACAGTTTCCTGTGTCAACAATGGATATTTCAGGAACAAAGGCTTCAAGAATTTCTCTACATCGATGGTTTACTAAGTCAGTTTCTGTGGTTTCTCCTTGAGAAGTGCTTTCTATACCCATGTTCCTCTCTTCCATTGCAAGTAGAACATGTACAGGGAGTACTGGACCAACAAGAACATCTCCAGATATTGCTTTGCTAGTCAGTTTCTCACTTGTGCTCGAAGGTTTTGCCAGCAGGAAAGGCCGGAGTATATTATGTGGCAAACAGGTAGGAACTTCTAAATATTCAAGTAAGCCTTTTTCTGTATTGCATGTCTGCATGTCCTTGTATTTAGAAAAGGTGACATGAAGGATATTTAAAGGCAGGCCATTTAATATGCTCCGACATGCAATTTCAAAAATGTTCATGGGGGCACTGGCATTACGTAGAAAATCTGAAACTGATTGAGAACAGGATTTAGAGTTATCCTTTACAAATGCTGACACGTCTTCACTAATAATAATTTGCTCCTTGTGTTTGTTAACATTAGAATCATGCTTCGCCAATGCACTGCACAGATTGTCCTTCAGATGTTCAGATAGGAAATGCAACTTCAAGAAAACATATCTGGTTGAGAAATTTTCTCCCTGAGTGTCAAGAAAAATGGATGAACTGCTAAGCCTGGATGTATGTTGTGACTCATCCCACAGGATAGCATCATGCAAATCTCCGGATGCCTGGTACCTTTGCATCTCTAACTTCCCAAATCCTGTTAGCCGGATCAAAACAAAACCAGCAAAAGATGGCTCCAACATTGAGAGGTCGTTTGGAAGCACACAGTAGCCAGCAATGGAGTTCCTACTTTGTTGGGAAGCAGAGCCACCATATCCTGAAATAGGCACTGAGAAAACCTCTTTCATGATTCCATTGCTGCAGGTGCAGTTCTGACCGGTCAATGAAAATTGCGATGGAAGATCCCAAGCATATAAGTGAGAATTATCTGGACAGCCTTGCTCCTTATGCCCATAACAGAACAAACTAAACTCCGTGTTCCAGAATGAACCGACCAAAATGGCAAATTCTGAATTTGATGCCCACTCATGTTCCTTGGAAGGCCTCAATTCAGTTAGCCGAAACATAGCAACATGATTTGGGCTCTCAAGCCCATGCTGCCAAGCTAGCACAGGTGTCAACGGCTGTCTCACATCAAGGAGAATCAAGTGGCGTTCTGTCACTACCGATATATGGAAATCATCAAACCCAGCCTTGCAGAATGCAAGGTACCGATCATTCCTGACAAAAGGCTCAGTTTCAAACAATCCTGCCATCCCTACTCTTGCTAAAACCTTGTATTCGCCACTGTCCCCAAATCTCAGATCAAACAAAAGGATGGCTTTCGAGCTTGCAATGATCACCGTCCATGGTTGCGCCCCATACTCACAGCTTAGCCAGTCCCCCCACTCATCCTTGCTGCCAAAACCAACCCTCATCTTGCCTCCACGCCGTGTATCCAGATCGAACCAGCACAGCTCCCCACTCTCCAGCAGCAACGCGCATTGCGATGGCAAATGCCTGCTCCAGCACGCGTGCACAACGGTGGCCTCGAACCCCTGCTTGGCTGCAGGCACGAGTACCAGGGAGGCCAAACCCCGCGACTCAACCCTGAACCAACTCACCGAGTACAACGTCGCAGCAAGCAGGAAGCCCTCGACAAGGGTGTCACCCGACTGCGACGACCAGGACGGCTGGACAGGGGTGGCAGCAAGCTGCTGGATGCGGTGCGCAGGATGCTTGAACCCATCACTCTGAACGAAGGGCGAGAGGGGCGTGGTGCCGGCAAAGGAGGAGTCCAGAGGGACGAAGGCAATCTGCTCCGCATTCTCGCCGTAAGGGAAGAATAGGATGAGAGAGCGCGAGGAGCGGGCGCGGAGGGCGGCGAGCAGATTGGAAGGCGGCGGGAACGGCGGCGACGGCGCGGCGAGGACGGCCCCCGAGAGGGAGTCGAGGGCGGAAAAGGGGAGGAAAGAGGTTGAGCGGATGAAGGAGCGGAGGTGGTGGCGGAGGCCGCGGGTGGAGAAGTGCGGGGGCGGAGGGAAGGGGAAGGGGAGGGAGAGGAGCGGGGTGGGCGGGAGGAGAGGGGAGAAGAGGAGGGACCCGTGGGAGGCGGCGGGCGGGGCGAGGGAGGGCGGCTCGAACACGGAGGAGACGGGGAAGAGGAAGCGCCAGTCGTCGGAGAGGTTCATGGAGGCGCGCCGAAACAGGAGAAGGGGGAACCGGCACGGAAATGAGTCGAGTTCAGGGGGTAGAACGGCGGCCGCGCGCGCGAGAGGATGCGGGCGTCGCCGTGCCGGCTAATCGGCGGGGTTTTTTTGGTGGAGCCCGGGGAAGGCGGCGGCGCGGGCGTGGAGGGAGCCGAAAAAGGAGGTTTTGGGCAGGGTTTCGGTCGATCGCCGCGCTTACGGTTCAACTACTGTTGGCATCAGCGATTCAGCCGAGTGCTAGAATCAGAATTTTTGCCACATTTGATATTATTTATGATCATAATTACAAAAATAATTATATACGTAGAGTATTAATAAAAATAGTATTTTTACTGTTCGATAGCCAGGCAACAACACCAAAGAAGCGACATATTATCCCTACCACCTAGTCACCGGACGACAGGCTGCCTATCGCGCCACCACCAAATAGCAGGCAGCTTGCATCCCATGGTCAGATGGCATCTGTCTGCCATCCCATGGCAAAATGGCACGTGATTAAACCAATTAGTTGGTTTAATTACCTATCTTTTTTGCATAATATTTATTTAAAATTTTAAATATAGTAAATGAGCTCAAAAAATTATGAACTTTTATGTGCAGCCTCCCGATATAACTTAGTTAACTATGTAATTTTTTTGACAAATTTATCCACTTTGAATATTGCTCAAAAATTAGTACAATTTTGATATTTATAGAAGTTGTTATATATAGCAAACGAGCTCTAAAAATTACAAAATTTTATGTAAAGTCTCCTGACAAAGTCATAATAATTGTGTGATTTTTAAAAACTTTTATGTGGTTCGAATTTGCCACATATATATATATATATATATATATATATATATATATATATATATATATATATATATATATATATATATATATATATAATAGTGAAATTAGTTATGCTCAGACATCTTTTGCAGTGCATGACTTATATCCTTCACACATATGTCAGCCCGTTGTTACTATCTTTTCTTTCTCACTGTGTTCTTTGCATAATTATCACTCTGGCTATGTCGTCCCCCCTCGGCACTTCCTCGTTCGCACTAATGTCGCTATGTCTGTGTTGTCCCCCTCGCCTGCTCTGTTGTGCACCGCTCCGCCCGCTCTCGCGTCACCGCCCATCCCCGCTGTACTACGGCCATCTTTTCCCTTCCTCGGAACTCACAGGAGTGGCTCAACCACCGGCATGGCCGCCCCACCCCTCGGTACAGTCCGCTCGCCCTCTCCCGTCGAGGACCATTACACCCCGCCCCCCTCCCCCGCAGGCTCGCCTCGCCTCTCCCAAGCGATAAAATCAAATTGCCTTCGCCAGTGAGCTCGCACCACTCCCACCTCTCTCCCCGAGCAAGCAATTGGACTTCCTCCCTCCCTAGCTCCGCCGCCACCTTTCCCTGGTCCGGTGAGCCGCAAACCCGATCTCCCTCGTTGCCCGATGGCAATGCAATGTTTCTTTCCATATTTCTTTCTATACTTACATATGGGAGACGTACTGATTCTCACCCTTATGATTGGAAACTACTGTAAGCACATATGTGTGCGTGTCTCTAGGTTTTGGGACTTTTTTGATCCTCATGATGAAACAAAGTTGCTACACATTGATCTGGTGCTAATTGATGAAGAGGTATCTATTGTCCTCGAGAACAGATCATGGATTTTCATTCCTTTGTTGGAATATTTTTTATAATGTCACTGAATTAACCATGCACCCAACTGTACTACTAAATATGACAACTTAGGTGCAGTAGTAGTTGGTGATGCTTGCTTATTATGATAAATTTTCAGAGCAAACATCTTTAGTTCCAACACTGCTTTTTGGACAGGGAAACAGCGTGCGCGTAGATTTACCCGCGTTTAGATGAGTAGTTCAAGCCTCTGATAAAGGAAAGCGGCGTTTACAACATCTCATATTTCCGAGTCAAGAAATCCAACAAGTACAAGTCAGTGACAAATGACATCATGATCATCTTTACAAGGTGGACATTAGTAGAGGAGGTTGTTGAAATCTCACCTGCTTTTCCCGTGTGTACCTACTCCCTTACTCCCATGGAGCAGCTTCAGTCACGTGTTAACTGCAATGATTACTTCACAGGTAAACCACTGAACACAGAAATTTAGCATCCCAGAAAGCATTCAACACTTGCTTATGCATTACCGTTACCCAAATTAGATGTCATCGGAGTGGTCACCATGATCTCAAATGTTTCAACGCTATGGGCAAGATCACGACAGGCAGACAACTTGAAGAGAACTATCACCATAGGCAACGCGAGGTCAGTTATGCATGCATATTGTTCATGACATGTTTTTTTGTTTGTCTGTACAATAGTAGTGTCTGTTTGACAGCTTATTTATGGTAGTGCTCTTTGAGAATTGTTCTAACTTGCATTTCATTTCGCTGGAACAGCAGTAATGCTACAGTTGATGTTGTGCTTTAGGGTGAGCGGGCTACGTCATTCCTAGGCGAACAAGTACACAAGGATGGGCAGGCTTCTCCACAAGTTGTGATATTTGTTGGCACTCTTGTCAAGCGCTTTGCAGGTATGTCTGTTATGCTATTGTGCATTGACTACTATCAGAAGCCTAGACCTAATGCCTGGTGTTTCAAACAAGGTATCACTGACAGGCGGTTCAGCATGCAAATGGTACATAAATCCTGCGGTCCCTGAAGCAAAAAGCCTTATAGCCAGGTAATATATTGGTCTGAATATTTAATACCTGTAGATGCCAGCCATCTTTTTTTGCATTTTAACAAATGATCTCTTCTCGCTGACCTAATTAGAGTGAGAAGCATGCATGAGCCAATTAAATGGGATGAACACATGACTTCAAGTGAACCCAAAGCTGCTGCTGGACCAAAAAAGGTCTCTGATATCAGGTACATTCACCCTTTCAAAAATAAGGTACGTAGCTATTTACCAAGGAATGCCCCTGCTATTAGAGCACCACCTATTGAAATAGCAGGGACATTCCTTGGTAAATAGCTACTCTAGTATCAAGTTCTACGTTATAATTGAAATAGAAGAAAATAGTAATGGATTGTGGAGAAGAACTTAGGAAAGATACTAGAATAACTTTTTCTTCTTGCTTAACAAGAATATATGACAATGTCGTCATTATATAGAGCTGGCTCTAACAAACACAATTTAAACCCTCCAAGTACTACAGATAAAATTACAATTAATAGAGATATTGTTATATCTTCTAAAGATATCAACTTGCTAATCAAGTTGATACTATTCCTAATATAATTAGACAGCCTATTGTGAAGGTGGTAAAAGTGAACAAACATATTAATAACAAGGAGACAAAAGAATTTGAGTTGTGTTCAATTGCAAAAATTAATTCATACTTCAATATAGACACTTGAAGGGGATGACAGATAGAGGCCATCCTATTTAAGTGAAGTAGATGGCACCTGAGGGCTTTCTTGTCTAGGGAGACGGAGAGGGCCTTATTCTTGAGAGAGCGCTTGATAATGTGCTTCGGCACCATCACCGTCGCCATCTGCCCCACCACCACCTCCTCTGCTTCCTCCTCTGACTCTAACGCCGCCTCTCGTTGCCCTCCAGTCGCCAACCCATCACAAGTCATCACACATCACAGAGAAAGAGAGAGAGGGAGTAGAGAGGAAAGAGTTTACCATGCATGGACCGGCACGACAGCGAAGAGAGCCCGAAGGCGCCGCCACGGTGGCCGGGCGTCGGCGTACGTCCCGCCTCGCAGGTACGGGTGCACCACAGCCGCAGCTAAGTCCATCCACCCTCATGAGCATCCTGTCCCGCGGCGGCAACGGGGGAGGCGGCGGGGGATGGGAGGCGGCGAGGGAGCGGGGGAGGAGGGGGTTGGGGGGAGGCGGCGGGGAGCGGGGAAGGAGGGGGGAACGGGGGAGGAGGGGATGGCGGGGGAGGGGGAGGAGGAGGGAGGAGGGGGCGACGGGGGAGGAGGAGGCGGCGGGGTAGGAAGGGGGAGGGCGAAGCGGCGGCCGGTGGGTGAGCGGGGGAGACGGCAGGGGAGCGGGGGAGGAGGGGGCGGAGGAAGCGCTTGTTGATGTGCTTTGGCACCATCACCGTCGCCATCTGCCCCACCACCACTTCCTCTGCCTCCTCCTCCGACTCTGACGCCGCCTCTCGTTGCCCTCTAGTCGCCAACCCATCACAATTCATCACACATCACAGAGCAAAGAGAGAGAGGGAGTAGAGGGGAAGGAGTTTACCGTGCATGGACCGGCACGACAACGAGGAGAGCCCGAAGCCGCCACCACGGTGACCGACGCCGGCGTGAACCCCGCCTCGCGGGTACGGGTGCACCACAACCGCAGCTAAGTCTATCCACCCTTGCGAGCATCCTATCCCGCGGCAGCGACCAAGGGTACTGGTCCATGGCACTGTCTCGTGGCATGGGGCTTGAAGAGCATCCGCAATGGCACTGGAGATATGCACCAAGGTCGGAGGAAGCTGACGGGCGTTGGCCGGCATCGAAGAAATTGGTGAGGGCGCTAGCGCTGAAGGATCTGGGCACATGTATGGGGTGCCGATGGGTGCTCGCCAAAGCGCCAGAGGGTGTTTGCCAAGGGCGCTCTAGGACGCCTTGCAAGGGCGCTAGAAAAGGGAGCACTTGCCAGGGCGCTGTGACCGTTTCACCCGGGTGCGATGGCGGTTTTGCCAGGGCGCAAGGGCAGATGAGTGGCTTTTTGATAAGGCATTTTGATCGCTGCCAGGGCGCTTGTTGAGTTTTTTGCAAGGCGCTTATTTATTTGGCAGGGCTTTTGTGTTGTTCAAGCGTAGGGGAGTACAGACATGCCATGTGTGGTCAGACGCGCGGGCGCGAGGGCACGCAGGTGTGTGCATGGCCGAGCACACGGACGCTACAAGATACCTCGGTACATTGGCGTAATCAGGGCGCTAGGCACAGATGGCCGGGTGCCCGAGCGCTCTCGTGCATGGGCACCGTAAGCAAAGGCTTTAGGACGCAGGAAAATTGAGGGTGGTGGGGCACCACGCTGGCGAAGCATAGGGCACCAGCGCGGGGACCTAAGCTCAGGCACAAGGCGTTGGAGGGTGTTCGCCAGGGTGCTGGAGAGCTGGCTCCTTGCCAGGTTGCCTGTAGGTCAAGGCTCGAGTCCTACTGAACAAACGCAGTGGTAATGTAAAGAAATAAAACTTAGTGTCCTGGTTAGTGCCCTTCTTTTGGTGTAGCCACGTTCTTTTGCCATAGCACATGCCAGCAGTTGGACGCTAACGGGGCTTCAGGCGGGCTGTAGGGCTCTGGCTGCCAGGGCATGCCCCATAGGACTAGACGGTCAGAGGGCAGCTGCCAGAGCGTGTTTGCCTGGTCATGGTCACTCGGCTGCATGTAACATCTTGGTTTTTAGAGGTTATTTAAAGTTTTTTAAAAATAAAATTTATTATTTAAAATTTTTAGATTTAATTAAAGCTTAAAATAAATTTTTATTAATTAAAGGAATTTAATATAATTAAAATAAATATTAATAGTTGCTAGAAATATTTTATTTAGATTTCTTGAGTCTTAAGGAATTTTTAGAATTTTTTAGATTTATTTGCTATTTTCTAGAGCATCTTTTATTTCATTTGAATTTATAAAATAAGAAAATTCCCCAAAACCCATGAACAGTACTTGGGCCAGGCCGTTTGATGCGGATACACATGTGTCTTGCACTTTTTAGTTAAATATATTATTCAACCGGAAAGAATTATTGAGCCGAATGAAATATGACCATGTGAACTTATTCCAAACTAAACATAATGTTGTTATTCACAATGATGAAATACTACATCATATTATCACATGGTACATTCTCAAGGTTGTCAAAATGGAAGATATTGGAACTAAGAGGGAGGAGCTGGAGACCGGGGCCAAAGCGATGGAAAGGTACAAGAAAGAGAATAACCATATTAGATGTCAAAGATATAAAGAAACAAAGCGCATGCGGATGAAACCAACAAGAACAAAACATATGTGGCTGGTTGGAGCACACAAGAGAAAGACCCATGTAGATGAGAGAAAGAAAGTCCATGTGGTGGGAGAGCAAAAGGGGGAGCCCAAGAACTTAAAGTACAAGTTTGGGATAAGATTTTAAGCTCAATTCGGACTTCCCACGTGCTCAACCTAATTCAAACTCAGATTCAACTCAGAACTCAATTCGGATTCGGCTCGAGACATTCTGACAAGTAGTTACTAAAAATATCATAACTTTTACAAACGGAGTCCGATTCGAGTGTTCTTATACTTGTTAGAAAGCTTATTTCAAGGGCTACGTAATGGATCTAGCCTCGTCTCCAAATTTGTCACGAATCAACAGCTATGACCGAAACAACATGATGGCTGTAAAATCTGGTTTCCTTTTTGTGAGAATTCGAGTCTAAAATAATATAAGGTTGAGTTATACTCGATTTGAGGACTATATGGACATCCCAAGTGGCTATATAATCCTTGTATCACAACCTTTAGGGCTCAGACCACCTTTGAGAAAAATCAATCTAGTAAAGTTTGTTCGAGTTCATCATTACCACCGAAATTTCATAAAAAAATTAAGAGTGTTTTTCAATCAAGATTGTTCAGCCTTTTCGTTGAAAATTGGGTACATGATAGATCTTCGCTTCGTGGTTGGCAAAATCGATGCGAGTGTGTTTTGACAGATTAAAGAGTGTTCGTCCCTTGCACTGGCATTGGAGAATCATTGTGATTCATCAAGACTCCCGCGAGTATCTATCCTACGTCGAGAAGATCGGGCAACCACGTACCATTTTGGTATCAGAGCGGGTTTACTCGGTAGGATACTTACCCTTGTTTTTAGATTGATTTAGCGACAGAGCTAGGGAGGGAGGGAGTCCAATTGCTTGCTTGGGGAGGGAGGTGGGAGTGGTGCGAGCTCTCTAGCGAAGGCAATTTGATTTTATTGCTCGGGAGAGGCGAGGGGAGCCTGTGGGGGAGGGGGGCGAGGTGTAATGGCGCTTGACGGGAGAGGGCGAGAGGACTATACCGAGGGGCGGGGCGGCCATGCCGGTGGTTGAGCCACTCCTATGAGTTCCGAGGAAGGGAAAAGACGGCCGTAGCACGGGGAGATGGGCGGTGACGCGAGAGCGGGCAGAGCGGTGTGTCGCACGGAGGAGGAAGCGCTGTGACTGCGGGGCGGAGGGAGGAGCGAGCGGTTGGGGGGAAGCTGATGTGGCGGGCGGGGTCCACGGCCGCAGTGCTGACGTGCCACGAGCGATGGGACGACTTCGGCGCCAAAGAGAGGGGCAGGGAGGGGTGCCAGTCCTAGAGGCCCAGCGAGGGTAGGCTGCCTTAGCACGCGTCGTCGTGCGAAGAGCTCTGCGGGTGCGTGAAATCCTCTCGCGCGAGAATTCCCGAGTGACTTTTAATTTCCTAGATTCCATTCCAAGTTGCACGGCAATAGGCGTATGAAAACCGCGGAAGTGGGAGCCGTTGGGAGGTCACGCGGGTCGAGACGAACTAGCTTCTCGCCCATGTCGTGCAAACAATTGTGCCACTCAAAAGGTTCTTTAAATAGCTTTTAATTTAAAAGTCACATCATCTCAATGAAGTTACACAAACGACCACACCGTTCAAAGGTCTTGTTCCAAATAGTTTTGAATTCTAAAAACTAAAAAAATATTTAAAATGTATCTGCTTTTTAACATAATCTTTTTCTTTTACATTGTTTGTGGATGTATAACTATGTTTTTAATTTTTTTTAATTTTTAATTAAATGTACAGAAAAATCTAACGAACGACGCCACTCTCGTTTGCGAAAAAAAAATGGACGGTGGAGAGGTGAGAGAGAGAGAGAGAGCGGATCGATCTACTCGTCGGAGCTGGAGATCATCATGGTCCGTGATTTTGACGCGTTCCATATGCTGGAATCTCCTCGAATCAGTGGGCGGCACGGCCCGCTGCACTGCATCTGCATTTCTGGTAGGCCCTGGATGATGAGTGGAGTACGTTGGTTTGGCGAGAGGTTCCCTAGATTTTTGGACAATCTTTGGACCATGGGAGTACCAGACACTGCCTCGAGTCGTTTGAATAGTTTTGATTAACCTTTTCATTCGAAATAGGCTATCGAGGATTGTTCAGAATGACACTGATTTATATTTTTTTTTTACTATAACTGACTTATTTTTACTTAGATGAGTTAGTTTATTTGATATAATTAAATTTAAAAAATTTTAAATAAAAAAATATGTTAACTCATCACGGACAATACAAAAAATGCAGAAAAAACAAAAAACCTAAAATAAAAAAGAAAAAGTTAAAAATTAAACAAGAAAAGTCGACGCTAAACGTGGTCGACGCAGTTTGAGCGCGTGCCTAAGAAATCTTATTGCAAAATATTCTTCTGTTTTTTTAACTCAGGAGACATTTAATTTCTTCTGCGTTCCGTGGCCTGCACAAATAATCCACCGTTGCCCTACCAACCAGGATGCCACGTTAGCATATCGTTGTTCGAAGACGTGTAGGGTGCCCTCTCTCCCGCTGCACTGCATCTGCATTCCTGGTAGGCCCTGGATGATGAGTGGAGTACATTGGTTTGGCGAGAGGTTCCCCTAGATTTTTGGACAATCTTTGGACCATGGGAGTACCAAACACTGCCTCGAGTCGTTTGAATAGTTTTGATTAACCTTTGCATTCGAAATAGGTTACCGAGGATGGTTCAGAATGATATTAATTTATGTTTATTTACTATAACTGATTTATTTTTATTTAGTTGAATTAGTTTATTTAATATAATTAAATTTAAAAAAATTAAATAGAAAAAATATGTTAACTCATCATGAACAATACAAAAGAATGCAGAAAAAAATAAAAAATCTAAAAAAGAAAAAGAAAAGATTAAAACATTAAACAGTAAAAAAGCTGACGCTAAACGCTGAAGGCTGACGCAGGCTTGAGCATACCCTAAGAAATCTTATTGCAAAATATTCTTCTGTTTTTTTTTAACTCAGGAGACATTTAATTTCTTCTGCGTTCCTTGGCTTGCACAAATAATCCACCGTTGCTCTACCAACCAGGATGCCACGTTAGCATATCGTTGTTCGAAGAGGTGATAGGGTGCCCTCCCTCCTGGCTTGGCCCACATGGCCTGATCGCTTGACACGTATATATAATTTGTGCATGGGGAGGATATTTGTAACGTAAGGCACCACTCAGTTTCTGATTTTTATTTTTTTACTATTCATTAATTTTATTTTTTTTCTGATTTTTTATTTTTTAACTTTTTTATCTTTTCTTTGTATTATCTGTGATAGGTTAACATATTTTTTTCTATTTTTAATTTTTTTAAAATTTAATTATGTCAAAAAAGTTAACTTAGATATAGTAAAAAATAAATTAGATATAGTAAAAAAACTATAAATTAACGTTATTCTGAATATCCGCTAATTTCGGATGAGGACAAGATGGTATTACGATAGTAGGCAGAACGTTACGCTGGTCGCATTTGGGTGCTCAGCTAAACCAATGGTACAACGGCCATTTTTGTTGGACATAAGCAGAAACATACGGTGGTTTACATAGAAATGGCCACTAGTCTAGTGGTACGGTGGAATGTTCTTGTACTGGTTGATGTAATCTACTGTTTGCGGGGCTGCGCCCTCACTGTATGGCGCTGCGCTTGCCGATAAACACCAGCGAAGGATGGATTGGGCGATGAGTGCAGCATCAGCTGCCGTTGGATGAGGCAGTCGGTAACATTGTAACAATATATAGATGCTAGTGCTAGCAACTATGTTCAACAACGAGATCCGGTCAGGACTAGAGAAAACAAATGTCAATTAGCTATGTTTTTTGGAACTATAGTATATGATTTTTGACTGTAACTTATTAATTTAATAAATAATAATTACTGAAAAAAATTAAAATTTAAAAGTCACTAAAAAGCTAAAAATATCAGGGCTAATGGTTGGTGGTAGTATGCAAAGCAGCACCAGCGTTGGTGACGCGCGTCTAGTGTCAATTGAGGAGATCCGATCAGAAACCGAAGAAAAATAAAAAAATAAAACACACATGTTTACTTGCATATTGCCCCTATTGAATATTTCCGAATAAACGTATCCACTTTACAAGTAGTTTCTACAAGAAGGAAGTAATAGTAGAAACTCGAAAGAACCCCAATCATAAGTCCCATTAGGGAAACGTAAATCATTTGATATTTGTATTGGAATTGAGGTTTTCTAGTGAAATGTTTATAAACACTAGTAATATGTCTGTATGTTATAACGGGATCCTAAGCCTTACATTGAAATAGTATTTTTTTTTTGCACACATATCAAAGGAATGAACTAATTAGAATATCAAAGAAACACATCCATTGTCCTTGTAAGGGAGAAGAATATGTGTGGACATTTTGTAGTCAAATATTCACCATTTTACAATCCTAAACTAATCAGTCTCCAATACATTAATCAAACAAATAAAATTGATTATGGCTTAGAGTTTTAGACCGACTTGACATGACATTGAATTAGACGATGGATGCCCAGAAATAAACAAACCTTCATTGGTCAAAAAACATAAAAATATTGAACAAAAGCAACACCAACAGCGAGTAACAAATTGCAAGCACAACCAGGACCATGATGGCATAGGCAGTGAACTTTTAGTCATGCATATATCCACAAAGTTCTCCCTCCACCACCGTGTCCTCCTTCTCGCCCCTAACGCCGTGTGACAGACTACACAACACAACACGCAAAGGGAGTTCATTGGGAGGCTTGGTCAACGCATAGAACGGTGGCACCGATACACGAGTTCGGTGTTGGAGACGGGTGGAGGCGAGAGTAGGGTTTGGATTTGGTGTGGTTTTGGTGTGTGGAGAAGGGAGTTAGGACTTAAGAAGGAGGCGATTGCCTTGCCTAGGTCTCCACCCCGTTTCCCCCACCTCTTTATTCACCCCTTCCTCCCAATTTCTCTCTCGAATTCGAGTCCAATTCTTCCCTTCTCGTGGTGGGTGTCACTTCATCCACCCAATCTGCGCTGCTCCTGAGGCTCCGCGTACAATGGATAGTGAGGGTGGTGTAGCGACAATGGATTTCAGAGGACGACATGTGTGACTCCATCGACGAGGACTTCTACAGCGATAGTGGGATCGGCCTCACCCTCAGCAATGACGAGGATTTTGACTATGACTTCGCCGACCACCACTGCTCCATCTTGCGGCTCCACTACTGGAGCTCTAGCTGTCGCCTTCTGATCCGTCACCGCGGCGCTCGAGTTTCTTGGCTACGACGGGATGGAAAAGGGGTAGAGGAGGAGAAGCAAGGATTGGGAGGTGGAGATGAGATTAGGACAGAGAGGGCAAGAGATGCAAGGAGTGGAGATAGGGACATTTGTAGGTGAAAAATTGACGGTGCTACTTCCTTTATAGTGTCGAAGTAGATAACCTTGGGCACTTGTATAGAGAGGAACCGCTGAGTACGTGTGTGGGGAGGGTAGACGAACTGCCACCCACTCGTGTGTTTTATATTAGTGGACATATCTTTATAAATCCTATTGGTGTGATTTTATGAAATTTTTAGAGTGATTTTACGAGTTATGATAGTAGGGATGCTCCAACGTAGAGATAGCCTCTAGATTCCAGTGGGAACACGGGGGCGGTGGGGCCATAGCTGGGAAGGAGCCAAGTGGGAGCCTGACTCCAACAAGACCGGAAATCCGGCTTCACAAAACCATGGACGCCGTTGCTTGTTTAGGGAAGTGATGGAGACCGACAGCCGAGTCCCGTAAATCTAGGGAATAATGATGCATAATTAGGACGAGATCGGTATACAGTTCACAGGACAGGTGGGGGAAGCAACTGACGCTCCGCCGAGGAATGAACGGAATCATGCTGATGCGTTCAGCGGTCGGCCTCATTGTACAGCACGTGGACCAGTAGTATTGTTTTGCTTTCGGTTCTCTTCAAAATAAATGAAATGTAACTAGTTAGTTAGAAGTGAAGGGCAAAATAAATGAAATGTAACTAGTTAGTTAGAAGTGAAGGGCAAGCGGTATAGTACGGTATCATACTTAAATAATTGTATTTGTTCTTTGTTCTCTTCAAAATAAATGTATCATACTTACATAACTTGCTTAAATAATGCTCAACGGAAGCATTTGTTCGCAGTTTGTCTACTAGAATTGGGCTTTTGCAACACACACACACACACACACACACATATATATATATATATATATATATATATATATATATATATATATATTTAACATCACTTTTTATGATTATAATTTTGTAGCTATGAATAATATATTATAAAAAAATTCAAAGCTCAATTTTAAAGACTGTACTAAGTCAAACCGTGCGTTACAATTTTCTACGGAGGGAGTATTGGGGGTATCACAGTGTACCACAGTTCGGGTATTAAATTCAAATAGGTGATATTTTAGGAAGTGGATTTTGGTTTTCAAATAGATAAAATTATGGGTTTAAAATGTAACATTTTTCACAAAAATACCACTATTAATTGACTAGTTTATTTTGCGACGAACATTTACTGACTAGTTGGGTATACAGTCACAAGGGTAAACTATGTTAAAAACTGAATATTAACTTCTCCATTTTCCTGTTTATATGAAGCTAAAACGAAAAATAACTTAGACTGGAAGTAGTAGATTCAGCATTTCATATCAATCACAGACTAGCACTGTTGATAGCATCCTCCGAAAAATTGAAGGCCTTGTATACCATGATAGTAAATCAAAGTTTGCCTATGTTGACAGTTATCCATTGGCAAAATAGAAATATGCGCTGAGATAAAGATACCAGGGGCAGTATTTACCCCCCCCCCCCCTAAAAAACCAAGTAGTACGGCTCAGCAAAATGCTACTAATACTAAAAGCCAATTCTTAGGTTATTCTTAACCTCATTTAAGTTCCGCTCCACCTGTTTTGACTTCTAATTTTTGGTTTTCAAAAATTAAAAATCAAAAGGAACATATCAGCATTTTAATTTCAGTTTTACGTTGTTCGTAGAGAAATAACTATATTACTATTTATTTAAATAATCTTAAAAAATAATAATATAATTTTAATCAAAAGCCGAAATCCGCGGCCACGGGAAGAGATAAGCATGAGGGAGAGAGAAAAAAGTGGGTACAAGTACGCGTACAGCAGCCAAAAACCGTGGAGGAGGACAAACGTGGGGTTCATCCGGTGACTGGGAAGGGGAGAAAGGGAGAGAGAGGCAGGGGGGGACCGGATCGGAAACCCGCCCACGGTATTGGAGCGCGCCCACAGAGGCAGCGGAAACGGGGGCCGTCGCTGTGCGATTTCCACAAAACCGGGAGCCAGCTCCAACCGACTCGCGCGCCCTGGTTTTGCTCCACTCGCTCCCACGCTGCTTCTTTCCGCAGTTTCCACGGTATGTGGCGATCGGTCCGGCGGGTGGGTGGGTGCCACGCGCTCGTCTCCTCCTCGCCTTTTGGATTTCGTTCGGCTCTCTTCCGTATCGTGGGGCCCGCCGGTTCCTTTTTTCCTAGGTGCTAAGGGGCATTTAGAATGAGGTTAGACTTAATGATTTTTTTATTATAACTGAGTTAACTTATTTGATATAATTAAATTTAAAAATAAAAAATATATTAACTTACCTCGGATAATACAAAGAAATACAAGAAAAAGACAAAAATCTTAAAAATTCAGAAAAAGATGAAATTACTAAATAATAAAAATAAATAGGAATAACAACAGAAACTAACTTTAAACTAATGTGAGCACAACTTATGTCTCTCCGGCCGATCCAACGTGAAGCTCAGACTAGTCGGGGGCTCTGGATGTGCCAATTGAGTGGTTTTTCCGTATAAATGGACTGTCAAAAGGTCGTTAAATGAATAACAAGTTCGAAGTTAACCAATAATCGAGGAACCGCGATTAATTGGTTACCATTCGAGCCTCTCACGGCGGTGCTCATTTAGTCTTATAAAACTAAAGTTTTTAACCTTTTTTGCACTGTAGCAGTATTTACTGTAGTTTTTCACTGTAATTAAATTAAAAAAATTAAAAATAGTAATATGATAACAATAAAAAAAGAGAAAAGGCCTGAAAATAAGCTAAAAATAAGAAACAAAATTAAGAGGCTCAAATAAGCACATCCACTTGCTAGTAAAAACCCCGGCGCACTGGATTTCCTGCAGAACGCAACACTTGTCACATCAGACACCCTGCGGTTCCGTTTACCACAAGCCCCGGTAATCAACGAATGGGCTGCTTGTTTCTCGGACGGAGCTGCAGCACCTCAAGCAAACTGGGGAACGAGTGTGGTACTACGCTAGACCGGGGGAGAGACGAGTCCACCGAAAGTTCCCGGCCGCCTCTGGTTTGTAAAACGTCGGACGCGGCTCGGCGCTAGAGGGGTGCTTAGGCCCCCCGTAATCACGCGGTGGGCCCCGCAGGCGCACTCTCCGTCCCGTTTTCGTTTCGACCCCGGCGCGGCGCCGAACCCGCCTTTCCCAGCTTGCCGAAACCACTGGCGCCCAACCCACTTATAAAACCACCCCACCCCTCTCTCTCCTCGCCTGCATCATCATCTCACATCACCACCACCAAACCAAACCAGAGTAGAGTACAATTTCCGAGCTCCGGGAGTAGAGAAAAGATAGTACCGAAGATGCGGATGAGCTGCAACGGGTGCCGGGTGCTGCGCAAGGGGTGCAGCGAGGAGTGCACCATCCGGCCGTGCCTGCAGTGGATCAAGACCCCCGAGGCGCAGGCCAACGCCACCGTCTTCCTCGCCAAGTTCTACGGCCGCGCCGGGCTCCTCAACCTCCTCGCCGGGGGCCCCGACCACCTCCGCCCGGCCGTCTTCCGCTCGCTGCTCTACGAGGCCTGCGGCCGGATCGTCAACCCGATCTACGGCTCCGTGGGGCTGCTCTGGTCGGGCCAGTGGCAGGCGTGCCAGGCCGCCGTCGAGGCCGTGCTCAAGGGGGACCGCGTCGTGCAGGTCTCGCCCGAGGCCGCGGCTGCCGCGCAGGCCACCCCGCCACTCAGGGCGTACGACATCCGCCATGTCGCCAAGGACCCCGACGCCGCCGCCGCCGCCGACCTGCTCCGCGTAGCGCGCGCTGGGCGCACCCATTTCAAGCGCGCGTCGTCCTCCACGTCCAAGCCCAAGGGCGCCGCGGCCAAGCGTGCGCCCCACACCCCAAGGCAAGAACCGGAACCAGAGCCGGAGCCGGTGGTCGTTGGCGAGCACGATGATGACCACGACCGCGCGCCGAGCCATGAGGAGTCGGCTGGCAGCCACGACCACGAACACCTGAAGGACGACGACATGGCGGTCGAGGAAGCGCGGGAGGAGGGGTCGGAGGACACCGAGGTGGAGGCGGGCTCCCACGTGAGCCAGGCCGAGCAGAGCCCTGTGCTGGTGGCGGAGGAGGAGGAAGGGGAAGATGAGGTTGGGCTGGAGCTGACGCTCGGGTTCGAGCCGGTCGCGCGCTTGGTGAGGCCGGGGAGGCTGACGGCGGAGGCGAGCTGCGACATGAGCGGCTTGAGCGCAGAGTCGAGCCACATCGGCCTGCGGCTTGAGCTGTCGGCGTGAGAAGCGGTGATGGTGGCTAATGACAGTTTTGAGATCGTGTCAGAAGCGGAACAGGAACTGCAGCTTGAGCCCAATCCCCGGGCCCTTTTCTTGTAGGATTTCTTTCTTTCTGCTCTCTTCTCATGTACTCATGTTATGTCACCTGTACAAACTTTTGGAGCTTCGGCTGTGGCAGTAGTTGTTCAATTGATACTGTAGAACAATCCAAAGCTTTCTCTGATGTGAAGAAATTTAGATCTAACCTATTCTCGAAAAGAAATTGAGATCTAAATTAACTTTGGTCACTTATTTTCATAGGAATACATGATGCACCTCATTTTGTACTCATTTTATTTTCCAGAATGCCTTATTTTATACTCAAATACAGTTATACCATTGTCGATTTAGGATGTATGTATTGGATGCATGTATTAGAAAAAACTCTGAGATCACCATACAAATTAAGCGGATACTGCGAAAGTAGACAATATAGTAATAAGAAAAGCAATTGAGCATCACTGTCCAAAAAATGTTCGTGCAACACCTTGGCTTCTCAAAAGCTCAGAATGTTATCACAACTACAATCACTATTAATTTTAACCGTTAATTATACATAACCCTAGGTTTCAAATGTAATTACTCAATATAACCATGAACATAACAATTTCATCACTAAGGAAACTGTAATCAACTTCAATATGAATCAACAGACATTAACAGGAAGCAATAATAGATTTAACTCAGAAGGTTTACAAGTAGAGATAATAATAAACCATTCAACATCAAAGAGAGTCATCATTCAACTAAAAATGCGTGGAGAGTATAATTTATTTTTAACCATGAATGAGTATCTAGTGAGTGAAAGAGAGATCTATTGGGTGCAATATCAACATATGCTAATTTCTTGCATATGCATGCTGTTATCAACGCACACCTAAAAAATATCAACAAAGTAAGAGATAAGTTAACGACTCAGCAAATACAAAATAAAATAATAAACAAGATAAACATCATTTTAATATATCAAATTAATTCACCATTATTTCATCATCACATGCTCATTATCATCGGTTCCATACATGTCTCTTTTCCATGAATACAATACTTAAGGTTTAACTCATCTTCTGTATATACGGGTATAGCTAAGTGTTCACCTGTCAATAACACATCCTTGCACTATCCTTTTTCATACAGGGTCATGTCCTTACCAAAGTACAGCTTTGCAACTCAAACTTTTGCCTAGTCTTTTTCATACAGGGTCGTCCTATTTTTTTTTTCAAATAGGGTTTTATCTCCACTCCGTGGAGTGCCTGCCGGAGTAGGTCATTGCAATAATGATATTCACATGCAATGCAATGATTATTTCTTTTCATTAATTAATCAACAACATTAATCAATTGATATGATTATCATTGTAACAATAAACATATGAGCAATTTGGGAACCAATATCATCATATGAATCATCATGGTAAGTAATAGTTTAAACAAACAACATGCTCAAAACACTTTAATACAATTCTACTATGCACTTGCTTTTTTCTTAATTGCGACGACCGAAATGATTTGATGGTGACAACACATCCGAAGCAACTCTTTTGGTAGTAAATACTCAATCTCAATATATGCTACATCAATATAAGACAACAATCAATCGATAACGCTCCTATACGCTTCCCAATCCTACAAATTTCCCTTTATCGGTCAGTCAACCCCGCTGCCCGATACTAAAAATATCAGAACTCTCGATTCCCAAGTCGAACAAAAGCAAACTATACCACTTCTAGAACCTATATAAAATTCTCTATGTTTTCTTAGTTGGCTAAATCTTTATATTAAATCATCTAAACCCCCATTTTAAACTATGAAGACGGATCTATCATCTTCTAGACAACAGACTTGTTAATTTAATTTTTTTTAATCTACCTAAGCAAATATATTAAATGACATTTTCAGAACCTACAAGAAATTATCAAACAAACTACAAGAAATTATCCAATACTTTCTTTTTATTCCTAAAATTTAATTCTAGCATTAAGTTAGTCAAATTAATATTTTTTCATGACTGCATTTGGTAGCAATCCAGTACTGGACAGCAGCCTTCCAAAATTCATATCTTCCAATCTACTTATCTAAAAATTGTGTTCTTCCACTTTCTAAAAACCTTAAGAAATTATCTATAATGTTCATGTTCAAATTCCCAGATAAGATCATTTACTATTTTTAATCTACTAATTACTACAGATTGTCAAAACCTGACACAATTACCAAACGACAGAATTATAAAATTCATATCTTCCTATCTACTCATCCAATTGACCTAAATAAAAATTTCTACAGAAATATAATGACATCCTCTACAACTTTCTAGTAGATGAGATTCCCATGTTAGGCTTCTACACTACCCGTAAAAAATAGTACAATAGGACAAACCAATCTACTACCCGTTTTCCCCCATGAGCATCAGATATTTCTCTTATCTAGAATTTAATATCTAATTACAAAAAACAATAGAGGAAATCAAGTCGTTACCCACAATCAAATAGCTACTGATCAAAACCGCCACAGACTAATATAAAGCAGCGCTAACTAATTGATCCATTCGGCCATTGTGCGAAACAAACCACAGACTAGTGTAACACCTTAGGGTTCAAACCGGCTTAGACTTAACCCTATTCTGAACAAGTCACGTGCTTGTAGCAACCCGTTTGTATTTTCGTCCTCGCTTCGCACAAAACGGTTAACTGAACGTTGCTACCATTGGAAGCCCTAGGTTTATATGTTGGTGCTTATCTCTCTAAATTAGTAATGTGGTACTAAACTCAACACTCTTTCACACATACTCATGGGCTAAATATGGGCCTAATTTCACATAGACTAAGGTGTCATAATTCGATCAATGAATTCGTCAAATTGTGAATAGGGTTTACTTTTTTCATTCAATTAATAGTATTTCCTCTATCCAAATTCGTATTTGAATCCAGCTTAAATATATAGATGTGAATTTGGTTTTGATTTCTACATTCGAATAACTTTTTATCTATATAAATATGCACTTGAATTCAAATTGTAATGAATAATTAAACAACTCTATTCAATTTATTGCCGATTATTATTCCTTGAACTTAATTTAACATATCACAGTGGTTTTATTGTGTCTCATGTATGTTTATATGGTTATTGTTGTCTTGTTGATGTACTAATTACGTGGATGTCCAAATCTAACCGAAGTATCCGATTTTGTATTTGAATATGTGAATATGCGTATTCATATTCAAATTTGGCTCAAGATATGTTGAAGCGAATATTGTTTTACTAGTATACAATTGGAACCGCAAAGTTTACACCCCAATTCTCTCATCATCCCTTGATCCTCTCAGACCTTCTACACAAAACACCACATAATAAACTAAAGAAAATTGAAAAATAAAAACAGCAACGAACTTGTCTACTTCCTCCGCCTTTGCCCCTCCTCTCATATATCATATTACACTCTGTAGATTCTACCCTACCTTATACACAGAGCCACTAAACAATCCATCTTTTTTAGCGAAAATCTATATTATTCCATTAACATGGCATGCTAGCCGACTCGCTATTCACCAAATGAAACACAGACTTTGGGAAATCCTTGAGCCTAATGAGCGGTCTATTCATCTGGATACCCTAATTTTTGATAAAAAAACCCTAATTATTTTGACAAAAAAATTAGTATATACAAGATATAATACATATGTATATATTTAGTTGGGCCGAATTCATTATTTTCAAATAAATCAGCCCAAATGGCTCATCCCCTCCCTAGATCCCCCCTCCCCACACGCAAATGGATTTATTCATCATATACCTTCCTCTTAGATTGAAATTCAGGATTTACCCTCCGGTTCGCATGTCAGTGACTCATTTTGACCCCACATGTCATTGAGTGGGAGGATAAATCCTGAAACTCTCAAATATGGAAAGAGTATATGATGAAGTTCCACGCAAATGGGTTGGCACTTGGCCGCCTGGCGCATTTCCCCCGCCCCCTCCGCGCAAGCCTCTCCAGTGGCTTTGAGGGCTCTCCTACCTCTCCAAACTCCACTCTAGTCTCCCCTTGTGGAAACCCTAGCCGCCTAGTGTGTGGCCCTAGCGGTGGCTGGCGGCCGGTGGAGATTGAGGCGACGTGCGCCGTCGCCCCGCATCGGGCTCAGTCGCAGCATCCAAGGCCTCCTCAATCCCCTCAAACAGTGTGCAGTGCACCTCCACCGCTCCTCGGCGCCCACTGTTCGCCGCTGCTGGGCTGTCCCGCACCCACGCCGAGCTTGCCGCCAACGTACCCACACCGTGCGAGCTCGCCGCTGGCGTCTCGCGCCCTTGGCATCAGCAAGAGGGTAGACGAAAATCGCATCATGGACCCTAGTCCTCACAACCTCACCTCATGTCCTCAACACACTGTATTATGTAAGCTTGCCTAACTACTCCTACTCCCTACTGCTCCAATCTCCTCCCTTTGGGTTTTGACCCTCCATTGAATCTCAATATGTTCTATTTTTAGAAATTATATTATTGTTAAGCATCGAGCTCAAGTTTCATGTCAATGCTGCATTTGGGCTTTACTTTGGTTGTGCCGTGTTGTATGTAGAAATTGGCGTTAGAGTTCATCAGTTCAACCCAGGGTGCGGCGGATCTGCATGCTAGATGGTAGAAATTGGCTAGATTTTTGGTCATCACCTGTGTGTCTAGAGCTGTTGTTTTGGTTTTGTTGCAGCTGGTGTCATGTCAAGACACATTTTGATGGCAGAATGAGAATTATAATCCGTAAGCTCTTCTTCACTTGTTTGTGATGCGGGTTACCTCTGCTACAACAATACAACTATGCATCAACACTATCAGGCTTGTGAATATGAGTATATGACGTATGCTTATTAATCCATCCATCCATGATTCTATTACCAAAACAAAGCCAGTGTGTTTCAGGATTTGTTTACATTCAGATTTCTATATTCAATTGCTATCTTTCTGATTATCCTTATTAATCCATCCATTCATGATTCTATTACCAAAACAAAGCCATGCTATATCTAGTGAATTTGTTGTGCTTAATTTGTTTATCTGTTGGTCTTATTTGTAAAATTATCCTTCATTTGCCTGATTGCCTCTGTAAAAAGACATAGCTCTAGTTGTTATTTATATTTCAAATTCGTTGTACTTGCTGAAGGTCAGCTAAGGGATTCTTATTTTATTTCTCATTTATATTTTATATATTTGACTTTGTAGATCTTTGAGTTTTTTAAAAAAGAAATATGTAAATTTGAAATTTTTATGAAAGAGAGCTCGAAAGATGCAGAAGGTAGCTTTCACGTCGACACCAAATTTGAAATCCTATTGATTCATTCGCTGCTTATGATAAGGACAACTTGGTTAGACTTGCTTAGTTTTATCCTAAAGATTTCTCAAGCACATAATTGATGTATCATCCATTTTAACTTGCATACTTCATTGTTGATATGCGTAGAGATGAAAGATTTAGAAAAGTGAATAATCTTTTTAAGCTTTCCATTATGCTTGTTGAAACAACGAAGAATATCAATTATGCAATTGTTTACAAACTTCTCAAATTAGTGGTAATTCTTCTCATAGTAACTGCTAGCGTTGAGAGAGTGTTTTTTCAACGAATTATGTGAAGAATAAGCTAAGAAATAGAATGGAGGGAACAGTACTTGAATGATTGCTTAGTTACATTTCTTGAGCGAAATTTTTTCTGCAAGTTAAGAATGATGACATTACATCTCGCTTCCAAGGCATGAAGCATCGTCGCGTTAATATTTAGTTCTTAATTATTTTGTAATTTCTTTGTATTATTCCAGTTGTTGTCTGTAGTACGAACAATTGTATTTTAAATTTTGCTATTATGAATCTTTATGTTTTATATTAAATATTATTTTTATAATTTTGAATATCCATCTTAAATTTTTTGAATCCGCTATTGGGTTCACGAGATTCCAAAATCACACCCAACTCTACCCCGCTTGTTTCGGCTTTTTTTCGGCTTCAGCTTCTAACTTCTGCTTTTTTTTACTATTCAGTATTTTGTCTTTTTCTGAATTTTTTAAGATATTTTAGGTATTTTTATATTTTCTTTTTTCCGTGTTCTTTTGTATTATCTCTAATGGGTTAACATGTTTTTTTCTATTTTTACATTTTTAAAAATTAATTATACCTAAAAAGTCAAATCAGCTACAGTTAAAAAAATAGCTACAGTAAATTTTTAATTAAAAGTTAAAAACTATGGCTAAAATGAGCGTTCCTAGTTCGTGCGTCACAACCAACAAACATGCCCCATGGCAAATGTAGACTTCAACATCGGCAAAACCGCCCCTGATCAGGTTCGTGATTCCATGAAGATCCCGTCATTGATGCCATTGTCAGGCTTGGATGGAGATTCTGCGCATCACTCTCCAGCACAACCGTCCGAACGCCCATATCGAAAGCAATGGTCAGATCATGGACCGCTGCCGCTGCCTCCTGCCGGGAGAGCATCCTGCAGGCGCAGCCGTGGCCATCTGTCCGCGGCTGTGATTGTTCCCCAGTTACCTGCCCCTGTTTCTCGATGGAAAGATCCGTCGGAAAATACTGCGCCCAACGAGCGGCGTGCCCAAGGCCCAACGCATTTAATCCTTTTTCTTGTTTCTATCTTCCCGGATTCCTTTTTCAATTGTTCATTCCGACAAGGCAAAATATATGAGCTCCCAAGATTTCCCCCTAGGCCTCGCTCATTTTGGCTTAGAATCAGTTTCTGTTTCAACTTCTTTTTTTCTTCACTATTTAGTAATTTCGTCTTTTTCTGATTTTGTTTAGATTTTTTAGGCTTTTTTTACCTTTTTTCTCGTATTCTTTTGTATTGTCCATGATGGATTAACATATTTTTTCTATTTTAATTTTGTTAAATTTAATTGTACTAAATAAGTTAAATCAGTTACAGTAAAAAATAAACTAGTTACAATAAAAAAATCATAAACCAACGTCATTTTGAACGCACTTATTCTGCCTCTTTGTTAACGATTTTGGCGCGTTCCTAGAGGAGAGGTGTTTCAATGCTTTCTTCAATAGTGATTTGTACAATTTTTAAAGTATGACGAATGGTAGATAGATATTACTTATATTTTTATTTGTTTTAAGATTAATGTTACTTTTATTAGAGAGAAAAGTATAGAAGCATTATCCTTCCTAGGGTCAAGACGTTAGCCCCCCCCCAAATCCTCTCCAATCCTCCACCTGCAAGCACCTGGCCGCCCCCCACGGCGGCAACGACGTCCAAGGTTGCCCACCATGGCGACGCTTGACAACTACGCACTCTGCTCCGCCACCCTCTAGAGCGCCATGGCCCAATCACCACACAGGTCGCGTTCGGGCGGCGCTTGATGCAGAGGAGGCGAAGCTGACGGGGAGGAGAAGGAAGAGGTGATGGGAGCTAACAGTAGAGGTGGGGACATGGGGATGATATTGGTGGGTGTGGAAGAAGAACAGGGAGAGGGGGCTCCACTGTCAGTGGGAGAGTCGAGAGGGGGGCCCACTGTTTCCTCCAGGCTCCAGCTCAGGTCAAACCGTAAGAGGCTTGGGCCCCAAGCTGCCGACGAACCCGTGGTCGCCAAGGAACCGTACGCCAGAGGGCCTATAAATGGGCCACCGGCCGCCCGCCGCACAACACAACCAAAAAAAAAAAGGCAAACCAAGGGAGAAGCAAGGATGCGTCGCGAGGGACGGCAGCACGGGTGGGTGCGCGCCTACGACCGCGACCTGGTCGACCCGGAGGGCAAGCGCCGCGCGGTGCACGCCGTGGCGGGGCCGACGGCCAACGGCGGGTTCGTCAGGGCTCCGCGGAAGCCCACCAACCACTCCAAGTTCACCGGCGGCCGCGCCTGCAGGGAGCTCAGCGGCAAGGCCGGGTCGTCGTCGTGCAAGGGGAGGCGCAAGTTCAAGCACGACGCGCTCAAGATGTACTACCTCGAGGGAGCCGACGCCGTCGATGGGCGGTTGGATCTCTATGACCTGGATTCTTGAGCGTACGTAGATCACTGTCACTCTTGTCAGGAAGAGGAGATGGGTAGCCATCGATGGAAGAGGAATGGTGGTAGTAGTTGATGTCCGGACTCTCGTGATGTGGATCGATCCTTTGTTGCTTCAGTGAATAAAGGAGTTTTCTTGCTACAAGGATAGATCATGGGATTGTACTCCAAATGTTATTTGATCTGCAAATTCTGAAGTTGAAATTTCAGTAGCGCCAGCTTAATTTTTAAATTCAGTACTGTTTCTAGCTTAAAATTTTAATTTCGGCGGGTTTTTATGTGAAATAGTGTCCTTGCTTGCCGTTGCAGTAAAAAGACGGTGCTATTCTTCACATAGCATATTACTAGCATGTAATAGTTTACTTCATTCTTCAGAATCATCAACTTGAGATAACAATAAGAGAGTCATAAGGGCATAAGGTCCATTTACTCTATACTCGCAACAAGAACTACAATGAGGCAACATGCAAGAATACGAAGGCAACATCATGATTCCCTCTTCTCGTGCTCAAGTAGTCAAAGGATCATCGTACGAAGAAACCAACAAAAGGGCCTTAGGTCATACATTAATGCGACTCCTTGAATTTTGAACAACATACATCATCGCATGCCCCTTGGAATTGTGAACAAACATACATCATCGCATGCAGGGAAGATGCTGCGGCTTAGGACAAATATGTGCTGCTAGCAAGAGGTCGACCCTGAAAACACCGCAAAGCTTCACCCCTCCTAATGACAACCTACTCGGGAATATTCATTGGAGGTTCGAGGCTCCCAACAAGAATTCGCAGATCTAAATCCTTATCCTCGAACTTGTTGATGAAAGGATGATTCTGCAAGAACATGAATGGCAATTCAGCACAAGGTAGTTGATAGATGGTATCACAGTTAGATTCACTACAAAAACTAATAAGTGAAAGGAAATGCTGACCAAGAGTTCTGAAGCAGACATCCGCTCCACAGGATCCTTTTGTATGCTGCAAAGGAATATAGCAATATATAAAACTGCAATATGATATACACTGACGATACGAATCTCTAATGGTAGGTTGGCAGAATTCATTGGCTGCTGTCAAGATGTGCATGTTTCCTTAGGAATTATTCATGAAATTAAATAAGGAGCAAGACATAACAGTCAGTACATGCATGGTACAACAATGAAAGTTCAGTAGTTCTGAAAAAAGAAGTTCAGAAGTACTTTTTTTTTGGTAAGGGTAGATGTAGCAACAAAGCCAATTGCTGCAGGTCAACCATGATGTGAGGAGTGGACACATTCGCATTAGTGTAGAATCAGTTAGTCACAACCCCACAGCCAAGGTTTTATTAATCTGAGAAACAATTCAGATATTGACATAGCTAATTTAAATCAACAATGAGTACCTTTTGTCATCAAACTTCACGGTCATGGCCATTGAAGGCTTGAGTTTCATGAAACTGTTCACAACTCAAACTTCAGATTTTAGTTAAACTAGTACTGCTAATGCTTGAAGTTTCAAAGGCCAACGACGTACTTAAACCTATTTCGTTGAAGATTAAGATAGGTTTACAATATGGTCATGCCATATAGGTATCACATTAAAATGTCTACAGAAGCACCAAGTAAACACAATGCGCCCCAAATAGCATACAAGGCTACAAGCCTAAGCTTCCTTGCTCAGTATCCACCGAGGCACCAACTACAGTTCCAGTCAAGATAAGTCCCCAAAAATTCTTACCAACAACAAGAAAATAAATCTATTCTAAGAGTTTACCCACTGAGCCATTGGCTGCAAAGTTACTCTTACAAAATCTTGATGTGCAAGCACTTGACACAATTGCAGGGTGTTTTCACTTTTCAGTAGATAACAATACAATATCAACTATAGTATAAAATGTTGTAACAAAAAAAAAAGAACTGTGGATTTCACTAGTTATTATCTGAGGACTTCTGTGCAGATTAAAGAATTGTTATTTCCATAATTAATGAAGCTCAAGTGCTCACAAAGTCACAATAGAACTATTCTCTTGAAAAACATGATTGTTCAAAGGGGAAAAGAATATTTAAGTAGAGAAATTCCACTAGCTGTGACAAACGAGGAAATCACCACATATTAAAGTAAGTGATAAATAGCTTATCAACAACTTCAAATACTTCATTTTCACCTTTCCTGTTTTTTTGGAATCACATGCAAAAAATTAAGAGGACTTTGAAAAACAGGGCAAATAGTTCATCCAGGTTTACTAAGCAAGAGAATAAGCAGGAAGGCAGTAACTGGAGATAATTTTCATGTGTAATTTCAGAGGAGAAGAGTGTTTAGCATACCAGGAGGAGATAAATGAGCAGAATTCTGGGGAGAACTGATCTGTAGGTGCAGAAGGTGGTGGCTGGTCAACAATTGCTTCTAAAAGTTCATAGAAGCTTAACCAACCTTCTCCTTCTGAAGGAATATAGGGGAACCGGCCGATGGCACACTCAAGTATTACTAAGCCCAAACTCCATATGTCACTCTTGTAGTCATAGGAGCTTCCACTAATCCGCTCAGGCTGAACAAGAGAAGCAGAGAACTATGATAACAAATTTATGCATTCCAGATCACTATAATGAAAATAAACTCGCAGTCACATAGACAAAGCAGATCATTAATTCAACGTACCGCCATATAGTTGTAGGTTCCAACAAACGTATCTCGCTGACCCATTGAACTTGCTAGCACTGCACTTACTCCAAAATCAGTGATCTTCACTTCACCTTTATGGTTGACTAACAAGTTAGATGGCTTTATGTCCCTGTGAATCACGTGCCTTTCATGATGAAGATATAATAAACCCTCCAAAACCTGAATTATCAAAATATTATCAATGTTAGTTGTGTTAGAATGTAGTTTCAACATTCAACAGACGTGATAAAATCTCAAGCTTATTCCAAAACAACAGAAGTCAAAGCAGAAAACAAAGGCCAAGTTTATGCATACCTGCTTGCAAAGTACTGCAAGGTATGGCTCCAGAATCGTTTTCACTTGTTTAATGATGTCCGCAAGAGATCCACGGTCCATGTATTCCAGAACAAGATATATTACACCATTGTGGTAAAAGGATTGATGACAAAGAACTATATGTGGGTTCTGTGTTGCTTGATTTATTTTGAGCTCCTGTACTATTTGTTTGCGAACTGCCTCCTGAATATTCATTTGAATGCCCTATGGAAGGAATTGTAATATTAGTCATTAATCAATTAACTGATGGATCATATGGGTGAAGAAATGCCAAAGCAGTATTAACACCAGGGACAATGCCTGAAAATTTTCCTTGGCCTGAATGTAATTACCTGATGTATTCTCATTCATTAGCATCAGTATTCATTAAAAATAAAAGTTTGGTAGAGATTTTGCATGTAAATATAAGCTGGTACTAGATGCTATTAATACACCATTCATTTAGCATTCCTGACCTCATTTTAGACATAACATGTAGTGAATCTGTTCAAACAGGTATCAACAGATTGATTTCCATGAAGAAACACAAAAAGTGTATGTCTTTTTGGCTACGGTTTATGGTTTTTGGCTGAAATTTTTGAATTTTAGCTGTTTGCGACAGAGATTACGGAGAGAGAGATACTCGCTTGCGATTTTGGATGGTACAGATGTTGAGCTTTTAACGTATACTATAATTAACTTGTAGACTTCATCTTAAAAAAATACTCCGTTTGAAAGTTAGGTACTGTAGCAAAAACCAAAAACCGTTTTAAGAAGCTGAAAAGAACAGGTCCAAAGATAGAAAAATAGTACATTCGAAGGAGAAAACTAGCAGTTTAATGCAGTGCTCTAAGTTATGTAAAGTATACATTTTCCATCTCCGCGTTAGTGTGGCCCACTAGATTCACGTAGAATACAGGAAATTACCTTCAAGGCATACAATGTCCCCACCCACTTGTGCTGCACTAGTTGGACAACACCACCACTTCCCTTACCAATGACTTGAATCATCTCGAGATCATCCATTGATAACTGCACATCTTCCACCTTCAGGTTTGTTGATTGCTGGAGAAAATAAACAAATCCAGATGCAATCCAAAGTCAGAAACTACTTGGTCACCAACCAGATGATAGAAACTACAAACACAAACTGGAGAACGGTATATCCTTATAGAAGTTAAATATGACAACCATTGGTGACAACATATCCTGTTCCCACTAACTTGAAAAACTTCTCAAGAGTCACGTCTAATAACCAATAGCAAGTAACAGAGCACAGAATTTCAATCCTATGCATGAAAAATCAACATCTGTCCAAGTTAAACATGCAACGGAAGATAATCAAGAAAAACTTTCAACCCTTACAAGAAATTCAATTGGGCATGGTTCTTACTTTCCCAGAAATTCAAAGTTCTGGGGACAACACTGTCTTGGAGGGAAATTAGGAGTGTCAAACAGAGCAACTTTTCTCTGAAGCTGGGTTCCAGGCTTGGGCCAAATTCTTTGCACCTAAAGAAAGCAACCATTCTGGACTGTCAATCACTATTCCGGACAAATGGGCAGATTTTTTCACAAGCTTGCTTCTTACCCCCACAAAGTTTTGATCTGGCAAAGCAAATTTTGACCTCCAACGTGTGGGAAGTCATAAATCAGTTAGAAGTGCAGTCTTCTTCAAAAAAGCAATTTGTCTTATCTCCACGTTGCCCTCTTTCGGAGCTTAATTGTCAGTCCCAGCCAAGCTCTAATGAACATGTCATCCACAAACAATGGGCAGACAGTAAGCTCAAGGGGAAGACACAAGACTTTGATGAGAACATGTCTGAAGACTCTTATAAGGTCTCTGCCGGTTTCCTTCATAATGGCCCTTTGGCCTCTCAAAAGGACGTTTGTCCCTTCACACCTATTTTCTCAGGGAAAAATGATTTTGAGGCCTCCTCCAGCATCTCTCGAGTTCACATTAAGAAGAGAGTCAAGAGAGCAGTTCCTCTAGTAGAAACTGAAGTCAGGCAAAGCACAAGATTGAAAAATCAAAATGGGGGCTTCAGGAAAAAGAATTGTTGGGATAAAAACTGCCTAGCCTGCAATGGCATACCACCAGTTCTATCTGGTAAAATTATCAAGAATCTGTGCACTGATTTCTGCAAAGTCCCTCCTGGTGAGGTTACTGAAGCAAAAGCTGAAGGCAAAGCCTAGGAAGAAAAAATCAGATGATGATAACAACAAGAACGGCAGGAAGTCCAAGTAGGGTTAATCTTTTAGCCCTTTGCTGCTGCAGAAGTTGCTTCCACACTCTCTGCAGTTCTATCTTAATGTTCTCGTTAAATAGGCCTTTATTTGTTTGTCTTCCTTTGGCTTTGTAAAACTATTTTGCTTCTGTGACAAAGTTAACATTTGTCACCAAATCTGGTTTGGTATTTTGAGGTTATTCTCTATGAATGTCTCTTGGATTGCCTGGCCCTTCTCAGATAGATTGTTTAATGGGGCCAGGTCATTCTCAGGCTGTTGGTGGTATGCACTGAATTTTTGTTTGCCATGGTCATTCTCCTGCATTTCTACTTGCTCAAGGATAACTCTATATGATGACAACTTTAGGACTGATCAGGTTTTTTTGCATAACTGGTTATTTATAACAAAAGGATATAACAATGTATCTGGCATACATTGCTGTCTTTTTTTTAATTTATAAAACTCACATATCAATGAATAGACAATGAAATGTGTTATCCTGGAATATCTGTGCAATTAACTCCAACAAGAAGTGGAGAGCAATCAGCAATAAGATTGAGGAGAGTGGATGCAGTATTGCAGTGTGATTTGTTTGCAAGAGACCAAAAGAGAGCACTTTGACACAGCTTATTTAAAAAAAATCCTGCCCAAGAAGATTTAATGAATTTGTTTTCTTGCCATCTGATTGTGCATCTGGAGGTTTACTCATAGCTTGGTTGGAGTCTATGTTTAAAGGGGAGATGGTATTTCAAAATATGTATTCGGTTTCAGTCGAATTCACCTCGGTCCATTCTAGTGAACAATGGCTTCTGACAAATCTTTATGGACCTGCTAACAGTGAACGTAAGGGTGATTTTATTAATTGGTTCAAGAGCATCCAAATGCCTGATGATATAGATAGGCTGATTGTTGGGTATTTCAACTTCATTAGGGCACCCTGTAATAGAAATAGGCATGGGGGTGATTTTAATGATATGCTATTGTTTAATGAGGCAATTAGTGAGCTTGGGTTGGTTGAATTACCACTCAAAGGTAGAGCCTTCACGTGGAGCAACATACAAGAGGTACCTCTGTTCGAAAAATTAGATCGGTTCTTCACTACCAATAGTTGGACACTTCACTTTCCAAATACTACGGCTTTTCCTCTAGCAAAAACAACTTCAGATCATGTGCCATGTGTAATCCAGATAGGGTGCTAAACGTCTCAATGATAAATTCAAGTATCTTAGAAGAATTCTCAAAGCCTGGTCAAAGAAGGTTTCAAATTTAAAAGCACTTATAGCAAATACAAATGAAGTTATTTTTCTATTAGACTCATTTAAGGAAATTAGGCCTTTGACCAACATGTAATGAAATTCTAGGGAGATTCTCAAGATTCATCACAATAAACTTTTGAAATGTCAGCGGACCTATTGGAAACAATGTGGTACTATCAAATGGGTAAAGATTGAGGAAGAAAATACTAAATTTTTCCATGCTACAGCAACTATCAGATACAGAAAAAAATCATATTGCATCCTTACAAAATGAAGATGGCTACGATATTTCTGATCATTGTGGAAAGGCTTCACTTCTATGGACAGCTTACAAAGAAAGACTTAGAAATTCAGAACATACTACTATGAATTTCAATATAAGTGAATTAGTTCGGATGCATTCTAATTTGTGTTGGCTAGAAGAGCCTTTTACACATGATGAAATTGATGCAGTTGTTAATGGACCACCCATAGATAAATCACCAGGCCCAGATGGTTTCAATGGGGATGTTATTAAGAAATGCTGGCATATCATAAAGCAAGATTTATATGACCTCTGTGATGATTTCCACCGAGGAGCTATCAACTTGCAGTCTATTAATGGGTTTTTTTTATAACACTACTGCCAAAAATGATAGTCCAACTAATACGAATGATTTCAGGCCGATTTCTTTGCTCAATAACACCTTGAAACTTCTCACAAAGCTTTTGGCAAATAGACTCCAAAAGGTGATCCTTGAATTAGTTCATGCTAACCAATATGGTTTCATCAAAACAAGGACAATCCAGAATTGTTTAGCATGGGCTTTTGAGTACCTTCATCAATGTCAAAAGTCCAGAAAGGAGATTATTGTACTTAAACTAGACTTTGAAAAGGCCTTTGATAAAATTGAACATCATGCTATACTGGATATTATGGCTCATCAATGTTTCGGGACAAAATGGATTGAGTGGATAAGAATGATTATGACAACAGGCAAATCATCTGTTTTGCTTAATGGTGTCCCAGGGAAATTCTTTCACTGTAAAAGAGGGGTCAGACAAGGTGATCCTTTACATTTATTGTTTGTAATAGCTGCTAACCTACTGCAATGCATTTTAAACAAAGCAATGGACCTACAACTTATTTCTGCACCACTATCTTTTGGGGGCTGTTCGGATTTTCCAGTGGTCCAATATGCTAATCACACACTCATTGTTATGCCTGCATGCGCAAAACAATTGTTCTTTTTGAAAGCTCTCTTAAACTCTTTTGTGGCTTCCACTGGTCTAAAGGTGAATTATCATAAATCTTTCATAGTCCCAACTAATGTTACTCCTGAAAGGGCGGAGATCTTGACTCAGATACTTGGGTGTCAAAGCGAATCTTTCCCTTTCACTTACCTTGGCTTGCCTTTGGGGCTCACTAAGCCAAAAGTTGCAGATTACTTCCCAATGGTTCAGAGAGTTGAAAGAAGATTAGCAAGTTCAGCTACTTTTTTATCATATGGTGGGAGGCTGACAATGGTTAATTCTGTTCTATCACAACTCCCAATCTTTTGCATGAGTACCCTCAAATTGCCACAAAGTGTCATTGCGCAAATTGACAAGTTTAGGAGACACTGTCTATGGAGAAGCTCTGATGTTGATAATAAAGGGAAGTCTTTGGTGGCCTAGAATAAGGTTAGGCTTGGGGTCCATAATCTGGCGGTTCAAAATTCTGCACTCTTACTCAAAAACTTGCATAAATTTTTCAATCATGCAGATTTGCCTTGGGTCAAGCTCATTTGGGACGTCCATTACAATAATGACAGGCCGCCAGATAGCATCACTGATGGATCATTTTGGTGCCGAGATATTCTCAAATTGTTGGAGCTCTATAAAGGAATGGCTTCTTGCACACTAGGTATAGGAAATATGGCCTTCTTCTGGATGGAATGGTCACCTTTTTTCGATACAGAAGCTTGAACTATTCTCTTTTGTGAAAAATGATAAGAGCACAGTAACTTCAGTTCTGCAAATGGAGAATTTTCAAGATTTATTTCACTTGCCATTATCTCATCAAGCATATGAGCAGTTTTTGGAAGTCCAACATTTGGTGCAGCATACTCAGCTCTCTACACAAGTGATGTTTGAACTTACATTTAGAATGATGGACGGTGTTCATCAGTAAAGGCCTACAAGCTCCTTATGGGTCACATTTTGCTACCGCAATACTACAGATGGCTTTGGAAAAGTACTTGTCAACTTAGGCATAAGATCTTTTTTCTGGTTACTACTAAAAGCGACTCAACAGAAGAAGTTTATTGCGCAGGAAAAATTTCAGCCTAGATTATTATAATTGCGTCTTATGTGATTGGAAGAATGAGGAGACTATTTACCATCTATTTTGGAGCTGTCCTTTTGTACAACCATGCTGGGATTATATATGCCCCTCAAGAACTCAGGGCTTCTCAGTTCATGAGTCCATTTTGGATCTCAAGCAAAATATTGCCCAACCTTTGGAGAATATAGTTCTGTCTGCTTGGGCAATCTGGAAAACAAGGAATAATATGATCTTCCAACACAATAGCTCTGATGAACCAGCCATCCATCCAATCGGTGAGAAACGCAAAACCCAGCCGTCCATAAAGATGAGTTGGAAAGTGAGGCTCGTACCACGCGCAGCACGCCCGTCACGTGACCGCATGCCACTAACGTTGGGGTGGGTATACGGTCACCTCACCTCTCCCATCTCTGCCCTTCCTAAGCAGCTCCTCCCACCTGTTCTTCTCCTGTCTCCGTACAGGCGTGAGAGGGGCGGCAGCGGAACAGCCGAGCGGCCAGTGAGGAAGAGCTAGCCGTGGGTAGCCAGATCCAGCGAAGACAAGCCGAAGAAGAGGCTGCGAAGAAGAGGCTGCACAGGCGACGGTGGCGTGGGCGCACGGGTGACAGCGTGGGTGACGATGGAGCGCGACGACGGTCAGAGACGACGTGGGGAGATCGGCCAGCCCAGATCCATGCGGATCCGGGGGAGAGGACGACGGTGGCATCCTCGACAACTGAGAGCCGAGCAACGGCACCGCCCAAGAAGAGGACCGGACGACCGGAGATGAGGTGGCCGCCCCCGGGATTAGAGATCGATCCTCCCAGGGGAAGCGGCAGCAGAAGACTTGCGAAGGCTAGGGTTTGAGAGGTATGAATCTTAGCTCTGATACTATGTTATGAATATTGTGTGTATATAGAAGAACCCCGATGGGCAGTATATAGAGGGGTACAAGAGAGTATTACAGATAATGAAGACATATCAGGAAGAGAATACAAACTCTATATCCTAATACAACTCTATATCTTTAACAGGAGAAATGTCCACATGTGCTACGCCCACGGATGAAACCTCTACCAAGTTTGAAACATAGGGTTTCCTCCACACCATTGTGGTCCATAAATCAGCAAGAGTGTGAGTGGCACAGATTCCATGCATTCAAAAGGTCTATTGCAATCAATCAATCAATCAATCAATCAAGGCGAATCAAAAAAATGTTGGATAAGGTTTGCGATTGAACTGGTGCTTCTGTACAAAACCTACATGCTACCATACGAAGTACAAGACAGCAAGAACACAATTGGACAGATCAACAAACAACAAAAGTAGTAATTACTGAACCAGGAACTCACATCTTCATCGCCATTTTCTTCAGAGATAAGCCGCAAGCCTCTTTGATTAAGTCGCAGTTCACCATCCTTGAATGTACCACTCGCCGTCCTAAAAGGGCACCAGCGATCAAGGGCATCAATTCAGTTTACACATTAATTTGTGAAAATTAATGGTCGATTCCACCATCAAATCAAAGGATAAACAAAACAACACACGGTCTGGAACCACGAACAGCATCTGGATGACTCAAACGTCGACATACAAATACAAACAGCAGAAGTCACGAACTGCGAAGTCACTTAGCAACTCAAATCATACAAATTTCAAACCAAGCACGATATCACTTGAATATAAGTAAAGCTAAGCTACTGTCTATTCCAGCAACTCACGGATTGGCTAACGAGCTCATCAAAACGCAATCCTATCTCCATCACAATTCACAACAAACCCAAGCAATCATAGTAAGATAAGACGGAAAACAACTCGATCGACAGCCTTTCAGACAAAAAAAAGACACATAATCATTCAAAAGCTAAAACCCCTTCGGTCGCTTCAATGGAGAAAAATTTTAAAAAGAAAAAAGGGGCACCACAAACGTGCTGTTTAGTCTAAGGAATCGAGGGAGACCTACAGGAATTTGTCTACGGGTGTCTCCTGCGCCGGCACAGCGAGCTTGAGCTCCTTGAGCGGCTTCTTCCCCCTCATGGCCTCCTCCTGTATGGTTAGGGTTTCTCGGTTGGCAGATGGAGACGGAAGCGGCCGAAGCCCTAGTCGGGCAGGAGGAAGGAGACGTTGTAAAGTGCTACGGACCCTGGATTCGGCCGGATCTGGCCACGGCGGCGCGGCGGAGAGGGAGAGCAGCAGCCGTCGGGGTTTGCCGGGTGAGGGGAGTCGGCACGAGACTGGCTGGCACCGTGCGGTCCTAGACTCGTAGCAGCAACTGAAAAAAATGCAACTTCGGCAGTGGCTATGATCCTTGCCACCCAAAACAAAATCAACGTCCTCGATTGCATGGTCGTCCAACCACCCATTTTGCCCAATCCAACTTGTCGAAGCTGTTCTTTTGACGGCAGCCGCCTCGCTCGCAGATGTCATGCTAACGTCATCGCTAATGCGTTAGTTTTTGTACTGTAGACTATCACGGGTGATCCTTTTAGCAATAGCTTTTGGCTTTTTTTTCACTGTAACTGACTTTTTTTACTGTAGCTGAGTTAGTGGATAGTGTAGTGAATAGTAAAAAAAACTGAAGCTAGAAGCTGAAACTTTTAGAAGCCGAAATAATCACTGTCGTAGTACATTACGGGTTGCTATGGATGAAAAAAAAGCCATATATGTGCACGCCCGAGTTGTTATCACCGAGTTCATCCATGAAACATCATCGGCTTTTCTTTGGGTTCAATTGAACTTTGCCCTGACCATGCTAGTTCTACACCACATTCTCGGCTTCACCACCACAGCCAGCTTCTTGCCTTCACTTTGATGGCTGATATGCATCATTGTCATCGCATCACGCCACTTACGGATAAATTGGACTTTACTCGGATCAGGAAAGGCAACCCCAGTCAGCAATGGCTTGTGGAAGAAGAGGGAAGATTTAAATCCACAAGAGGTCGATTTAAACTAGCATGGACATCTTGTTGGTGATTGGAGACGGCGGCGGTGGCTATAACAACGGCAATGATCACCAAGGGCAACGTCTGGTGATAACCATATGACGGCCTTGAGCTTTCCATCTTGGGTACTCTCACACTAAAAACCTACTAAAATAAGTACTATAAAAGGATAGTTAGTTGCCCAGCCAGACCCCTCTCTCTCATGTCACTGACCAACGAGGTCGCTAGAGGCAACGCGGCAGAGGGACCAGAGGGGAGAAGGAAGATCTCTAGTCACCTTTGGAGGGGTTGCAGCCTTAGGTCAAAGAAAAACAATAAAATATCGTCATGTCCCTTTTGGCTCATTTGACAGTATATTCCACATCATGAGCAAACCTATTTAAAGAGGCATAAGTCCATTTAACATCATCAATTACAAAACGAGTATTCAACCCTCTAAACTTATAAAACCGGATCAATTCACACCCTAAGGCAATTTTGATAATGTAAATCTCACTCAAAGTGATTTTTGCCATGTTGAAATCCACGTCATCAGATTTTGGTCATGAGGACCCAAAGGATGTCAAGCACCCATATGGTTGAAATCTTTCCCACTTCTTCTCTCTCTCTATATACATTCTCTTTCTTCTTCTCATTGTCATCCCTCTCAATTGAAGCCACGTTAGCAAAAATCAATGATATGGCCGTCAACTTGGCAACACCACCTTGAGTTGGATTCCTATTAAGAAAACTACTTTTCAAAACCACCTTAGATGTAAATTCACTTGATTTTGTAAGTTTGGAGGGTTAAATATTCGGTTTTATAGTTGAGGATGCAAAGTGGACTTTTTAGAAAGTTTGGAGGTGTAAAAATGGACTTATTTCTTTCAAAATAATATTTAGATAAGATATAACTAAATGTGCTCCATACCGAATGTTATTTTGTAAATTCAAGGGGCAGAAAGTTAATGAACAATAAACTTATTTACATTTTACAAATAATGTTGTAGCATTAAGCAATTCTATGGGCCTGTTTTTTTGGTTACGACTTATGGTTTTTAGCTGAAATTTTTGAATTTTAGCTGTTTGCGACAGAGATTACGGAGAGAGATACTCACTTGCGATTTTGGATGGTACATATGTTGGGCTTTTAACGTGTACTATAATTAATTTGTAGACTTCATTTTAAAAAATACTCCGTTTGAAAGTTAGGTACTATAGTAAAGTTAAAAATCGTTTTAAGAAGCTGAAAAGAGCAGACCATATATCGTTTCTATAGACTATTCCCAATGACAAATTAAGCCATTTGTATATGCTGTTATTTAAAAGATGAGAAAGCATGACTACGGATATTTGTCATGTGACCAACCGGACAGGATCCTCTTGACTTACCAGAGGCAAGTCATCGTGTAACTTTCCCTTCACATCCGTCGTTCACTATCGTGATGGTGAGCAGTAGATGTGAGAGGGATCGTCACACGGCCTACATGTCAGAAAATCAGCGTCCGTGACCAACAACATCACCTCTTTTTTTAATGACCAACCACGTCATCCTGAAAGACAAAGAGCACTGGAAGGGAACTGCAGTGATGGAGAAAATAATTGGCAAGAAGGGTCGCAAGACATTCTCAAGTCAAACAAAAAAATTATTTGCAAAGCTGACTGCCACGACCGTTGACGGGTTCTCGGCAGCACACCGAGGGGTTTCAGGCCTCGCATTTTTCTTTGGGAGCAACTATAGAGAACTTAGGTGTTCTTTAATCTTATATAACACTTATTTTTATATTTTATAGAATAATCTTAGAATTTTTTGTCTTCATTCCGTGATATTTATCACTAAATCATGTTTTGTAACTCAAGGAAGTAAAAAAATGCAACTAAAAAACCTATAATCTATTTTTAAATAAATTACCAGACTAAGTCATAAAAGTTATCACTAATTGGACCCTAATTTACTATCGATGGTAACAAATTACCACTATTAGTTCAAGATTACTGTTATTTTTGGGAATTTAAAAAAGATCAAAAGTTATCATTATTTAAATCCTAAGTTGTCATTATAGTTTTAATAAACCACCCTAAGTTCAAAATTACCATTGGTTCTATGAACATGAAGTTTTTCAAAGCTCAGCTACACTTAAGTTATCATCTGCAAATTCAACAAATTATCAACCTAAAGTTAAAAAATTACTTAATTTAATGGACAGGTCACACCGATTTCAAACAGCACATATCATGCATCATCTATTGCTACAGCCCCACATGCAATATGCAAGTCATCCAATAATGTTCCATGTGGGCCTGCCTCCAATCGAAGCCGTCCCGCTACCCATCCTCTTGATCAAACACACACACACAACACAAGGATCGGATGGCATCAAAGGGGTGCACTCTAAGCTAGCATGAGTAGGAGAGTTTCAGGACTCACGTTAGAGTTGGAGAGGTCAGCAACATTAATCCTCTTGAGTATGCCACAACATTAATCCTCTCTTCAGCAAGGTCAGCACGATCGACCAGTGTTCCCAAGTTCACCTTCTGAGTAGCACTCATCTGAAGTGGTGGCACAGACTCCGCGGGGTGCACCAATTGCACCTGTTTCACCTCTTCTATGATGGAAAAAATGGAAGATGAGGTACAAGGGCCAGTATGCATGGGGAAGGAAGGGTCAAGAGGATGGCAACGTAAAGTATAGAGACAATACACTTAAATCCCGAGTAAGAAAGTAATTATAATGGCTCCTGTTGTGGTTACAGACCAAACAGAGAGAGATGATGTATGGTTAGTAGTGGAGAGTTAGGTGAGCAATGCTCTCTTGGGTTGATGTGACCACGCCACATACTCATACAACCAAAGCTCCCAAGAATAAACAAATGGTGAATTCGTTTCTTCGGTTTCAATTTATTTTAATTGAGAATATGATGCTATCTAAAGATGAAAATGTATTTTTGTCTAGCTGTATAAGGAGAATTGCATCAACGCTATGCGCTCGTGGTTGGGGTCCACCAAAAGGGAAGCCGACCAATATATCAAGACCACACCTTCCCCAACTCTTGCTCAAGGTCATCACGTTACTTTTGGATCAATTCAAGCAAGAGTTCAAGTGGGACATATTTTAGAATTCAATTCGGCCTTCGGATCAATTCGGAGTTAGCCTGATAGCTCGGACTTCAAATGTGTATAACTTTTGCATAAAAACTCCGTTTGAGGTGTGCAAGTACAGCAAAGAAAGAAGAGCTCGTCCACTTTCCAATGGATTTGGCCCCACCTCCAAATTCGTTCTGTGCGCATTGGAATCACCAAAGGAAGGCGACGCTGACTCACTGACAGTCCCACTTTAAATGCTCATAGATTTCGCATCAAAAGTCCAATTGGAATGTGTGAGTACAGCATGGAAAGCTTATTCCGTCCTCTTTACAACGGATTTGACCCCATCCAAAAATTCCTTTTGTGCGCGACGCAATCAACAAAACAATCTTCGGTTTTGGAAACAGAGATAGAATCAGCTATGATTTGAATACTTTCCATGTGTTGAGAACTTTCCATATGCAAGGACCTGTGTGTCCCTATAAATAGAGGCTCATTTGGCCATGTAACTCAGGCTTGTTTAGATTAGTTTTCTACCGTGAAACTTCGTCGTGTGTTCTTGTGTCGACTAGACCAACAAGCTGCGATTGCGAGCCTCAACCCTTTGTGTTCTTCATTCATATATGCAATATTCAGATTGCTCTTTATCTTGTTCTTGCTTGTTCTTCGATTGCTTGCAGGAATTGAACCTCGTGTTCAGTCAACCGCGTTCTTGCACGGTTGATAGCGACTAGGTGTGGTGTAGCGATTTCGGGGCGGACTTGGTCGTCTCGGTCAAGTAGCCTCTTCGTCAACGTCATATCAAATCGAATTTATCCTTCTCATCGGAAGATCGGGCCACCCTCATCGGTTGGTATCGAGCACGCTTTGCGGTGAGATTATCCATCTAGATTTGTTTTTCAAACCTATAACCAGAAAATTGCCCTACAAAAAGAGTTATTTCCGCTGTCCAAACCCCGTTGTGCCTTTCAATTTGTTAGTTTCGGTTTGCTAAATTGAATTTCTGTCCATTTTAGCTTTGTCTTGTTGCTGGTCATATTCTTGGTCCCATAAAAGTCCAAAAACAAAAATCACCACTTCCAAATCCATCGAGAACACATCTCCGATTTTCGGCCAGAAGACTCCCTCTTGTGCAGCCGCCACTAAAAACAGCATAACTTTTGATTCGTTGATCCTTTTTGAGTGCAACCACTTCCATTAGACTCCTAACTTCATTATCCATCTACTTGAGAAATTTCGCTTCATTCCAATACTGAAAGTAAAAGATACATGCGGTGAAAGTTGACCCAAATTTCTGTTTCGAATCTGCAATAGTTTACACTTGTGATTTTTGTGAGAATGTTTCTGTCAGTTTTCAGAAGTTGGCCCCAAAAGAAAAGTTGTAGAAAAAGCCGTCAGTAAACCAGGAAAAAAAGAATCATAAAAAAAGAGGCAACTGACAAAAAGTTACGGCCAAAATACCGACAACTGGTCCAGTGGACAGAATTCTGACTTTCTAATATTTTGGGTCAATAGTTGTGCTTTCCACTTCCAATTGCATTCAATTGAATTATCTTGTGTCTACTACTCCTATACTTTGATATCCACTTGTTTTAGCCTTCATCTATCGTTCTTTGATCAGCAACATAAGGCTAAGTGCTAGATACGAACTATAATTCAATTCCATGCAATTTCTGAAATTAACCGATTGTTCTCCATTGCTACATATCTAGAGCCTTCCAAGCTACACTTACTACTAATCATTACAGGCCTTGACGTATCGTAATCGCTATACTCATCACTCAAGTCAAGACTATCACGAACCAGCCACCGGTTGCATGTTTGCTTTGGTAAGAATTTGTAAGAGCTTGGTAAGAGTTTGAGAGATGTGTGACTTGTCAAGCTCCACTTCCTAGTAGTTTATAGGGACTTACATAATTCTTGTGTATTTCCTTGTTTTTCTACTAACCATGACAGGTTCAAGATCACATAGTATGAATTTTCATGAGACCAACAACGTGTTGGATCGGCTTAATAAGACCCTCACCACCATCAACAACAGAGTTGAGAACCTTGATAAACGTTCATCCCCAGCTACTCGACGTGCGCTGTTTCCTCTGAACCGTTCATCTCCAAATGACGATGATGATGCATTAACTAAAGTCAAGTATGTTTTTCCATTCTTTACTGGTAAATTTGATCCTGATGCCTATATTGACTGGGAGATAGCATTAGACAAAGAATTTGAATATTATGATTGGTCGGATAGGCAAAAGATTAGAGCCGCCACTAGTGTTTTCAGTGATAATGCAATAATTTGGTGGAAGTATCTTGGTAAACATGGTAGAGCACCCCAAACTTGGAATGCATTGAAGAAACTTTTGAGAGATGAATTTGTTCCTAAAAATCATGACGATTATTTGCTAGCTAGATTGCAACATTTAAGACAAGGTAGTAGAACTGTAAAAGAATACTATCATGAATTGAAAACTTGTTTATTACGCTGTGGTTTTGAGGAACATGCTGAAACTACAGAGAATAGATTCTTATGTGGGCTTAATCAGAAATTCAGAAATTCTTGTTCACAAAGAATATAATTCTCTCTCATTTGTTTATACTTGCTTGTAAGATTGAGAGTCGATTAAGAAAGAATTGAGAATACTTGATAATGGGACACATGAGAGCAAACATGTAGTTGTGCCTTCTTACGTGACTAACAACTTGCAGCAAGTTGAGAACAATGCGGAAGAGAAGAATGAGTTATTTGAGCTACCGACTCCATTACTTGAGAAGGAAGATGAGATGAAGGATGCCCCTACATCATGTGAGGAGAGACAGAAGGTACATATAATGGTGCTATCATCACTCATGGTGAGTATGCCCGTGAAGAACAAATATTGTCCACTGCTCATGCTACATTAGAGCAAAACATTGTGAAAAGTAATTTTGATATACACATGTTTCAAGTACAAAATTCCAATTGCATTGATTTAAGTATTGATAATGAGTTGTGTGCTAATTTCTTACATATATCTTTGCCACAACCTAAGTTAAACCGATTCTTCTATTTTAATTTTAAATCCATATGTGAAAATAAATGGTTTTGATTTTGTCAATATGCAATTGATCCATGCTATAGATAAGTGAATGAGATTTCTTCTTCGCACACTTTCGATTATATTGAGATTGATCATCCTTGTGAACCGAGTTGTCTAACAAAGAAGTTATTTGAGATTCCCAATTCGCTTTCATTATTTTGTTATAAATTTTACTTAATAGGCGAGTATGATGAAAAGAGAAATTATATGGTTCATCGAATTTGGATAAATTCAGAATGAAAGGTTCAACTTTGGAGGAGGAACATAATCATGTAGAGAAAACTAATGGCACTAACCTTATTATTTCTAGTTTATCTCTGCATTGTTTGTAAGCTACAGAAACCTTTCAAGAAGGGGAGTGTTGTGGGTCGCTTCCATACACCACAACCATTTCCCTATTTGCGCTGAAAAGAATTTGCCTCTCATTGAGATCATCAATATCAAGTCACAGTCCAATACAACCTTTTCTAAAGAATGGGAGCAAGATGAAGAACATACGCCATCTAGTGATAATACTACCAATCAGTACAATCGTTTCTAAGAGAGTTCACTTTGTTTGATAAAGAACTTATGATATCACATAATACGAATTTGTTGCGTTCTTTGTCATGTACCGAGATTTATGATCAAGATCACGCAATACGTGAGACCACACATCTATTAAAACCGAGGACGGTTTTCTCAAGAAGGGAGGATGATGTGACCACGCCACATACTCATACAACCAAAGCTCCCAAGAATAAACAAATGGTGAATTCGTTTCTTCGGTTTCAATTTATTTTAATTGAGAATATGATGCTATCTAAAGATGAAAATGTATTTTTGTCTAGTCAGTATAAGGAGAATTGCATCAACGCTATGCGCCGTGGTTGGGGTCCACCAAAAGGGAAGCCGACCAATATATCAAGACCACACCTTCCCCAACTCTTGCTCAAGGTCATCACGTTACTTTTGGATCAATTCAAGCAAGAGTTCAAGTGGGACATATTTTAGAATTCAATTCGCCTTCGGATCAATTCGGAGTTAGCCTGATAGGTCGGACTTCAAATGTGTATAACTTTTGCATAAAAACTCCGCTTGAGGTGTGCAAGTACAGCAAAGAAAGAAGAGCTCGTTCACTTTCCAATGGATTTGGCCCCACCTCCAAATTCGTTTTGTGCGCATTGGAATCACCAAAGGAAGGCGACGCTGACTCACTGACAGTCCCACTTTAAATGCTCATAGATTTCGCATCAAAAGTCCAATTGGAATGTGTGAGTACAGCATGGAAAGCTTATTCCGTCCTCTTTACAACGGATTTGACCCCATCCAAAATTCCTTTTGTGCGCGACGCAATCAACAAAACAATCTTCGGTTTTGGAAACAGAGATAGAATCAGCTATGATTTGAATACTTTCCATGTGTTGAGAACTTTCCATATGCAAGGACCTGTGTGTCCCTATAAATAGAGGCTCATTTGGCCATGTAACTCAGGCTTGTTTAGATTAGTTTTCACCGTGAAACTTCGTCGTGTGTTCTTGTGTCGACTAGACCAACAAACTGCGATTGCAGGCCTCAACCCCTTTGTGTTCTTCATTCATATATGCAATATTCAGATTGCTCTTTATCTTGTTCTTGCTTGTTCTTCGATTGCTTGCAGAAATTGAACCTCGTGTTCAGGTCAACCGCGTTCTTGGCACGGTTGATAGCGACTAGGGTGTGGTGTAGCGATTTCAGGACGGACTTGGTCGTCTCGGTCAAGTAGCCTCTTCGTCAACGTCATATCAAATCGAATTTATCCTTCTCATCGGAAGATCGGGCCACCCCCTCATCATGGGTTCTCCCTAGAGCTTGTATCACGCATATATATATCCTCGTAGGGAGTGTCTTTACAATCGTACCCTTACGTCCGAGTATCCTTCCCAAGGGCAACTATGTCATTGTACATGTCTACCTTGGGTTTATAACTTCCTAACAGGCTAGCTGGGTTTAGGTGGGAGCCATCCCTATAACAGGAGCCTCTCATGGTGAAGGGCTTCACAGGCTGAAGCCATGTTGCCGAGCCCTTTGGCCCCCTCCGTCCCACGGCTTGTGACCCTATGTGACATTGGGCGGAGATGATTTGGCGCGTGTGGCTCGTCGTGGCTTCACGAACTCGGAGCCGGGGGACCATACGTGGAGTCGATGTCGAATCGGTGCGTCGATGCAGGAGCGAAGTTGGCGCCGGGGGGCCGTAAGTGGAGTCGAAGTCGAAACGGTGCGTCGATGCAGGATAAGCACGCAGGTGCAGCAAGTTGGAACGTTGCGCGCGTGCGTGAGCGACTGCGTCGGTTCGACTTGCGCCGGTTGGGCTTCTCCATGGGGGAGACAGCTATATATATACCAGGGGTGCTTTAGTGCCGTGCGGGGCGTGGCTGAGATGATCTTGATCTCAGAAATAGGCCTTCTTCGATTCATGAACATGCAAAAGAGTATCAAGGAAGTAGGCTGTTGGACCCCGACCGGTTGAACTCCGCTTCATGGCGAGGACGCGGCGTTGGGCTGGCCGCCGAGGTAGCGCCTGAGTTTAGAGCCATCCCTCACAGCATCGCCGAGTAGTGGTGGAGTCGTGTTGCTGAGCCGAAGGTATGCCATGCTTCGGGAGCGACATCGGGACGCCGTCGGGCGGGGTTGGGCTGAGCTGCCGTGCCTTTGGGAGTTGAATGTGGGTGGTCTTCGCCCGGCGCGGAGTCGGCATGTCCTGACAGCTCCGCAGTCCAGGGGTGGCGTCCTACTGGCGGCGCGAATTGTGCCGACCTTTGAAAAGCCAGGGGGCTGCTGCTGTCGTCTGCGTTGTCCCAAGGTGGTGGTACACGTGGCGCGACGCGATTAGCATGTCGTGGACTCTGCAAGAGGTCGCATGACCACGATCGCACGCCCCTTCCCGAGAAAGGCGGGATGCGTGGCGGGAAGCTACTGGTGGATTGTGCGTTGGCCATCCGGCTGACAGGCGCGCCTGTGCGCGCTTTGATCACGACCCCCCCTCCCGTTGGTTGGCGTGGCGTCGATCGGCGTGGACTCCCGCCGACTGACCTGCCCGGCGAGCGCTCTCTGCAACCTAGCATCCATGGAAATACATTGGACACGTTAGGATGCGAAAACGGTTCCTTGTGCCAAGAGTGAAGAAATATGGGGTGCAGCAGGTGCCAGGGTTGCCCCGAGCCACCAAAGTGGGTGGCGTCTTCTGGCGTGCTTTGCCGGCGTGCGGGTGTGTGTCGAAGTGGTGGAGTCGAAGGTGGACCCGGAGTTGCCCTGCGGATGCGAAGGCCTCGTCGAAGGCGGGCGGAGCGCTATTAGCGCGTCGTGCGTTGTCAGGCCTTTTGCACGACCGTCGTGTGATTGGGCCCATTGTACGTGGGTAGTTGTGCCACTCTGGCCTTGATCGTAGAGAGGCGAGCGGTTCGTCTCCCGCCGGTTACCCTTATCGGTGGCGTGGGAGATGCAGGGGTTTTAAATACCCCTGCGGTACGCCGCCTGTATTCTCCTCGCCTTGCCTTCTAGCTTTTGGCTGCACGTCCCAATCTCCAACCTTCTTTGCTGCCCCCACCGTCGCGTAGCTCTAGGAGAGCGATGGCACACGACGGAGAGCGCGCTCAGTCGGCCGACAACAACGCCTTCTTTCAGCGGTCGTCGCCGCTCGAGGTGGAATACATACTCGAGGGGCGCCTCCACGTAGGTGGACAAATGGTGGGTGGCGACGGAGAAAGATGGGGGTCCGTGCTCCCGTGCCCTGGGCTCAACGCTGGTGACGGAAGAGACGATTCGCGGCCTCCTGCGCGAAGGAAAGCTGTCGGACCGCCGGGAGGTGCGACTGCCCACAGGTGACGAGACCGAACTGCATCCTGAGAAGTCGGAGGCGATCGTGTTCATCACCTATTTCGAAGCTAGGTTGCGCATTCCGGCTGCCATGCTTGTCGGGGACGTCCTGCGGACTTTTGGACTCGAGCTGGCACAGATAACACCGAATGTGATAGCCCGGCTTGCGGTGTACAGTTGGGCGTTGCGTACAGAGGCGTGCTGACCGACTGCATTGCTGTTCTCCTTTCTCCACGATGCACGGTGTGAGTCGGAGGCTCGGGGAGACGGGACGTTTTCCAGCTTCAGCAGCGTCGGCCTTGTCTTGCGTTCGCAGTGCGAGAAGATTTTCCCCGCGGACTCGGCGGGCGGAGTGGGAGCCGAACTGGATGACACGGTGGTTCTACCACCGTGTGGCGAGCGGTAGCGGCCTTGAGTGTTCGGGGCGGCCGGTGATGTTCAACACCACACCTGGTGCGCCGATAGATGTTGAAGATTAGCGAATGGCGTGGAGGCTTGTGGGGATCACCGCTTGCTTCAACATGCGTGACCTCGCTGAGGAGTTCATCATGTACGGCGTGGCATCACTTGCTGCCAAGTGGCGTGTTACGCATGGGAGGCTTCAGCGCGACAACGTCCGCCCGTCCATGTGTTCGCTGCCGAGACCCTCCGGTCCACGTAAGTTTTGATGGAGCTTAGCTTTCGTGTGCTGTCCATCGGGCCCGTTGTTTTAAATCATGCCCCTTGCTGCTCACAGGTGCTCTCCTAGAAGACGTGGAGCATGCGGTGGACGCATTCCTCGGACCGTATACGGCCAGGGAACACGCCCTGCGCATAGCTGCGACCGCGGAGGCAGGTCTGAGGCGGATGAATCGTGTATGCGAAGCCTTGGGTATTAGCGTGCTAGAGCGCACTGTTCTAGCCCCGATCCTACCTCTGCACGGTTCCAAGGGGAAGGGAGTACCAGCGGGCACTGGCTCCAACTTGGCGAAGTATGCCAACTCGGAGGTAGACGCGGATGCAGAGGGTGAAGAAGGGCCCTTGGCCATTGGCGCGGAGGAAGAGTGCCGTGTGGGCGCTTCAGAGGGAAAAGCTTCATCGCCGCTGGCCGGCGTTGAGGCAGAACCGCTGCTCGTGGAGGATGCTGGGGCGGAGTCCTTGCCTGCGGTGTTTACTTGGACGGAGACCTCTCCTGCGGCGATTACCGAGAGGGGGTTCGCTGTAGCGAGCAAGGTCGGGGCTCTATGGGACTCCGACTCAGACATCGAGTACCCCTGCTTCGGTGTCCCTACAGTCCCCTCTGGGTCTACGGCTGCCGGGGGCGGGGGCTTGGTGGAGCTAAGCTTCAACACAGAGGCCCCCCGGCGGGGTGGTCTTGCCAGGGGACACCGATGTCCTTGCGGTTCCTTGGTGTAATCTCGCTAGGCGTTGGTAGGGCTGACCGCCATGTCCCCTTGCAGCAACATGTCTCCCCGAACGTGGGCGGCCCTCGGAGCATGAGGATGTGCGCTCGGAGGGGGCATCCAGCGCCGCCGAAGGTTCGAAAGGGGCATCCGGCGTCGCCGAAGCTGTCACTGCGAACGCTACACTAAGCCTAGCGGACTTCGTCCCTCGACCGGAGGTGCTAGCAGCGTGGCAGGGGGTCGCGGGTAGCACGGCCGCGAGCCTAGACCGCCAGGCACTGCAGACCTATGGGTCGGGACTCCTTGGAAGAGTGCTAGAGATCTTCGAAATGAGGGTAAGTATCTGACCCTTAGCAGCGTGAGGCCCTTCAGAGGTGTACTGACCACTTTATCGTGCAACGCTCGCCCTTGACCGGGTGCTGCAGGCGACCCATGCCCGTGAACAGGAGGCTTTAGAGGACCGACTGTGCGTCGCCGAAGGAGCTCTTCGCGCGGCGGAGGAGGCGCATTCCTCTAAAGACGACCGCATTCGACGCCTGGAGGCGAAACACGTGAGGGTTGTCTCATATGCCGAGGAGCTTGTGGCGGCGGCTCGGCAAGCGGCAGTGGAGGAGCGGGACAGCCTACTCCGGCAAGTTGCCGTGCTAGAAGAAGAGAAGAGCCACCTTGCCACGTCTCTGAGGGAGCGGGACCAGGCTCTGGGCGATGCCTCGATGGCGGCATGGGATGCTATGCTTTACCTGGAGGGCATCCTTGAAAACCTTGTCGTTGAAGTACCGCACCGCTCATTTGGGCCCGAAGAGCTGTTGCGGATACTTTGACAGATTGGGGAAGCTTCCAATCTTGCTCACACCGCCGCGACATCCTTTGGCAATCATTGCTCCTACGTGACTGCATGCCTGGCTTGTGCGCTTCTCCAGCACCGGGGCTGCCGTCATGTCGATGAATTGGGCGACCCGCAACTGGAAATGCCGACCGGGGCCGGAGTGATGTCTAGTGTAGTGCGCGCTGTTCACCCCGCTGTTCAGTTTTTTCACGAGCGGATCTGGGAGTACATCGGGGAGCCTGCAGTGAAGGTAGAGCTGCGGCGGACCATGTACGGTGAGGGGAACCTCGGCGAATGGCTGTATGGAGTTGCCCGGCGCGATGATAATGACGCCGACGGCTCGAGGCAGGTGTGACCCCAGGGTTCTTGTGTGTCGGTGTGCGTTGTAACCTATGCACACCATTCTATGAATGAAGCGGAGATTGCTTCCCTTGCTCTGACCAATATGCCATTTTGTTCCAAGCAGCTGCCCGAAAGGAACCGGCTGCTGATTTCTGACGCCGTAACCCAGCGCCGTTTGCGGCGCTGGTGGCGGGCTGAACACTCGTTGGATTTTTGGGCGAATCAACCCTCGACGGGCGAGGCTTCGGCGCAGGAGGCCTTCCGGGTGGAGCCAAATGAGTAGCGTTCGCAGGTGGCCGATAGTTTGTAATGTAATAGGGAATGTTATCAGCTGTGACCTTTGTAAGCACTCATGTACCAACGCGGTAGAGAAGCCGAAACGCTCGTCCTCATTGCCGTCTTTGGGCACATCCGCTTTGTGCTTTTCTTGTGATGTTTGTTGGCTAGTCAAAGTAGATGCGCGAGGTAGGTGCGGAGCTGGCGCCTAGGCGAAGTAGACGCGCGAGCGCTCCGTCCCCCACCCCTCGAGTGGTGGCAGTGGAGCTGGTGCCTAGTCGAAGTAGACGCGCGAGCGAGTAGGCATGATTGCGTTTCGTCCCCTACCCTCGCGGCGGTGGCGAGCCGGGCGCGTCGGTCGCAGACGCGAGCGCAGTAGGCACGACAGCGCCCGTCCCCTACCCCTCGAAGTGGTGGTAGCGGAGCTGGCACATAGTCAGAGTAGACGCGCGAGCGCTCCGTCCCCTACCCCTCGAAGTGGTGGCAGCGGAGCTGGCGCCTAACCGAAGTAGACGCGCGAGCGCTACGTGTCGTACTCACTCCTGGGATAAGGACATGAACCTAGCGTCACAGCCCCTAGCCCTCGCAGTTTATGCGGGACTTCACGGGTAAAACTGTTTCCCCGCAATTCTAGATATTGACGGGACACCTGAGGCGGAATCAATGGAGCTCTGCGGATGCCGCTTCACAGCTGAGAGGGGGGATATCGCCTGTCCTCCTTTGCTTCGGGGCCCCCCGAATAGGGGGAACTCGTGAAGCGTAATTGGTGGAGCCCTGTTGCTGAAGCGGGGCAGAACTGCAGCATCACATGCACTTGGAATGGCCGATAGGACGCTTGTGGCGCAACAGACGGGCTCTCGCTTCCGGGGCGCTTTAAAAGGGCGAGTGGCCAAACGAAACACCACTCACCTTCCCAAACATTCGTGTGCCCCTGCAGCTTCCCCTCTTGGACTCGCCGTCCCCATTCTACCCCAGCTTCCGCCGGTGCTTGTTTACTGGCGCCGATAACGGCGAGGGCTTCCGCAAGCGGCTAGCGTCGCCGTGACGACCGTAGGGTCGAACACCCCACCAACGCGAGGTGGATGTGATGCCGTGGTGTGTTTTTCTCTCGCCAGCCCGTCTGAGGACCGCGGCTGATGAGTGGTGGCGGGCAATTCACTTGTACTTTAGTAAGGAAACTTCTAGCTTTGGGAGTAGACCTCCACTTCCTACCAGCGAGGTCGCGCCTTACCTGGGGTGCCTTTGTCAGGCACCGTACCTCCCCCCGTCTCCTTCCCTAGCTCGAGGACGCTCCTAGTGGGGGAGGGGGTGTAGCAGCTCCGGAGGCAGGCTTCGACTCCCCCATCTCTGGGCCGCACGCCCCCAGGGGCGCCTTCAACGAGCGCTCTCGTCTCTTCGTCTCTTCTGCAGAAGCGCAGGCCATTGAGCTATAGCGCCGCCCCTCCTCCACGGTGTCACAGCCAGCTCATCTTGCATAACGCTGCTGCCAGACTATGGTGCCGGGAGGAAGCTTCAAGTGCCTCCGAACTGAGGGGGTCCCCGTTTAATGGGTACCGCACCCGTGTATCTTGAAAATTTGTACATGAGGCGTCTCACCCTTGTATTTTCGGCATTCTATCCCATGTGGCACACGCGGTTTGCGAAAAGCACAGGGAGCCTCTGGTGCCCGTGCCCCGCTCTATTTATACTCCAGAGAGTATGTGGGAATATCAACCACGTTATATTTATACTCCGAAGAGTATGCGTGGCGGCAAAACTAACACATGCGTGGGACATTCGCGTCTTGTTTAGACTCAGTAGAGTGCGTAGAGACAACATCCGTATCTTGTTTGTACTTCGGAGAATGCGTGGGACTACAACCATGACTTAGCTTATGCTTCGGAGGGTACGCCAACGCGCGCGCGGGACATCCGCATTTTGTTTAGACTCAGTAGAGTGCGCAGGGACAACATCTGCGTCTTATTTATATTCCGTAGAGTGCGTGCGGAGGCGAACCTCGATGCTACGTCTTATTTATACTCCGTAGAGTGCGCGCGGAGGCGTCCCCTGTTGTGTCTTATTTATACTCCGTAGAGTACGTGCGGAGGCGGATCTCGACGTTACGTCTTATTTATACTCCGTAGAGTGCGTGCGGAGACGGATCTCGACGCTACGTCTTATTTATACTCCGTAGAGTGCGTGCGGAGGTGGACCTCGACGCTACGTCTTATTTATACTCCGTAGAGTGCGTGCGGAGGCAGACCTCGACGCTATGTCTTATTTATACTCGAGTGCGTGGAAACATCAACCACGTCTTATTTATACTCCGGAGAGTACGCGCAGTGATGCCACCGACACGTGCGCGGGACATCCGTGTCTTGTTTAGACTCAGTAGAGTACGTAGGGACAACATCCACGTTTTATTTATACTCCGAAGAGTGCGTGCGGAGGCAAGCCTCCATATGTTGTTGTGGGAAACATGAGTGGCCTCGCAAACGGTGAACTTTATTGAATTCCCGTTTGCGTGGGTGAGCGATTACAAAAGGTCGGAGACTAACCACTTGGCTGTTGTTGTCATGGCGACGAGATAAGAGCCTCTGCTGCTCCCTCTGCCGGAGCCATCGGGGGAGTCCGGCGAGGTGCCTCTTGTGGCCGCCAGCGTCCCTGCACCGACATCGTTGTGTTGTGTTGACACACCGCAGACCTGGGAGCTTTACGTATAAGAAGCCGTGGTGTGGGACTGCCCTGAATGTGTTGAGGGTTGGTCGCCCCAATATCGCGTTGTAGGGGTACAGGATATCCACGACGTCGAAGGTGGCGTCCTTGCTCCTCACATTGTAGCCACAGCCGAAGGAGACCTGGAGGCAAATCTGGCCCAGCGCCATCAGCGGCTGACCTCCGAAGCCTTGCAGCGAATTTTAAAGGAGCCCAGGCGACTCCGAGGGATCCCCATTTGGTCGAAGGCCCCGGCGAACAAAATGTTCGCGGAACTTCTCCCGTCGATGAGGACATGCCTGACGACGCAGCCTACGACGGCAGCACGGATGACTAGAGGGTCTTGGTGGGGGAACTCCACACCCTCGGCGTCGGCAGGCGTGAAGGTGATCTCATACTACGCCCAATCTGGCGGTGCCTGCGCCGGGTATGCCGTGACGTGGTGTAACCTCCGTGCGTAGGCCTTTCGTTGCCTCTCTGAGGTGAACTCCAGTGAGGAGCCCCCGGAGATGACGTTTATGACCCTGCGTGGGGCTCACTCCGGGGCGTGGATCCGCGGGGGGCTTTTCTGGGGCTGCTGCACATGGGCTTGAATCCACTGAAGGCCTTCCTGTGGGTGTGGCGCCTGGTCCTGAATTCGTAGGGGGCCGTCCAGGTGTTGCTGGATTTGTGCCACGACAGGCGGGCGTGCCTCTAGGTCTCTGTCCCTGGTGACACTTTGCCGAAGTGCCGCGATGGCGGTGCATGCGCGTGTGTCGTGGTTGCCTCGGCCATGCACTTTGCACCACTGGACACGGCGTTGGTCGCCATACTCCGCACAGGGCCCATCCTCGCGGCCCCAGCCTTGGCCGCGCCCCTGACCCCGGCGAGCCCTCGCACCGCAGCCAGCGGGGGCGTTGTCCTCGGAGCTACCCTCAATGTCGAAGACAAAACGGGCTCTCTGAGACATTCTGTTGGCCACGCTTGGGCCTGTCGCCCGATGGGTCCTTGTACTGGGAGGCATCCTTCGATAGCTCCTGCCGGCGCTTACCCTTCGAGGAGCCCTCCTTCGGCGAATCTTCGCTCTTCGCCGTGTCCGCCGCCGGATTGGCGTCGATGTCGTTAGCGTGACGCCGCCGCGCATCTTCTTCCGCCCTGGCGTATTCTTCCATCTTGTCGAAGAGCTTTGCCACTATCTTGATTGGCTTCCATGTATTGTACTCGGCTAGCGGCCCCGGGCGAAGACCCTGTATTGCTGCGTTGAATATGGTTGTCTCATTGACGTCTTTGACCTTGCAGCGGATCTTCGCAAAACGCTTGAAGTACTCCCGAAGCTTTTCTGATGGCTTTTGCTTGACCGCGAAGAGCTGATCCACATCTACGCGCTCGACATAGTTCCCCTGGAAGTTGTTGTAAAGGCGGTCACGAACTTGCTCCCACGCGTAGATGGAGTTTGGCTCTATGGTGAAGAACGAAGAGAGCGCCACTCCCTGCAACGCGAGGGGGAGTCCCTTCGCCTTCGTGGTGTCGTCTCCACCTGCAGTTTCGATGGCGGTCTCGTACACGCACACGAACTCCCGGGGGTCCGTGTCACCCTTGTACGATGCAATGGCGTTGGGGAACTTGAAGTCCTCTGGCCATGCCGTCTGCTGGAGGCCCACAGACAGCAGGGACTCTGGATCCACGCGTCGCAGCAAGGCGCGGCTGGACGAAGGGGCATTGCGGCTGTCCGCCCGTTCTGGCGTGGGCTCCGGCGCGACCACCGATGGGGTCTGCTGACTCCGACCCTCTTGCATTCTCCGCATGGCCCCACAGAGATCTACGACTCACCCTCTTGCATTCTCCGCATGGCCCCACAGAGATCTACCATAGCTCTGCTGGGTTGCCGGCGCCAGTGTGTTGAGCCGCCGCCAGGCATTCTCCACCGCCGGCGTGGGGACGAAATCCGCGCCCGACCCGCGGGTTGCGTTGCGGGCGATATAGTCGCAACCACGCGCAATCGCGCGAACGCCGACTTGGGTTGCCGCTGCGCGCCGTTCATGTGATGGATCCGGCATCGATGATGGGTCCCATTTCGCGAGGCTTATATTGCTCGCGCTTCCACATCAAACGTGAGGGTGTGTGGTTGGTAGTGGAGAGTTAGGTGAGCAATGCTCTCTTGGTTCTCCTAGGGCTTGCATCACCTATATATATATATATATATATATATATATATATATATATATATATATATATATCCTCAGCTCTTTACAATCATACCCTTATGTCCGAGTATCCTTCCCAAGGGCAACCATGTCATTGTACATGTATACCTTGGGTTTATAACTTCCTAACAAGCTAGCTGGGTTTAGGTGCGGACCACCCCTACAACAGCTCCATTTTGGAAGAACTCCTCTAGAACCGTACAAAGGAGACCTTATCCTGGTAGGTGAAGTCGAATAACTGCATAATAGTTTGTTTTCCACATTTCTTTTTTGTATATCTTAGTCGTGTTACACATGTCACTCCTATTAAAGGAACCAATCCAGTTAAAGTAAATTCTGATTCAGATGAATCACAGTACTTTTGTAGTAAGGTATAATACTTACGTAGCAAGGGACCAATTAATTAAAGTTAAAACATTAGTAATGTGAGGAGCGATGAAATGTTATATACCATACTCAGCATGGTGAACCCATCTCAGGCCCACCACCTAGACGGAACATCAACTCCGTTTTGTCCTTCCATTTCATTCTTACAGCATATATTCTCCATACTATACAACCAATCAATAGTCCTTCCCTCTCACAGCCACAGTTCCACATGCACTTTTATCAACTACATCAATTCTGAACATGGTCCTAACATCACTACACCTCTAAATGCCCTTCCCCCTCCTCTAACAACATCACCCTATAAATCCCAACTGTTAAGGATACTAGTAAGGTATCCATACGTTACAACAGTGTCACAAAAAAAAGGTGAGGTTGCATATTTATTTTAGATCTCATGCTATGTGAAGTTTTTCTCAACAGGGTTTTTTTGCGAAATTCAAAATAGTTTATCTTGTGCTAAGTGATTTAATCAAAAAAATTGAAACTAAGGCTTCTTTTGAATTTTCTAATTTTTGCAAGAATATTTGAACTATTTCTTGCTGCACTCCTATTTCGAAGTAGACCTTAAAAAATTTCACTAAAAATAGTTGACATGCCTAACTTACACTATCTGTAATAGGTAACATCTCATTCTCACGTGAGGCCCACCACCAATACACGGAACATCAACTCCGTTTTGTCCTTCCATTTCATTCTTACAACATATATTCTCCATACTATACATACCCAATCAATAGTCCTTCCCTCCCACAGCCACAGTACATCCATTTTGTCAACTGCATCAATTCTGAACATGGTCCTAACATCACTACACCTCTAAATGCCCTTCCCCCTCCTCTAACAACATCACCCTATAAATCCCAACTGTTAAGGATACTAGTAAGGTATCCGTATATTGCAACAGTGACACAAAAAAAGGTGAGGTTGCGGATTTATTTCAGATCTCATGCTATATGAAGATTTTCTCAACAGGTTTTTTTTGCAAAATTCAAAACAATTGGAATTTAATAAAAAAATGAAACTAAGGCTTCTTTTGAATTTTCTAATTTTTGCAAGAATATTTAAACTATTTCTTACTGCACTCCTATATTCGAAGTAGACCTTAAAAACTTTTACTGAAAAAATAGTTGACATGCCTGACCTACACTATCTGTAATAGATAACATCCCACTCTCACGCGAGGCCAAAGGGGAGTGGTGAACAGACAAACTCCCCATTTATATTAGTAGAGATAAGGTCATTTGTGGTATTTTCTACTTTCTAGGATTTAGCCCTGTGTCCCTTAAGTCTTGTAGTATATATATTGCCTTTGGGCTGTGTAATAGATTAACGATTTATCTATTCATTCTATAGATCTAACATGGTATCAGAGTCTAGATTCACTCTAGGATGATGAGGACATCACTATTACGAAGGCTTCACATACACAATTATCATATCCATGATCAGATTCAAGTAATAATGACAATGAAATACTATTATTGGTCCAACGGTTGAAGCTTTACAATAATTGTACAAGGGACCAATCACTCAAGTTAGAGTAAGGAAACTCACTAAACAGGTGAATTTGATCCTAAGTTCCTTTGATTTCATTGTTAAGGATAGCTTGCTACCTAATGCTTTCACTTATTCTCGAAGGAGGTGGCGCGACAAAGAAAAGGTCCAAAAGGAGAAGATGATGACACTTCACTTATATCAGTGGAAAAAGCCATTAAGATGCTGGAATTAAGTTTTCAAGCTCCGAATTAAAGATGGGAGAAGACTACGCTTCAGAAGCTCGATTATGTCCAGTCTTCAATTCTGAGTTCGTTTGAGTTTTTGGCCAAGTTCCATGTGTCATGGACTGGTTTGTATCTATAATAAGACATATTAAGGTTATTTTGGGCTTTAGTATTCATTTTGGTTTAGTTTTGAGGTGATGACGATACCAAAGCTTCAAATGGGCTAAAAACGAATACTTGGGCCGTAAAGGAAGTTGGACTGTTATCAAGAGAGTTGTACACCATCCTCATGAGCTAGCCATCACATGAGACCCACCTCATGGGGGCCCAAACCAAGGCGACCAGCAGAGAGGAATTAGAATATGGTTGGTAGTGTCTTGAGAGTTAGGTGAGCAATGCTCTCTTTACTAGTTATTAGTGTTTTTGCTGTTCCTTACAGACTTCTCCCTAGGGTTAGCAACATATTTACCCTTCAAGAGAGATTTCACGTCATGAAGATTGGGCACCCTTGTATCATCTTGGTATCAAAGCGCCGGGTTGACACGGTTGGATCAATCTTTTATCCATAGTTAGTTTTTATTTTCTGTCCTATATACAGAGCAAAAAAAAACAAAATAATTCTAGCCTTAGTTTTCAATTTGTGAGTTTTGTTAGTTTTCAATCCGTTAGTTTCAATTGGATAGTTGCTATCCGTTGCATCTCGTGTTTCCTTCGCGTTGCTTGATCGTTCTTTTAGGGTTCTTAGTTTTTGCATCTCAATAGAAAATTTATGAGTTAGAACTCCTCTAATCTACACAAAAAAAATTATAATATAAAATTATAGTTTAGACTCCCTAAATCACAACAAAAATATCTCCTTACCCTGCTTGTGTTATTGGATCTCGTAAAATCCAAAATCTAGTGTGGTTGATCTCCTAACGTTGCATGTGCAATTGTGTTCTGGGCTAGGGCTTAAGTTTGTAAGTGTACGAGACGTGTACAACACTTTTACAAAGCCTAACCTCGAGTCCATTTTGGAATCCATCAAGAAACTGAGTAGAATTTCCCAAAAAGTGGTCACCTTTCCAAAAAATTGAAAAGCACATCAAACCAATGCCAAATCTAAGAAAAATTGGTCGAGACTTTCTACATAGAACCACAAACTTCTACAAAAAATTTTAGTAAGTTTGGCCTACGGAATTGAAAGATATAGCAATTTCAAGTTGAGTTCGAGTCGGTTTCTAGTCCGAGTAGGAATCCAATTCTGAGACAACTTTAGTAAAATGAGCATAACTTTAGCATACAAAGTATGTTTTTAACAGTCTTATACTCGTTGGAAAGCTAACAACGAGGCACATCTTTTTGGTTTGTTCAAAACCTCCAAAATCGGCCATCCTTAGTCCTGAATTTCATTGCAAATTTTTGGCCCCTGTTTTGGCCAAATTATGGATATTCCTTTTGGAATTTAGGGTTCATCTCAACTGCAAAATTGTAGATCTCATCAAAATCTTTCAAATGAACATATATAAGCCATATAAAAGTTTGCCTTTTCATCTTTTGAGACTAGCTATTGTTTACTGCTTAAAATAGAGGGATGTTTACATTGCTCCGTTATGTTATCTTTGTGCTCTACATCGTGTGAACAAATCTTATGCCCTAGACATAAGTTTAAGTAGTGGACTAGCGCCTCTCCTAGCACTTGGTGTGAGAACTTCCATTGCTTATATTGAGTCACATTAATCGTTGCGTGTGTGTACATCACTTATATCTTGGACATTGCAACTATGCTTTTGATTAATATATGAATTGTTTACTAGCTTTACAACATCTTGAGGATTTGAATTATGGTAGGATTTGTTGAGACCCTAATGTGCAAATTCGGACTCAATGTGTAAACTGCACTAGTCCAGGATCACGCTAGTGCACATAGTCAAACATAGATGTAATCACAGCCATACACATGCTAAAATAAAGGGAAAACTCAAATATCAATAAATCTCAAAGGTACGATCTTATGGCCAAGCTTACAATATCTCTAGCCAGAAGGGCTTAAATCTAGCAGCGAAAAATCCAAAATAAAGCGTAGCGGCTAATCGACAAGTCCACAGGTTATCGAGTGGAAAACAAAGTCCTAATCTGTGAAATCGTCGAAGTACTCTCCTTCTAGAACCTCCTGCTGATAATATTCCTCCTCCTCAACTAAGCAACATTGGTGTAAATCCGTGAGTACATTGGTACTCAGCAAGTCGTTTGTAACAAATGAATGTAATATAGTATGCAAGGCTTACCAATGGAAGACTGAAAGTTTAATTTGCATAAAACAATATTTGAAGGTAAATATAATAAATAGATTGAAGGTGCACTTTAATTAAAACAATAATGAATATGAAATCAAAGGAATAGAAATAAACTACTTGTGGACTTCCCATCCACAAGTTAAGCCAAAAATGAACTACCTGTTCACTAATCAACCATAAACCACAAGTTTATTGAAATCACTACCCCTCATGTGAAATTACCGAGCATTGTCCATGACCGAGAACGCAGCTATTCGAATAGTTTACACTCTGCAGAGGTCGCACAACTGTACCCACACGATGTGATTAGCCTCGATCTTAGGAAATCACAACAAGGCCTTTACAAAGTTCAATTCTAACCTAATCCCGCTCGCTAGGTTTTCACATCACACCCCTTTCGTCACATGGAAATCAGCAACCATGTTCATCACGATGGCGAGATTAAAGTTGAAACATCCTAAATTAGTCAGTCAGGTCTATCCCATACTATATATGTGGTTTGCACGATAAAACTCAGATCAATGATGCACAAAGTTAAGTCCTTAGGTTTACCCAGGCGAAGCTACCACATCCTACGAAGTGAACCTGTACTTCCCCTTTACTGCACGATCAATCGCCCGAGTGGATAAACCAAGTTTGTATAACCACGCCAATGACACACCAATGTCATGGCACAAATTTTAATAAATGCGGCACCAACCACGGTTCCATATCTCGTTAAGTCAATTTAATAATTCACATGTGATGATAAACCCAATCGTAAACATAAGCAAGGCTAAGCATGTGACATTAAGCATAGCATCACTAGTAATTTTTTTGACCTATAGTGACAATGGCATCATGGTGTTCAAAATTATCAAGGAGGGATGTGGTTAATTGGGGCAATAACTACCAAGTACAAGGTTTTGTAATAAAGTAGCAATGCAATGTAATTTAAAATAAAATAATTAAATAATAGATTGCAAACTGGGTTCAACATGATCAAAGGACATGACTTGCTTTGGTTATGCTCAGCGAGATACTCGGGGTCTTCTAGCATCACTCCTACTCTTCCGGAATCGGAATCTAACGAGAGAGAAAACGATCGAAACAATAAAAACACATAAAATTATAAGCAAGTTAACTCCAAAAATCTTGAAACCAGAATCAAAAGCTAGAGCTCAATTTTAAATGAGTTTAGAATAAAGAATGGGGTCAATCGGAGCTAGGACGGAGGAGAATGGGCTCTCGAAAAATTAACCCTAAAGAAAATACAGGAAAATCAGAAAAAATACTGTGCTGTGGACCGGGTGCACAGCAAAGGAAAGGGTTCACGGTGGATCGGGTCAGTGGAACAGTGTAAGGGCTGACACGTGGTAGTGCTGATGTGGCGACTGACCTGGCGTTGACGTGGCTGCCACGTGGCTAGGGCTGATGTGGACAGGAGGTACGGCTGTCGGCGGCGAGGATCGAATGGTGGAGATGGCGACGCGTGGCGGGATCTGAGCTGCCGCTGGCTCAGATCTAGATCTGCGGCAAGGATTGAGGGCGTCGGTCGTCGGATCTCCGATGCGTGGCAGGCGCGGCGTGCGAAGCGACGCGGACACGACACGGGCGCGGCGCAGGTGGAGCGCGGGGACCGAGGCAGGGCACGTGCGCGGGGTTCGTCGGTGGCACGCGGACCGAGGAGGCGATGCTCAGCGATGGGGGAGGCGACACGGGCGACGGGGTCAGCGCGGGATCTCACCGGCGGGGTTCGACGACGGGCTTCGACGTTGATGGCGGCGAGGACTCCGGCGGGGCTCGGGCGCGGTGCGGGGCGACGGTGGCGACATGAGATGGACGCGACAAGGCGGCGGCATTTTATATTACGTGAATCGAGGTAGCGGCGGGATGAGCACACGCGAACCGATGACTCCCGATCGGTTCCGGCGTCCGCATCTGAGACGAGGACGAGCATGCCGACGTGTGGCGCATCGCGCATCGGACGGCTGGGATAAGGCGGGGTGCGGGCGGACGTGGATGAGGACTCCGACTACGGGATGGTCGCCACGTGGCGTGGATCCGACGGCTCGGAGTAAAGCGGCGGTGCGGCGCTAGGGTTAGGGTTGCGTGGGCGCGAGCGGTGCGAGCACGGGCGGCGGGGATGCTGCCGCGTGGCAAGCGGCGCGAGCAGTTTGGACGGGGCGAGGGCACGGGGCACGGCGGTTCCGATGGGGTGAGGGTGCGGGGTGCGGCGGATGACTGCCGTGTGGCGGGCGGCGGCATCGGGCGGCTGAGGAAGGGGTGGGTGCGAGTGGGCGTGGTGAGGGGCCGGATGGGCGACGGGTGGGAAGGAGGAGGATCGGGCGGTCGAGAAGCGGCGGGGTTTTTTTTCTTTTTCTTTTTCCAGAAATTCGAATAAAAGGAAAAGAGCTCTAGAAAAATAGCAAATAAATCTCAAAAATTCACCAAAAATACCAAAAAAATCCTTGAGACACAAGGAACTCAAATAAAATATTTTTAGGTCATGTTAAAGTCTATTTAATCATATTAAATTATTTTAAATTCTAAAAATTCATTTTAAGCTTGTTTTAATTCTAGAAAATTCCAGAAAATTTATTTTTGAAAATAGGGTTTTAAAACTCTATAAAACAGGATGTTACAGGATTATACACTAACCCTATCCTAGCTACACATAAACTTGTTGAGTGTAGCTCATGTGATTGGTTTTTAGCTAGTGACATCTCTGACTTGGTTCTTACCACCTAGGTACGTAATATTGCTATTCGTAGAAATTAACAAGATACTTGATCGGTAGTAGCATTAGGTGTTCCTTTGCATACTATACATTGTTTGCCTTGTTTTTTTGATGTGCTAACCATGTTAAGGGACTGATCAGTTGAGGAGCGACCATCAGGGGATCACTTTGCTAACATAGATGACATCAAGCGAATTGTGGAGGGGTTTAATGAAGTGTTTGAGAAGATTCATGTTGACTTGCAAGAACTAAAAGAAGAGGCACTATTGCAATCCAGACGCAACACTTTCACTCCCAAGACGATCCATCCATCTACCTCGACCTACGTATCCAGAGATAGGCCCAAGATAGATATCAACAAAGGTATATTCAGCAAATCTTTGAATTCCAATATACAATCACATGCTATGTCTAATGCTTCGAATATGAAATCTACTCCATCACATAGTGTTAAACCTACTACATCTAAATCATTGCAATCTTTTACTGGCTTTAATACTAAAACACATGCAATTCAATATTGGCATCGTCAAGGGCGTGGTCATTATTCTTGTGATTGACCTAATTATAAGGTTATGATTATCACTGAAACAGGTTATGATTCTGCTTCTGACTCTAAAACTGAACTTACACTATGTGATAATAATAATAATAGTAAAAATGAATCTGATTCTGATGATCAATGTTTTGTGAAGGTGAATTTGCTTTGATTGTTACTCCATGTTTATCTATGCTTGTTAAAGAAGACAACCAATCTCAATATTGTAATTTATTCATCAATAGTACTAAAGTGGAAGATACCAATGTCAAAATGATCATTGATAGTGGTTCATACCAAAATCTTGCTAGTGTTCAGATGTGTGAAAAGGTTAACCTGAAATTGCTTAAACATCCTGAACTATATTATGTACAATGGTTTTGTGATGGAAACAAAATTAAAATTTAGCACCATGTGGAAGTTTCTTTTATGGTTAATAAATATGAGAATACTATTTTATGCGTTGTTGTGCCTATGATGATATGTCATTTATTGTTGGACCGTCTATGGTTGTTTAATTATAATGTACAACATGATGGATGAGCCAATACTTATAGCTTCAAGTGGGAAGAAAAGAATAGGGTTTTACTACCACTTACTCCTCAAATACAAGTCACTGAACAAAAACACCGGGAGAAGTCACTGCTTATTGTTCAGCAAGGTAAGGCAAAGGTAAGCTTTGGAGAGGTTTTTATTGCAATGAAAGCAGATCTGAAAGAGGTGAGCAATCATCCTAGTGTTATGCACTTTGTTTTTGTTTATAAGGATACTAAGATTATGCTTACAACTAATAATATAAACACTCTACCTAGTGCTATCCAGTTGTTGTTGCAGGCATACGACGATGTTTTTCCGGAGGAGACGCCACCCGGACTTCTATCACTTCATGGGATTGAGCACCAGATTGACTTCATACCAGGTGCCTCAGTACCGAACCAACCACCGTACCTAACCAATCCAACTGAAACCAAGGAAATATAGCAACAAGTGCAAGAACTTTTGGACAAATGGTACGTACGTGAGAGCCTTTCTCATTATGCTGTCCATGTTATTCTTGTTTCTAAGAGAGATGGTGCATGAAGAATGTGTGTTGATTATCGTGTTATCAATAATATCACTGTTAGAGATCGTCATCCTATACCTAGGCTTGATGATATGCTAGATGATCTTAGTGGAGCACATATTTTCTGAAAAATTGATCTAAAAAGTGGAGACCACCAGATTCACATGAAACTAGGATATGAGTGGAAAACTGCTTTCAAAACAAAGTTTGGACGTATGAGCAGTTATTCATACCTTTTGGTTTAACTAATGCACCTAGTACATTCATACGCTTGATAAATCTTGTTTTAAGAGCTTTCATTGGTCGCTTCGTGGTAGTCTACTTCGATGGTATTATGATATATAGCAAATCCATGGCTGAATGGTGTTATTGGCTAAATGGAAGACATGTTAACAAGAATAAAAATCAAGGAGGGTAAAATAGTATTCTATAAGCATAAATTGTAACAAGACCTTTTCTCAAAAAGTGCCGAATTGTAACATCCTGTTTTTCTGAAGAATTTAAAGCCCTGCTTTTAAAAATGAATTTTTGAATTTTTTAGAAATTAAACAAGCTTAAAATAAATTTTTAGAAATTAAAATGATTTAATATTATTAAAATAAACCTCAACATATGCTAAAAATATTTTATTTGAATTTGTTGTGCCACAAGGAATTTTCTGGTATTTTTGGTGATTTTTTGGGATTTATTTGCTAGCATTTGGAGCTATTTGGATTTTACTCGAATTTATTAAAAAGAAAATTGGGGGAAAAGGTTTAAACCTCCTCTTCGCTTGCCACACATTGGCCGCCACTCGCGCCACGCGTCCACCCGCTACCACCCTCGACCCGGCCCATCAACCTTCGCCCCGTGCCCGCTCGCCCCGTGCTCCACCTCAGCCGTCGGATCCGGCCCCCTTGCCACGCGGTAGCATCCCGCAGCTCACCCATGCACGACCGCACGGTCCGCGCATGGACACTCCCCCACCGTCCGATCCTTCGCCCATTGCCACGCGTCGCCCCCTCGCGTCTTTGTCTCCGATCGGGACTCGTCCCCGCACCGCGCCGCGTCCGTTCGAGTGTCCTCGGTTTGCGTGCTTTATAACCGCGCGCCCCCGCCGCCTTCGGTTCCCATGTCCGCCGCCGCCATCGACGCCTCCGCCGTGCCCTGCTGTCTCCCTCGCTGACCCTTACCGCCATTGTCTCCATCGCCGACGTTGGACCCCACCGCCGGAGCTTCGCCATCGCGGTCCCCGTGACCCGCCGCCTTCGGAGTCACCGTGCGCCACCGTCTCTGACCCCACCGGTAAGCCCCGACGCCGTCTCTCGCGTCCCTCTGCCGCCGCCACCGTCAGCAGAGGAGGACCTGCGCCGCTTCCGCTGCATCGCCCCGCGCATCGTCGGACGCGTCCGCCTCACGTCCACGCCGCGTCGCTTCATCCTGCGCATCGTGCCACGTGTCAAGCATCGGACGGCCACCGCCTCCGATCGTGGCCAATCATTTAGATTTGAACCGACAGGTCAGATCGCGCCATGTGGCCATTCCTGAGCCGTCAAATCCAGCAACGCCGCTGCCGCACCCAAGCTGCCATGTCAACCCTAAGCCACATCAGCCCTAGGCCACGTGGCATGCCACGTGTCCAGCCACGTCAGCCGAATTGAGCCCCGGTGCCACGTGTCATGCCACGTCAACACTGCCACGTGTCACCACCTCAGCCTGCCACGTCAGCATCCCTTGCACTGTTCTGTGGACTCGGTCCACCGTGAACCCCTCTCTCCTGTGAACCCAGTCTACAGCACAGTACCTTTTCTGATTTTCGGGATTTTCTTTCGAATTTATTTTCCAAGAGCCCGTACTCCTCCGTCCTAACTCCGATTGACCCTGTTCTTTTTTCTAAATTCATCTAAAATCGAGCTCTAGCTTTTGGTTCTACTTTCAAGGTTTTTGTAATCCATTTGCTTATCATTTTATGTGATTTTATTATTTTGGTCGTTTTCTCTCTTACGAGATTCCGATTCCGAAGGAGCGGGAGCGACGCCAGAAGACACCGAGTACCTCGCTAGCGTAACCAAGACAAGTCGTATCCTTTGATCTTGTTGATCCTAGTTTTCAATCTATTATTTATTTATTTTGATTTAAATTATCATGCATCGCTATTTATTACAAACCCTTGTACTTGGTAGTTATTATCGCAATTAATTAGTCCCTCCTTGATAATTTTGAATACCATAATGCCATTGTCACCATAGATTGGGTATTATTTAGTGATATTATACTAGATGTCACATGGGTGGTGCGATTTATATGCTTAGCCATGCTATATTACGGTGGGTTCATCATCACATGTGATTAATTCACTAATTTGACTTAAAGAGCTATTGAATCGTGGTTGGTGCCATAGTTATAAAATTTATGCCATGACTTTGGCGAGTGATGGTTATGTGTTGGTTATACAAAACTGATTTTCACTTGGGCGAGTGATCGTGCAGTAAATAGGGAAGTGTGGATTCCATTCGAGAGATGTAGAAGTCTCGTCTGAGTAATGTTAAGGACTTAACTTTTCGCGCCATTGATCTGAGCTTTATCGTGCAAACCATATGTCTAGTATGGGATAGCCTTGGCTGATTAATTTGGGATATTTCAATTTCAATCTCGCTATTGTGATAAACATAGTTACTGATTTCCATGAGGCGCAGAGGGGTGTGATGCGAAACCCTAGCGAGCGGGTTTGAGTTGAGGTTGAACTTTGTAAAGGTCTTGTTGTGATTTCCTTAGCGCGAGGCTAATCACATTGTGTGGGTACAATTATGCAATCTCTGTAGAGTGTAAAACTATTCGAATAGTCATGTCCCCGGTTATGGATAATGCTCGGTGATTTCACACGAGGGGTAGTGGTTTCATTTAAACTTGTGGTTTACGGTTGGTTAGTGAACAAGTAGTTCACTATTGGCTTAGCTTGTGGATGGGAAGTCCACAAGTGGTTTACTTCAACTCCATTGATTATTATTATTGTTTTCTATTAAAGTTTGCTTTCGATCTATTTATCATATTTATCTTGAAATGTCATTTATGCAAATTAACCTTTCAGCCCTCCATGGTAAGCCTTCATATTATTTTGCATTCATTTGTTACAAACGACTTGCTGAGTACCAATGTACTCACAGCTTTACGCCATTGTTGCTCAATTGAGGAGGAGGAGTATTAACAGCAGGAGGTACCATAGGAAGAGTACTTCAACGATTTCACAGATTAGGACTTCGTTCTCCACTCGATAGCCTGTGGCCGTGTCAATTGGTTGCTACGCTTTATTTTAGATTTTCCACTGCTAGATTTAAAGCCCTTCCGGCTAGAGATATTGTAAGATTGACCATAAGGTCGTACCTTTGAGATTTCCCTTTATTTTCACGTGTGTATGGTTGTGATTACATCTATATTTGATTGTGTACACTAGCGTGATTCTAGACTAGTGCAGTTTACACAGAGAGTTCGAATTTACATATTCGGGTTTCGACAGAGATGGTATCAGAGTCATATCGATTGTAGGACGAAGCCCTACTTAGAATGGTCGTTTAGCCTCAAAAATTATTTTCTAAATCAACCCAACTAAATTGATACTTAGTAATATCTCTATTCTCTTACCTCTTTCTTAAGGTTCTTGTTCTTCGCCCCACTTCTGCAAATTTGTTTTCATAAATCCTTCAACTGATTTTTCCCTCATAAATGCATTAGATGTCCCAAGTTTCTTTCAGACAGACGGGAGGATGGAGAAGACTTCTTCATATTCTGTTGCGGAGCCTTGGATTAAAGAGAGCGCCCGTCTACCTCACCAAGGATGAGAAAAATAAAGGACAACGCATTGGAAGCATCACCAGGTTGTACATCACGACGAGAGTTGGCAAGCAAATTCTACACCACAGCTTCAAGAACGTCAGTGCTTGTGGAGAGAGTCAGCATAAGGAGCTACGTACAAGGCTATCCGATGACTTTGCAAGTTATACAAGATCAACATGTCCCGACTCATCCGAAGATTCAAGAAGCAGTATGGCGCCAGCCCCAGTCTACCGGAGACAGTCTGGGAGGAGCCCCGACCGCAGTCGCCAATACCCCTACCGTCGCCTACACCTCGGAGCCCGGAGGAGAGACGACGCATTACCGGCAACCGACAGGAGTATCTTCGGCACTTCATCCTAGCCCTAGTCTAAGAGCAGTCGCCGCAAGTCTGCAACTCGTGGTTGGTCTACAGCAATTTAGAGGATGAGAGTAGCGAGCTCTACCTGTCAGGACCCGAGTGGGAGCCCTTAGATTAGTATGTACGAGTAGAGCGTTGGATTTTATTTGCAGTTGTGAGTGATGTAAGCTGCAAATCTTGCCCTTAAAAGCATTATATTGCAATCATATCAAAATTTTATCGGAATTAATATTTGCTTAGTTTTGTTGTTAGCCTTTTTAGCTAAGTGTTTGTTTAATCTAGGTTGCCATTAGAAAATCCCTTAGACGAATTCACCCTCTTACATATGTTTCTCCCTCTCATCTTTAAAACCCGGTGGAGTCAATCTCAGGCAGTATTGGATTGTGGGAGTGGAGCAGTGACCTTGACCAGTTCAGATGGGAGTAAAGTACAGTTTGCAGCTAGTATGAGTCAGTCAGAGAAAGCCACGGTTTGCCAGAGCAAAGTAATTAAGTTGGAGGATGCACCAGTTGTCAGAGAGTACCCCGACGTATTTTCAGATGATCTTTCAGGCATGCCACTAAAGCGAGAAGTTGAGTTTCTGATCGAGCTAGTACCCAGTACATCTTCGATATCCAAGAGACCCTATCGGATGCCTACTAATGAGTTAACAGAATTGAAGAAGCAAATTCAGGAGCTTTTGGACAAGGGTTATATCAGACCGAGTTCATCCCCTTGGGGAGCACCAGTGTTATTTGTCAAGAAAAAGGATGGTAGTCAGTGTATGTGTGTGAATTACCGAGCTCTTAATGAGGTCACCATCAAGAACAAGTACCATTTGCCTAGGATTGATGATTTGTTTGATGAACTTAAGGGAGCAGGAGTTTTCTCTAAGATTAATTTGAGGTCAGGATACCATCAGATGAGGATTCAAAAGGAGAATATATCTAAGACAACTTTATCAACTCGTTATGGTCTGTATGAGTTCACAGTGATGTCCTTTGGTTTGACCAATACTCCAGCCTACTTTATGTATTTGATGAATAGGTGTTCATGGAATATTTGGATAAGTTCGTCATAGTGTTTATCGATGATATTTTGATCTACTCTAAGGATGAGAAGGAGCATGAGGAACACTTAAGGATGGCATTACAGAAATTGAGGGATCATCGGTTTTGGATGAAGGAAGTCACCTTCCTAGGCCATATGATGTCAGCAGAAGGAGTTGCAGTCGACCCTAAAAAAGTAAAAGATGTTTTGGATTGGTAGTCACCTTCGTCAGAGACCCAAGTCAGGAGTTTTTGGGTATGGCAGGACATTATCGTCGCTTCATTGAAGGATTTTTCTGTGTAGCTAGACCCCTTACATAGTTGCTTAAAAAGGAAAAGAAATTTACATGGACACCAGAGTGCGAGAAAAGTTTTCAGAAACTGAAGGAGAGTTTGATCACAGCCCCAGTGCTAGTGTTACCCGATATAAACAAAGATGTTGAGATTTATCGCGATGCCTCTCGCAAAGGGGGTTACGTGTTGATGCAAGAAAAGAGAGTGGTAGCATATGCCTCACGCCAGTTGAGATAACATGAGGAGAACTATCTCACTCATAATTTGGAACTAGCAGCTGTAGTGCATGCTTTGAAAATTTAGCGGCATTATCTGATGGGTAATAGATGTGAGGTTTACACGGATCATAAGAGTCTGAAATATATCTTTACCCGGTCCAAGGTTAACCTTAGACAGAGGAGGTGGTTGGAGCTGATAAAAGATTATAATGTGAGTATATATTATCACTCAGGGAATGCCAATGTGATTGTAGATGCCTTGAGCAAAAAGATCTATTGCAATACAATGATGGTTAAAGAGAATTAGCCTGCATTGCATGATGAATTCCAAAAGCTCAATTTGAAATTGGTTGAGGAAGGATTTCTTGCAGCAATGGAGTTGCAGCCAACTTTAGATGGTCAGATTCGTCAGGCTCAGTCAGAGAATGAGACATTTTAGCGAATCATGGAGAACATGAGTAAAGGAAAAGAGTCAGGATTTTCAGAGGATGAACAAGGAACCTTGTGGTTCAAGCAGCGTTTGTGTGTGCCCAACAAGAAAGAGCTAAAGGATTTGCTACTAAAGGAAGCTCATAAGTCGTTGTACTCGATTCACCCCGGCAGTAGCAAGATGTACCAGGACATTAAAGACAAGTATTGGTGGCAAAGTATGAAGGTGAGATCGCTAAGTATGTGGCACTTTGTGATTGTGTCAGAAGGTAAAAGCCGAACATCAAAGGCCAGCAAGTTTACTGCAGCCATTGAAAATCCCTGAGTGGAAGTAGGAAGAGATTGGTATGGACTTCATTACAGGATTGCCAAAGACCAAAAAGGTTATAATTCGATTTGGGTCATTGTGAATCGTTTGACCAAGGTTGCTCATTTCATTCCAGTCAAGACAACTTACACTGGTGACAAGTTAGCAGAGCTGTATATATCGTGGATTGTCAGTCTAGATGGAGTGCCAAAGAAAATAGTGTCAGATCATGGATCGCAGTTCACTTCACGTTTTTGGGAAAGTTTTCATGAAGCTATGGGAACTCACCTAAATTTCAGCACAGCATATCACCCACAGACAGATGGTCAGACTGAGCGAGTAAATCGATACTCGAGGGCATGTTGAGAGCATGTGTACTGGATCATAGAGTCAAGTGGGACAGTTGTTTGCTTTTTACAGAGTTTTCGTACAACAACAGCTATCAGGCTAGTTTGCAGATGTCACCGTTTGAGGCACTTTGTGACATAAAATGCAGGACCCCTCTCAATTGGAAAGAGACAAGAGAAGGTCAGATGTTTGATCCAGACTGTATAAAAGAAGTTGAGAAAAAGGTCCGCTTGATTCAGAAAAGATTGAAAACTGCACAAGCTAGGCAGAAGAGTTATACAAATACAGACGTCGAGAGTTGAGCTTTGAGCCAGATGATTTTGTATATCTCAAGATCACACCATTCAAAGGTGTGATCTTAGACTAGTGCAGTTTACACAGAGAGTCCAAATTTGCATATTCGTGTCTCGACACGAATCAATCACAACAAGACCCAAAATTTTGGGCTCACTATTAAATGCATCTCAGGAGTTAAAAATGTTCATAACTAGGATGAAGCAACATGCAAATGTTGTAACTAAAATAAAATAGTCAAATAGATATATAATCATTTTGTTTTGCCTTAAGAACCAATGTGCACATTCATGCCAACTAATACCAAGAATTATTTTGGACACATGCAAGATGGATGACCATAACCAAGTGGGGGTAAGCAGGGCAGATAATTTGGGGTTAACTGGCTAAGAACCAACTGAGGAAACTAGGATAGTGAAGGGCCAGGGTATTCCATCTGCTCCACGAACACCCCCACAAATTCCAAACCCTCTAAACCCAAATGAGGAAAACCCCTTGAGCTCTGATAACTTCAACAACCTCTTCCAATTCCTAGAAGCATCCAAAAGAGAATCCCAGAACAAATTCATGGTGGCCTTACTTTCTCATTTCGCTCCAGCAAATCCGCATCTCCACAACAATGGGGGTAAGTTTAGGAGATTTCTCCAAGATTGTCCACCCACTTTCTCTAGAGCAATAGATCCCTAGAGGCTAAAGATTGGCTATGGGAAGTAGAGAAGAAATTGGACACCGTAGGGTGTTCTAATGAGGAGAAGGTGTGATATGCTTCGCACTAACTCACAGGGCCAGTAGCAACTCGGTGGTTGAACTTTTAGCAGAATAGAGGACAGAACCATCCCATTTCCTAGGATGAATTCAAACAAAATTTCACCGAGCAGTAAACAAGGAAGAAGCAAGCCAAGAGAAAAAAGGGAATCAATAGAGCTGTCATGTGCATGCATGATCAAGACGACCAGAGTGGTATGATCGTGCTTTGTATTGGTTCATCATAGTTTTGCACAGTGGCCAACTAGATAAGTTGTACCAGCAGATTCTCAGTTGCTTGCATGGAACAACTAGATAATTGCATACTTGAACAGTGCGACTAGAAGTGATGCTGCATACTTTGTTTTGAAGCTATCAAGTTGGAACAGTAAGCAATAGGTGGTGTTAATGATTTGATTCCTCTATGTTATTTTGAAGATAAATTCCAGATTAGAGAGAGTTGACGTGCACATTCATTTGGAGAAAATCAGGTAGTAGATCAATTTAATTTGATGTAACTTATACGATTATTTTGAGATTTGTATGGTCATAATTTGGAAAACCCATCAACTAGAAAGTTGTAGAAGGTCTCGTTATATTTCAGTAGAATTTTGGTTTATATCAATCGGATGAATAAATTGTGAGTTATGAATTTTATAGTCCTGCTGTCTAGTGAGTTTGTCGGGTTTTGGACAGTATGTTAGTTTTTAGATTAAAAATAGTAAATGAACTTAATGTTTATGGTTACATTGATGATTATGGCAATTGATTAATGTTGTTGATTAACTAATGAAAAGAAATAATCATTGCATTGCAAATGAGTAGTAAAGTTGTAAAGACTTACTTAGTAGACACTCTATGGGAGTGGAGGTAAGACCTCGTATGAAAAAGACAAAGCAAGAGTCTGAGTTGTGACCCTGTTTGAAAAAGGACAGAGCAACCCTGTATAGAAAAGGACAGGGCAAGGGTGTGTCATCAACGGGTGAACACTCAGCTATACCGGTATATGCAGAAGAGCAGTTTGAGTCTTGAGTATTGCATCCATGAAAAAGAGACATGTGTATGGAACTTGATGATAATGAGCATGTCATGATGAAATAATGGTGAATTAATATGGTATATTAAAATGATGCTTACCTTGTTTATTATTCTGCTTTATACTTGCTGAGTCATAGACTCACCCTTACTTATTTGTTGCTTTTAGATGATCATGTATAGGAGGGAGTAGCATATGGATAGTTGCACTTTATAACTCTCCACTTAACTTATTAATATATCACTTTCAGTCATGAATAACTTAGTATCATTTCCTATAATAATTGGTTAATTTGTTGTTTCTCCTATTTTCTTATCACCCGTAATATGACTAGATGATGTGTTCCTTAGTTTAGACTTATTTATGATATTTTTGGTGTTTATTTGGTTCGTATCAAGTTAGATTTATGGTTAATCATGTTGCTGAAATTTATATTCAAATTCTTGTGGGATGTTATTTATTAATATCTAGATGTCATTAATACCTACTAATTTGTTTAAATTGGTAGCATTAGTGGTGATAGGTGACATCTTGGGCTTTGGTTAAGCCGGGGTATTACAGTTATGATGAACCATTATCAATTTGGAGGAGTACAAATTTAGAATTTGCAAATTTACATATTTTCTGGACAGCTTGCAGAGATGATGGTCTGACCAGCCAGCTTGTGTTGCTTCGGTCAAAATGGATGGTTTTAAAAAATTTGAGTCATAGGATGACTTAGTTTGGCCTAGGTCTGTGCACATGTGTAGTATGATACAAGTTTTAGTTAACGTGGGTCAAGTTGTGAAGAACTTATACCCGAAAATGATTTCTTAATTTTTGGATATGCAGGGGCACTTGTAGTCAACCATGGTCAATAGGCCAAGGCCCAGAATGACTAAGAATGCTAGGTGAGATCACTGAGCTCAAGTATGGCATAAGGAAGATGAAAAATGTTAATGAAAAGTTCGAGTAACGGGTTGAACCATGTAACTTGGTCATTTCAAATGAGGTGTGGTCTGATGAAACCGAAATGGTAGAGGCTTACTGATGTGTGGCCAATGGTGCATCTACACGTGGCAAGAATAACGATTGCTTGTCAGGAAGATAAAGACCAGCACAACAAAGAATATTTTGGTATGTTGACCAAAATACCAAAAACTATTTTGGATCAAAACTTTGGTGGTTGAGCGGCACTTGGGAAGGCGGTTTAGATCAAAGAGGAGCGGAGATGATCAAGTGGATCAAAGGCTAAGGTCTTAGCAGATTTTGAACTTATATGCTTCGAAAAGTATGTATAAGTGTGGTGTATGAGTAAAACTTATGTTGTGTGGGATTAACGGGTTTTTCTTGTTTATGCTAAGTGGATAGTATCCATTAGGATTAGATGGGGCTAGTTGCCTTGTCTATTTAACAGATTGGGATGAAGACTTGCTAGTTAACCATCCAACCATCCTAATTTTACTCAATGAAGCCATGTGTTCTATGGTTAGGAATTGAGAAGTGTGAGTGTTACAATGTACTCTCTTGTCCTCTAGGTGGAGTGGCTGTAAAACCTTGATCCTTAAGTTGCAATAGGTCAAATATGTTCATCTCTTATGGATCCTTCTTGTTTTAGTTGATTTGCTCTTATTTGGTTGGTTTTGATCTTGTCTATCCCCTTTCTTGATCTTGTTGGATGATAAGGATGAATATGTGATGGAGATATATATTAGAAATCTATCCCCATCCATCTATGATGTGGATCAAACCTCAAAATGATATTAAACCCAAGGGTTGTTCGATCTTTCACAGTGAAAATTCCTAACTAGATATCCGATGCACAAATTGATGTGGTTTTGGTGGTTCAATCCACATCATTTAGTAGAGCTTTCGTTGCTTCTGGTGGATTTGCTGTGATACTATGGCGTCTATGAAGGAGGCCCATACCTCAGGGTTCAACATGTTGCTGAAGATGGAAGAACTAAAGAAGCGAATGTTGAAATTAAAGGAACAAGAGAAGCATGTAGAGGAATATAGGAGCAACATTTTTCTTTGCTTCAAAATCATAAACAAGATGCAGGGAAGGATCTTGCGACTCGTCCAGCTACAACCACCTTAGGTGACAAGCTGCACGTTGTGCAAACAAAGCCATGACTTCATATGCGAGATATCTACCAACCATGTTGGTTCTACTTTGAAGATGTGGCTGAGCGCAAGAAAGGAACATGACAAGTAGCATGCGAACACCAACTGAAATTGGTGACATTTCACTTGAAGGTGGGGAGAGTTTAGAGTTTAGATTATGAATTGAGACTTTAGCCAATATGGCTTTTAATATGACGATGGCCCGATCTTTTGAGAGGTACTGATAAGTCGATTGTGGAGAACTCGACGTTGATGATCCAAAGGCTCTGACCAAAACAGATCGATCCCCTCGCAATCACTACACCACTACTCCGATGGTTATCAACCGTGCCGAACGCGGTTGACCTCGCCAAGAAGGCTATCTCCTGCGAGCGAATCGAGAACACAAGCAAGAGAGTAAAAGATGCAATCTAAAATTGTATTACGAATAAAGATTAAATTCACAAGTTGGGGTTGCTCAACCGGACGTGCGGTGAGATTCAGAATAAACTCTTAAGAAAAACCCGAGGAAAACTAAAGGGGTGCGACCTCCTTAAATAGGGGAGAGGGAGGCCGCACTTAACTAATAAAAGGGGGTGCGGTACTATTACAGGACTCGATTACAAGGCCCAAGACCCATTTTGACTTGGATTAGAAAAGTGATGCGACTTATTTTGTAGTTTTTGATCGGCTCAGGTGGAATTTCGAGGTGAGACCAGATACATCTGAAAGTAGACTCCAATATCTTTCCAACAAGTACTCACGGGCCCCGAGAAACCATCTAGATCAAAAGTTATGACCGTTTGAAGTAGGCGCTGTTAAGCAGTCCGAATCTAAGTCGAACTCGCGAATATGAGTTGGATTGCGCTTGACGGTTCCACTTCTACACTTGAGCTCGCGTGGTTCTTCTCCATGATTCCTAAGAACAAGAAAATCACAAGTCTTAGGAAGTATCGAATTCCCAGCGGAAATATTATTGACTCCTAAAAACGAGTTTACTTGATAGTTGAGTTGATGAGCACGTGCCCGAGTAATTGAACATTGCCCATCATTCATGGAAGCAGTAAAAGGAGTGTTCATATCAGTAGAAGTGATGTCCTCATCAGCTTTAGCGGTAGTCCCTATATCATGTTCTTGTGTTGTGAAATTTCTTCTACGATTTCATCTTGGTGTGTTGGTTTCTGCTATGGTGTAGGTATTTGCCTGCTGATCTTTGAACTCTATTTATCGTTTGTGTGTTGTGGTGTGCATAGGAGTGAAATTATCTATACAAGTGCGAGTTGCATCTTGTAATTTGTGATTCACTTATATCTAGTTATTCTACCACCATGAAGATCAGGTAATCTATGGATTTAATCTTATCTCGTGGTTTGATCCACCTCAATCTAGTTATTAGGTTTGGCAAGTTTTTAAAGTTATCCAGTTTTTATTTGATTTGGCCTCTCAACATGATTTTTTTTATCCAGTTGTTTTTGCCTCAATTCTTAGGGTGTTCTAGCTTGTTGTGATATGTAGAAATACATCTAGAGCCATCTTGGCCATCATTCACCCATAAGTAAGTCATATTCGTTATTTTTTATTTTTGTCCAGTTTTAGTGTAACCTTCTTTCAAATGAAAAAAATCAAAACTTTGGCAATAATTTTTTTAATTATTGATTGAAATAGGTTCCTGACATACTAGAGTAAGGTGCATACTAAATTTGAATGATTTGAAGCCTTAGTTTGGGAGTTTGCTTAATTTGTGGTTTTATCCTAGTTTTGGTGCAGTAGAGTTTCATGAACAAAAAGATCTTAAGTCTCTTTAGGTCTTTCAAGATATTGGTGGGGAGAGATTCTTAATGTCAAGATCTAGCCTTAGTTCCAGTTCTAAAATTTTTGGATCTATGGATCAAAAGTTACATAGATTATTAGATTTAAAATAGTGTTGTATTTACTGTTCATCAAGCTGATTTTATTGTAGCAGAGTAAATTTTTGGAATTTTGGTTTCTTGATATTCATAGTCTTTCATAGCTATTGGAGTGAAAAATCGATGAATACTTAGAAAAAATTTGAAATTACCATCACCCCCTCTATTGCTATACCGATTCTACAATTACACTATTTCATGTAAAATTCTTGAACATAAACATTGTTAAGAAACTTTGCCCCAAAATATTTGAGACCCTATGCAATTTGGGGACCCTGTGCGAGTGCTCACCATACGTAGCCCTGTGACTATGCAGTCGAGGAAGCCCCTCAGCGCTAGCCCCACTGTTGGGAAACCACAAGCAGTGGGTTGTCGACAACCGCATGGCAGAGGAGCGGATGGCAGTACAAGAACTAGCCTAAAACAGAAAGAACACAGTAAATGAAACACATGAATAGAACCATTGGTGGAGCTGCAGAGGGAGAGGGTGTTGGTGGGGGCCATGGCCCCCTCGTGATATCAAACTTTGAATTTTAGCTCTTTAGATTTCAACAAAATTTGATAGATTCAATGCTATTTGGTCCCATTTATCAAATATTATTATATTCTATGACTTATTTGGCCCCATTATATCTAATTCTTGGCACAGATTAATCGAGCAAAAAAGACAATGAAGTACACAACTGCACATCTCAGCTCCTCATCTAAGCTTTAGAGTTCACGTATTGTTCCTTCCTAGATTAGTCCAAACAAGAGATGAACCTGAGTGCTGAATTCACATCGTCCAAGATAGACAATCCAGTGTTGTCGCTGAGGTCATTTTGAGAATTTCCCATTGGATTTCTAGATAAAAAAAAGAAAAAGAGGGGCCCATTGGTCATTGAGAGAGAGAAGATAAAAAGCCTCTGGCTCCTTCTATTTGCCAAATCGAGAGAGAGATGGGGATCGATCTGATCCTCACCTCTCTGACTCTAGCGGCCTTGGCTGGCTGTTGGCTTTTGGCGACATAGTCCTCCTCTTTCTATCTTCTTATACCAGTTTGGGCTCTCCTCCCAAAAGAACACCGAGATCCAATTGAGTTCCCCACTCTCTTCTTCCTCTTCCACCTCCAACGAGTAAAAGCCCTAAGCTTTGAGTTCCGACAGTGGGGGCATGATTCGGCACTCCGTCTCCAACAACCTGAAGGCTCGCCCTCGGCTTAGCCATCGGTGAGCCATGCTTCGGTGAGGGCAGAGTGTGGGAGTCGAATCGAGGCGTCAATGACTCTCACTCTAGGCCAAATCAAGGCTGCAACTTTGCCAACGATGCACGGCATCCAAGCAGTGGCACGGGTGAGCCACGACGATGCTAGTCCAGGTGCCATTTCTACGATGTTGGTTTTATGGCTTGGCTGTGCTAGAGGAAGTTTCATCCATGTTTTACTTGCCTTGCACTTGGTCTGCTAGATTCGTAGTTTCTGACCCTCGACCTCACGACTGTGGTGCTTACTGGTTCATGTGAGTGGTTTTGTATCTCCGAGAACCATGCTGCGATGCAAACGATGGTGATAGGTTTTCTAGGACAGTGTCGACTTCAACGTAGCTATCCTTGCTGCCTTCTGAAGAACTTCAAGTGCCATCACTTTGCTAGTTGCCTTTAGTTCTTGTTGTTATTTTGTGATTGTGAGCCATTCTAGTGTACTTTAGTATTTGATAATATTATCACACGTTCTAGGAGACAATTGTGTGATAATATATGAGATTAACGATTGCTCGATGATGATTCATTGCCTATTTGAGTGAGCTCAGGGAAACCCATCTCTTTAAGCCCTAGAACATAATCCTTTAACAATTTTGAAGGTCTGCCCAGTACAACCCGTCCATTATGACACTCTCCCCATAGAACACGAACAAGTATTCCATATTCAATAACAGGTACCTACTATCAATGTAGATGAAATGCACTTATTTCAGACGATGCTACATACAACTAAACATAATACAAAATAATCACCCATATGTACATAGCTGAGCTACCAACAATGCTTATGGCCATATGCTAAAAATACAGGTGCATATTTCTACATTATTGGCAATGGAACCAGAGAAATACATATGTGTGTGTGTGCATACCTAATTTGCAAGTGGCTGCGATAAGTGTGCAAAAAACAGTGCGGACTTTTTTCGTTATTACCAAAAAAAAGCTACAAATAATAACAGTGTATAGATAATACATCATGGATAGTACAAATAAAATACAAAAAGTTCAAATAATAACGGTGTACAGATAATAACAGTGCACAAATAATAACAGTACGCAAATAATAATAGTATAGAAATAATAATAATGTACGAATAATAACAGTGCACAAATAATAACATTGTACAAATAATAACAGTGTGCAAATAAAAAAGCACACAAATAATAATAGTGTGTGAATAATAACAGTGCATAAATAATAACAATGTACAAATAAAAATAGTGCACAAATAATAATGATGCACAAATAATAACAGTGCACAATAAAAATAGCGTATAAATAATAATAGTGCATAAATAATAATAGTGCACAAATAATAATAGTACAAATAATAATAGTATACAAATAATAATAGTGTATAATAATAATAGTGCATAAATTATAACAATGTACAAATAATTACAATGCACAAATAATAATAGTTTATAAATAATAATATTGTATAAAAAATAATAGTTCAGATATAATAGTAAGAAAAAACAGCTGTCTATTAACAAAGAATCATTGTTATCATCACTTATCCATCACTAACATGAGTAATTACAAAATTTCATCCACATGATCTAAATACATTTGTCAACTAAACATTGTTACAGAGTGCATTCTATACAACCAAACCATCATCAAACTAATGAGATGTTAATGAAATATATCTCTTCATAAAGATCTTCACTGGAAACACACTAATTCAAACTGCAAAATCCCCTAAATCATAGCTAAAGTACATTGAAAAACTAATTCAAACTCTCTTCTACTCTCTCTCTCTCTCTCTTGGCTCTCTCTCTCTCTCTTAGGGAAGATACTCAGCTACGTAGCTTCGGATGAGCTAGCAAAGAGGGAGGCGAGCCATTTTATGCACGCGGGGAGACATTGCTAACCGACAAGCCCACGCAGGCGTGCAGGGCAACAGCCACATCCAGTCGAGAGCCACGAGAATCAATGTTTATCGTGCGGACCCACATGGTCAGCCACCCACACCAGGTGCTAGTAGCGCTATTGAGTTAGGACAGCTTATCAGCTACTACCAAACAAGGGGAGCTCGGCAGCCGTGGTTGCCCTGCTCTCCTGCCACGTCGCCTAGTCTCCTACCGCACCATGTGCGCTACTGCGGCCTTCCCATCCTGCTAAGCTAGAGGGGCGTAACAGATGACAAATGTAGGCTGCCACGCTTTTCAAACCCGAGGGAAGCCATTTTGCAGAAAAGAGTGTTCGTGGACCATTTTTGAAAAAAAATATTGCTACAGTTCTATATCCGTAAAACAGTTCGAAGATAGGGAACTAACGTGTATAAAAACGCTATCCAAACTTCCGTGCATTTTGGGCAGCTAGACGAGCTCAAATGGAAAAGTCATAATTACAAAAATAACAGGTCTCATTAAAAACTAAAAAATAATTAATCTAAATTGGTCTTCGGATGATAAAGTTACAGCCTCTACAACATCAACTACACAAGAAGATCCAATACTCGTCTATGGGCTTTTTTTTTTTGCTGCGGCTTATGGTTTTTGAGTGAAATTTTTGAATTTTAGCTGTTTGCGACAGAGATTACAGAGAGAAAGATATTCGCTTGCGATTTTAAATGGTACAGATGTCAGACTTTTAACGTGTACTATAATTAACTTATAGACTCAATCTTAAAAAAATAATCCGTTTGAAAGTTAGGTACTATAGTAAAAATTAAAAATCGTTTTGAGAAACTGAAAAGAACAGATCCTGTAGGCGCTTTGGTAAGATTATTTTTTTCGAGGGAGCCACTTGACGAGGAGAGTTGTTTGTATGTTTTTTTTTTTTTTGGCTTTCCCGCGCTGCCTTTGAGCCATAATGGCCATTCATCAACTAAAACGGTGGTCACACGCGATCAACAGCACGAAGGATTAAGGACGGGCCAGTGGCTAGTGGTGTGCTGGAGGGTGCTTGTTTCCATCCACCCGGATTTGACCTATAGGATCGGCTCAATGTACCTTATTTAGTCAAAGTACATGCATACATATATTCAACAGTAAAGTATATGTTCATGCATCGTAAGACCCTGGAGCTTCAAAAAATTTGTAGTTAACACGCACATGTGCACACGGGTGTGACGAACGTGTAGTCCTCAATGCACTCTTTAAAAAACAATATATTAACAGTGAAGGCTCTCTGTAAATCCTTCCACCATTTATAACTGGCCCTAGTTTTTACGACCGTGTCATCATAACACATTCTCCACTAGAGAATAAGGAAAGAGGATACTTGTAGGCAACACTAGGCCTGTTGGGAATGAGATATGCGAGGCTATACTAGTGTAAAATAAAAGTTTCTACTGCATAAAACAGGAAGCTGTACGAGTAATAGATCATAGATCATTACTACTAGACGCACAATATAATCGTAAGCTTATATTACAGATGGTTCATGGGGAGTCATCTGTGCTATAAATATCACAGACAGTTTTACAAGCGTGATCGTGTATCGTCTGTGATACACAACTATATTGGCGCTTTGTCTCCCCGATGCGCGCGCCTCTTCGATCATTTTGGCTCCCCGATGCGTCTCGATCTCGTCTCACACGTAATGTATAAAAATGACCGTTCGTCACCAGAGATTAATCCCTACGTCGCCGATCCTATTCGAGCACCTCGCTAGCTAGCTATTTTTCTTGCCTTAATTCCTTGTCTCTCAAGTACAAAAATAAATATATGGCTTCATATTCTTCCTTGTCGCCAATATTGATGGTCAACCTGGGCATCCTAGATGAGCACCTTGCCAGTAGTACACTGGCGGATGCTGTGGAAAGACACTATGCCAAAAGTGTCCTCTCTCCTATATCTGAGGATTTGCCAAAGAAGTTGAAGGCCACTTTCCGCCGTCTTGACATCCTCCTCCGCCGCGTCTTCCAATTTATCTCCCGCGTCTGGCAAGCTAACTTCACCATCGACGTGGTCCTCTATAACGATGTTGCATGTCTCCAGGAGGCTTGCCATCGCTTAGAGTGCTTACTCAAGGCGGTGAACAACCAAGTCGACCTTGCCAAAACCCCTCAAGAAAGGGAAAGAGCTTATGGGTTCAATTAGACTTGATTGTTCAGTCGGAGAGTATTCGGGAGACACTCGAACGAGTGCGTCAGCGGGTAGACGCATTTCAGGCTTCGTTTGCAGATGATCCTGAACTGTCTAATACCGACCACGACGCCTACGAAGCTTTGAAGGTGAAGATAGCATGCTACCTCCGCCACTAGAAAAAACTTAGTTTCTACTTTTTGTTGTTATATTTTGTAAGAAGTGACTGGCTAAACTGTTTGGCTATAAGTAAAATAAAGCAGATGAATTTTTATTAACTATCTTTTATATATGTAAATGGTCTCGGTATAACGAAATAACAGCATTATTGATCGGTAAAAAATAACTAAGTAATATGTATTTACTCCTGAGGCATTACTGAATTTGAATTTATGTATATGAGAATGAATTTAAAACCATTATCACAGACGGTTCTACTTTAGAACTATCTGTGATGTATTTTTATAGATGGTTATTAATGAGAACTATCTGTGATAAATAGATATCATAGACAGTTATTGATATGAACCATCTGTGACAAGCATATATCACAGATGATTCATAGTTGGACATGTCTGGGATAAACCACGTTATTAAACACCTAGCTACCAGTGGAGTCTCGACAGATCTATCTTCATTGCGCTACATTGAAGGAGCTAGATGGCCGGCTTTGGGGAGTTTGGTGAAAGCATACCGCTTGTGGATCTAGCTTGTAGATCTATTTATTCTTGGTGATCAGAGGTTAGTATTTGCTTCTAATTATATGCCTTGTAATAGAGAAAGATGATAGCTAGATTTTTAGATCTAGCTAAGTTTAGAGAGAGATGGTAGTTTATTCCAATTTAAGAATGGGTCAGTACTCATAGTTTAATTCAATATATTCTTGCTCACGAAACACGTGGCTGGCTACTTAATTTAGAAATGGACAATTTATTATAAGGTAATGCCAATTATGTGTAAGTATTAGGCTAGTTAGCTATTGTAGCATTAATAATCTAATTTGACACTAATTTATTACATGTGTAGTGTAGATGTGATGAGGCGACGGGGTCCCGATGTAATATCCTGAACGTCGTTTCGGCGTCAGTTTTTAAATTAATCGCGGAGTCGCCCGAATTTTCGGTAAATCGCGGGAGGTGAAAATAAATTCTTCAGAATAGTCTAAAATAATAATAAAAAAGAATTATAATAATTAATTAAGAGATTTTGGGTTATCCGGAGGCGGGCCAGCCAGCCCAAACGGGGGCCCGTACCCCTTCCAAACCCTAGCACCCCCTTTATAAACCCCTTGGGGAGCCCTCCCTCCCCCTTTTCCCACCCCAAGCCACCACCCCCACCCTCCTTGCACCCTCTCCCTCCCCTATGGTGTTGCCCTTGTGCAAGTAGAAGAAGGAGAGGAAGAGAAGGAGGAGAAGAAGGGAAGGAGAAGAAGAGGAAGAAGAGGGTGATCCCAAATCCCTAGGTAATTCTCCTTATCCCAATCCCTCTGATTTCTGCTATTTTAGGGTTCTTAGCCCAAGATTTTGGTGGGGATTAGGATTTAGAACCCCCGATTAGAAAATTCCTGCTGCCTGCCTGTAGATTGATTCACGCAGTGTTTCTGTTCGTGCGGTTATGACCCCGAAAACGATTTTTCCCAAGGGTCTCCCCAAAAGGAAAAACGTAGAGGATGACGATACGCATCTACTGTATTGTTTCCAGATTTTTGGGCCGCGTAATTTAGGCGTACCAGGGTCTAGATTCTCGTTGTCCGTCAGGGATTTTTAAATTTTTTGTCATAATTGAGAAAAAGGTAGGGAATTCAGTAATATAGCTTTTGCAAAAGAACCAGAATTTTTAGAGCCTTGATCTGTTCTGGGCACGCGTTACAAGTCGGCTGTCCAGACTTTCAGAACTGAGGACGTCCTCTGTTTCTTGTAACGCGTTACAAGTCTGGATGATTACAAGTATCAAACATCGTCGGTAGAGGCAAGTATAACAATGGTTTAAATTTGATAGTGTGGAATGTCGATGTTTGATCCATATTATGAACATATATATGTGTCGTGGTTATGGGAAGAATGTATGTGTGTTGTTTATGGATGATTACAATTTAGAATGTTCATGAATAATTCTGGTGCATGGATAATGTGAACGCAAAAATTTATTTTATTAAGATATTCACGCATATGCATCATGTTGATCTATTGAAGTCTTAGTCACGAGTTGACTAAGCGCCGAGGTCCCCGTCATGTTGATGACATAACGGGCTAAAGGTCCCCATACTTGTGGAGTATGGGCAATTGGTCCCTATACTAGGTGGTACAGGCATGGGTGTGCGTCGACGGATGCACACTCTGCATTACCGATAAAATGCAAAAAGAAAGAGATAAAGAGCTTTTTGATCATCGTGCATAGCATAGCTTGACTATATGGTTGATAGATGGATTTGTGAAGTGATGTTTATAAATGTACTTGTTACTATCCATTATATTTGCTGAGTCGTTGGACTCACTCTTGTTGTTTTTGTTTTTTTACGTACTTTATGAGATCGACATGCTTGGGGAAAGGGAAGGAATAAATTAGTTGCACTGGCACGTTCCACACATAATAGAAATAAAGAAGAGACTTAAACATAGGACGCAAGGACTATTTAAGAATCATTTGTTTATTACCCTTGGATTTTAATTGTAATAAGAGTTTAGATTATTCATGATACTCTTGCTCTTTCTCTAGGCATTATATCCATAAATGGTTTAGTACTTTTTAATCTAATTGCTTAACTTTGAATTTGTTACTCGAGGTTTATCCATTATAATTGTTACTATTTGTGAAATCCCTGATTTTGATGGATAAGCAAGGGAGGCTCTGCCAAAATTTTGTTAACGTAATTAGTTAACTTTGTTTTACTTCTAGTTTGGTAGCATTCCGGGTCTTTGTTTGACTGGGGTGTTACACCCGATCTTCCGATAGGATGATAACTTCGATTTGGAGGAGACCGACTTTGACGATGCAGCTACTAACCGGTCACGACCAGAACGCCAAGCAATCGCTAAACCATCACTCCGAGTTGTTATCAACCGTGCCAATAACGTGGTTGACCTGACCACGAAGGTCTATTCCTGCATGCAACCAAATAACACGCAAGAATAAGATAACAAGCAATCTCAAATTGCAAATAAGATTGAAATACTCAATGTGGTGGGATTCCGAATAAGGATCTTAACAGATAGTCGTCCGACACAACGGAAGATACAAGTTGCAACGATGGCAAACTAAACATAAACGAAATCCAAGAAAACTAGAGGGGGTGCGGCCTCCTTAAATAGGAGAGTGGAAGCCACACAAAACTAAGAAACAAGAGGTGGTACTATTGTTACTATTCACATGAACAGTAGCACACGTGAATAGTGAGGGTAACACCCTCCCCTTTGGCCTATGCATTACAAAGGCCCGATTTAGCCCAAACAGGTAATGTAGTAATTTTTTTTATGATTGCAGGCTGTACAGAAGGAATTTTCTGGAAAGGCCAGATCCGTTGGAAAGAGGACAAGAAAAGCTTTCCATCAAGTACTCATGGACCTCAAACGGACTCTGTATGTGAAAGTTATGCTCGTTTGAAGTTGAACCTGTCAGGCTGAATCCGAACTGATCTAGAGGCCGAATTGGATTCCAAAACGTGTCCCACTTGAACTCTTGCTTGTATTGGTCCAAAAGTGACGTGATGACCATAAGGAAGAGTTGGGGAAGCCATTGACTTGGTCTTGATATATTGGTTGGCTTCCCTTTAGGTGGACCCCAACCTCGAGCGCGTAGTGTTGATGTAATCCTCCTTGTATAGTTAGACAAATATGCATTTTTATCTTTAGATAGCATCATATTCTCATTTAAAACAAATTGAAATCGAAGAAACAAAAAAGGGTATACATGTTGGATCAGTCACGGTGAAAAAGAGATTATACGGGAACGTAGTTATAACATCGTCAAGAGAGACAACGATATACTGATTGTGGACTGTGCTTTTGATGATGATAGGTCACAGGATGACAATTTAGATCAGATGCTACACGATGCAGAAGGGAACTATAGTGAGAGAGAGTTTGATAAATTCGAGGACTTGATGGAGGACTTGAAGAAACCATTGTTCCCAAGCTGCAAGATTATACCGAGAGTGGTGGTTGAACAACAAGTGTAAAATTATGTACATGCGTCACCGTCGGTTACTTCCAAGGTATCATCCATACTATAAGATGAAGAAATAATTTGATGAAGAAAAAGAGGATGACTCAACACCAAAACCTTTTAGCGAGAAAAAGGTCTACGATATAGTTAAGGATATTGATGTTGTACTTGAAAAGAAATATAAGTTGAGGACCAGTTAGAAGAACATGTGGACGAAGAGATCAATATTTTGGGACTTCTTCTATTGGAAGCACTTAGAAGTTCACAATTGCATTGATGTCATATACGTAGAGAAGAATGTATATGATAAATTGATTGGTCTCTTACTGAATATTCGTGACAAAACAAAAGATGGTGTTAACGCACAATGTGACTTGGTTGCTATGAACATAAAGACCGAGTTAGCACCGATAGAGACCGATAAATGCCAAACGTACCTTCCTTTAACTTGCTATACTCTATCTAAGTCTGAGAGAACTAAACTGTTCTAGTGCTTGCATGGTGTAAAAGTTTCATCTGGTCACTCTGCCAGAATAAAGAAACTTGTTTCCATGGAAGATTTAAAATTAATTGGCATGAAATATCATGGCTGTCATGTGCTAATGACACAATTGCTTCCTATTGCAATTAGAAGTATTTTACCGAACAAGATTCGAGTGACAATCATGAGGCTATGTTATTTTATTAACGCAATTAATATTACAGACTGTTCCATTATGAAATCATCTGTGATAATCCCTCTATAAATAGGCCCTGCTAGGTTTTGCGCTCTCACTCCTCACTCACGCACTCCACTGTCTCCGCCTCCACTGCTAGGTTTTGCTCTCACTCCTCACTCATGCACCCGACGCCTCTCCCTCCCAACGCCGCCTCTGCTCCCTATTGTCTCTCCTTCCGAAGGTACGGATAGTTCTCTATTACTGAAATTGAGATGATAAACTAGTTTGTTTTGAGCTCTTTCAAGTGGTGCTTATTACTATCATTTTCTAGCAGTGTTCTTAGCTGTACTGATTCCTTTCAGTCTTGTGATTTGTAATAGATTCAGTATTATCTAGCTTGTTCTCGACATATTCGTATAAGATTCTGCTGTCTTTAAGTTCCTATGATATTGTTTATTATATGTTGATCAAGCTTCTATGTTTGTTACAAGTACTGTTAATTTGAGAATCAGTCTTTTGGTGCTTTCCTGTTAATTCACAGTAAATTTATTCCTTGAATATTAGTAGATTTATGTGAATTTTTACTAAAGCATAATTTTAAGAGCTCAAATTCTAAACTTTAATTGTAGTTTCTTAATTCGTGAAGAGTATAGAAAAAGTATCGAGAAGGCTCTCTACCTCTGAGAGCAATAACAATTAATAAAACATGAGCTTTTTGCTGGTTTTAGTCATTTATTTGCTCTATGCCTTGAGTATATTATCCTGTCTAAATGTCTTGAAGGATTTACATGATATCATGTTAATTTTGATATTTATATGCTGCTAAAAATATACTTTGATTATCTTTATTATGCTGGAACCAAATCTAAACTTTTGTTAAAACCGCATTATTTCCTATATTGGCTGAGTACAAGGTCGATTATTGTATACTCGCTACAAGAGGAACATTACAACACTAAACATTTGCACTTCAACAGGCTTGAAGCTAATTAGCTTCAATCCTTTTGAAGTGCAAATGTATGGTACTTTAATGTTCGTCTTATAGTTATCGAGAAATACATGTTGTGCTGAGAATATTAAAAAATAACTAGGAAATGAATTTTTCTCTAAATTGTTGGAGCTATTGTTTCTAAGTGAGTTGGAATTATTAGAGACAATATTAAGGGATGGTCATGTTATTGCTAAAAGATTTATTTCAAATGGCATGTTACTATTCCAAAGGGATGTTGTAGCAATAATATATATACCACATAGACCTTCAAAGGGCATGAAGCAAATTACACACTCCAGTGTATCAGGTTCTATGAAGTAAGTCAAGCGCATAGCATGATGAGGAAGAAGAGACTGCGGCCATAACCAACATCATAAAACTTGAGACACTGGAGTATGTAATTTGCTTCATAGAACTTTGTTTATGCTCACAGCTCACTGTAATTAGTTTTTTCTTATAAGTGATTAACACCCACACAGTCGTCATCATCGTCGTCGATGTCACCAAATAGGTCTGACGCTCTGAAGACCGAGGTAACTAGGCGCGGTAGAGGAGTATCGAAAAGGCCAAAGGATCGAATGATTATCACAGTGGTCTTTCCAGATGGGGCTCCTCTGCAACCAAAGAAAGTAGCATCAGCATTCTGGACTACTTGCGGGATAATTTGGAAGGCAACGGGTCTCCATCACCACAACAAAATAGAAAGATTTGATAAAGGAATAGAAAGGTCAACTGTGGGTTGAAATAACAGAGTTATTCGAGATCCCAGCAGAAGTCCAGGGACTCGTGCGATGGCAGGCTTTCCTCGTGATGGGAAAAGCGTGGAAGAACTTCAACAGCATTCTTGTCATGCAGTATGTGACCAAGGATTACATGCTCTTCATGAGGTATCCTTTCATGTCACCAGAAACATGAGAGGCTTTTTTTGTAGATGAAGATAACAACCGAATTTCAATAGTAAAGTGCGGCGCTCAAGGCTCTCCAAGCACAAAATACTCACCCCCACAGACTCAGCACCACTGGGTACATAGGTAAAATCTCACAATGGAGGATGCAGGACAAAGTCGTAATTCGATCAGAGGCCTCCCCGCCATTTGCTCGAAACTGGTTAAGAGTGATGTCATCAACTATGTCTTCAGGTGTCTCCTCTTTCAAAAACCCTACAGATGAGGAAGTGTTCCCACACCTGGTAAAATATGTTAAACTACCTAGTTAATAGCTCTATAATTTCATAGGGTCTAAAATAATATAATTGCCTCTTGCAAAAAATATTGACTACCGAATCTTCCTAAGACTCCTTTGAACAAGGTAGGGAGAAGGATATACAATCACGGGCCCTAGGAAACAACGAGCACCTAGATCACATGTGAGGCCTGGGGATTTACATACCTTGGAGCCACGAAATCCCAAACGACTCTGAGGCGTATAGGATTAGGAAGAGATCCAAAACCCATCGCGAGGAACAAATAAAATATGAGCTTCATGCATAACTTGAGGAACAGCTATCTGCCTCATTTTGAGAGTAGATAACTGCCTCCTTTTGAGGAGAAATAGACGCATTAAGGGAAAAACTAAGACAAGTTCGCAACCAATCGCAATCCACCTCCGTTAATACGGTACCCAGTCCCCCTCAATGTTGGAGTAGCTGCGTGTCCACGCCAATTTCTGAACATAGGGACGCCCACTTACCCATTGATGATATTCAGGTAATGTACCTCTCTAGAATACTATATAGATAGACCTGATGGACGCCTTAGCTCATCGTGTATCATTATGTAGGAGCTCACGCCGTGTATCCTCAGAGTTAGACTTGTTGGCTCCATTCCCATTGATGCTGCGTGGTGGATGTTGTATCCATGCTTGCTAGGGACGTTGGTGCACGGTGCCCAGCTAGAGACCAATTTCGTGAAGGTCCAGGTATACACAATTAATAATGTTTTAGGGTCATCCCACTTGAGAAGCCCCTAAACAAAGAAATTATGACACTAGGAGACATCGTCCACACATTCATCCAGTGGCCCAAGAGGGACATCACCCTACACCCTTCCGTGCTGCGATCCCCACATGACTATCCCTGTCAAACAAAACCCTTTATGACTCCATCTTAAGCTCTGCTTCAGAAGACCATAACATTGGCTCCCGTGGCTCCACCTCAAGCTCCGCTCAGAAGTCCATCACATCGGTTCCGCTTCAAATATATTGCAAGCAAAATGATAAGGCCTAAACTAAGGCCAAATCGAACAAGAGTAAGCTAAAGGCGTCTTCTGGGACCTGGAAGTTCAAGCTCGGAGTGTCATTTGTCCCGGAATCACAACTATCCAATCCTTGGACCGGTTTATATGTCTTTGCATTTCTGGTACATGTAGAGGTCCAATAGGAAGCCAAACCGCCAAAGTGGATTCACCGTGAAATTTATGAAAAAGCATTTCCTCCACGACTCAGGATACTTCATCGTGACCTTTGAGGACTTGTTCTTACTGTTTAACTTCAATGAACTCGATGCCTCACTTCTACGGTACTGGACATTGTAAGTGTATTATACAATCAAGTTCTACATTCACATAATACTAATAAATGTCATAAATCATTGCTTACATATAGATTTATGATCCAAAAAGTCTGACAACGACGACAACCCGTGGGTTTCCTCGACCCACACTTGGTCTCTGAGCAATGCATTAAGGACAATGCATCCTTCATCTAAGATTACATAACGAAGAGATTGCTTGCTTAGAGTGACAAGGACTACATCATGGTACTTTTTAACCATGGGTAAGTGCTTCACTAGTTGCTCAAAGTGATAAAGACTATATCACGGTACCCTTTAATCAAGGGTAAGTGCTTCACTAGTTGCCATACGCAACATAAACTTAGAATTAATCAGTATAACGACATAGATGACTAGGGGTTATTGGATTCTGCTCATGATTGTACCAAAGTGAAGGAAGTTAATATACCTTGATTCCTTACTTAGTGGCAACCACAACCTTATCCTTATACAATAAACATTTGACAGGTAATTAAACTCATTTCCTCCACACATAACTCTATTGTACTCCCCCCTTTATTTGCAATAGCCGATGCTAACTTTTTTAAACCACGTAGGTCGTTCAATGCTTACATTGCCTAGGGAGGGAGACACAGAGAATTCTACCCTGCACTGCAACACAGGACACGATTTTCAGTACCCACTATAACAATCTTATATCACACTTTATAATAATGCCTTTAGAACCGCCCATGCCTATATATGTAATTCTATTTTTGCAGTGCCACCAGCAACTACAGGGCAACATATGTGGATTCTATGTTTGCAGACATATACTGGAAATCATGGACACTGAGATGCAAGATCCAGAGGTTTGTTAGCTTGCCAATATTTATTTTATGATTATCAATTTCTATATATGTGTATATACACTAATGATTTTAACACTCATAGCGACAGGGCATAGAATTCGACTCAAGTACATACAATCTTGCCAACCTCGCCGAAGTTCAAGAACAGCTCTCTGAATTCTTGATGGCGGAGGTCATTCACCATAATGGAGAGTTCTACCCCGGCAGAGATGATAATTACTTGTTCAAACATTTAATTTAATTCTAATTCACTTAGTTGTGTTTAATCAAATAATTAATTCAATTGTACTTCATTCAGTTGTTTAATTCATTTGTGAGATCTGTATATGTAACGATTATCATGTGTGATCTATTTGCATTGTTTAATTTATTTGTGAGATCTGTGTCCTATGCTATATATATGTGATCAATTTATTTGTGAGATCTATGTCCTGTGCTATATATATGTGATCTGTTTGTTTGTTTTCAGATGGCATGGCTAACATTTCCTGAGGTTAGCCAAAAACAGAAAATAATGTAGGTTTTTAGATAACTATCATAGACAGTTTGTAAATACAACCATCTATGATATGCTTTTATCACAAATATTTCGTAAACACAACCGTCTGTGATATGCCGCTATCACAAAAGGTTTTTAAATGCAATCGCCTGTGATATGCCCGCTATCACAGACGATTTTTAAATGCAACTATCTATGATATGCCCGCTATCATAGACGATTTTTAAATACAGCCGTCCATGATATGTAAGTTATCACAGACAGCTAATACCAAAAATTTTCTGTGATATCTGACATATCACGAACGGTTGTTTTGAAAAACCATATGTGTTGTATCTTATCATAGATGATTTGAGAGTTATCTGTGATAACCACCTATTATTACTGACACATAAATTCAGGTGGTTCAGAAATCGTCTGTAATGACGCTTTTGAACCGTCTATGATGACCCTTTCTATAGTAGTGAGTCCCTCTTAGTGGAGCCCTGCACTAGAGGCCCATGACAGTGCTAAGTCCACACAAATTATAATCCAAGTCAGAAATGGATCCTATGTGAACCGTTGTGTTCCAACTTATTAAGTATGAGACCCTATAAATTAATATATACTCAGTCACGATGTTAATATATACTCGGTCACAATCCAAAAACACCTTTCTAGTCCACAAATTGATAGTGGTCACTGGTAGGACAATGAGACTCTGAATACACATAAAGATCATATTAAAAGAACCTATATAGTGCTCGTGTGCTCCTTTGCATTGCAATACCATATCAAATTCAAGCTCCAATTACATCAAGAGGCCTGAGATATCTCCGTTGTTAAAGAGGAAGAACAAATTTCATCTTGATCGCTCACATTCCTCCATAAGTTTAATATTAAACCCGAAAGCTATATTTATAATTACCTAGTTACAATGTAGCATTTTGCAATCCCTAAGTAATCTATTACACATATAGAAAACCACAATGATCTTATGTATAAGGATCCCACGTACAACATTTATGTTACCAACTAATGACACTTAAGAATATAATAATTCTTGCTTATCTCAAGATGGGTCAATATAATATTATGTTCCCACATATATATATCCATATTATTCACTTGATATCTCATATATACTCAAGATCCGTTAAACGTGACCATCATATGTGTTCCATATAACCATATATATTTAGAATTATAACATTATAACATGTAAAAAGAATTTCACAAACAAGTTACATACTTATTAATCAAATTCCAATCATCTCTATTACCTCTAGGACATATCTAACAGCGCTAGCGTCCCGCCTTCATCATCACAGGCAACCTCTGAAGCATTCCTCCACTATTCCTCTCCATTATTTTGTCCCTTTATAATATATTTCTCTCTATTTTTGTAACTCATGAACATCTTGCATAAATCCATATGTTATATTTCGTTTCTTATGGTAATGGAATCTGGGTTGTTACCCATTTGAAGAAAAGAATCTTGCATGAACCCATGAATTGTTTCGAGGATGGTTTTTTCCACATGTATATATAGACGTCTATATACTAGCAATACAATCAAATATGCCTCAAGATTGATAGAAATTTTTAAAATTCAAACAACCATCCTATCTTTTTATTTTGTGCTGAACAAATTTATCTTCTTATAGATAAACCAAAAAAGTGTAAAAAACTAAAAAACTGTTATATCTTTATAGATAATATAGTGTAAAAAGAAAAGAAAAAGTCATATTAAGAAACTAATGTGTTTTAAAGGTAAAAACTAAAAGTTATTAGAACAGTATCTTGTACTAGGGAAGATTTCTTAAAGAATGTTTAAAATTCATTTCATTGAAATTCGGACGTGTTTTTACGGCGTGTTTCTCTGACTTGGGAGAGAGCGAACCGCACGCTGGCCTCTGGGATGCCGGCGTCAGCAGTCAAGGAAAGCACGTTCATTTCAAGCAACCAGCGATACCATTCCAAAAGCTAGATGACAAATCCCTCTTTGCAGGCTCGCACAGCGTCATTCTCGGAGTCATCGCTTCCGTCCTTCTGACCCATCGCCTGCATTGGAAGTCCAAACTTTTACTCTCTCTCTCTGTCGCACTTTCTTGCGGTTGATCCATTTTTTATTCTACAACCAGAAGTACTCCAACTTCTGCAACCGAAAGAAATGAGGTGCCTTTGCTGAAATGCTATACGTACGTGAGAGGCAAAACGACGTCTGCTCCGTGTAGGATGGAAGATTGTGTTGTGTTGGGAAATACAGTGCTTTTTATCTAAAATCTGGACTCATCGACCGACTAGCCTGGACAAACAGACTGAACCAACAATGCCAATTTGAGATATGGTACTATTGATCTAACATAAACATAATACAAAATAACATTAAATGAGTTGTATCAGGCTGACCTGACTGAGTGTATCGTGCTTAGACTAGTACCTTAGTACGGTGGTTCGGTCTAGCGTGATATACACAGTAATTCTCATTTAGTAGCGTAGTATAATTACTTGTTTGACAGTAAAATATATGGTTAGGGTTACTGCACTTTTCTGAGCGCGGATAGGTAACTTGGCAGAAATATTACTTGCAACTGGCAGCAAAATTATTTTGTAACTGGCAATAAAGATGCTTGTGACTTAGCGATTGGCAGTAAAATTACTTGTGGCAATATAAATACTTGTGACTCAGCGATAGACAGTAAAATTACTTGCAACTAGCAGTAAAATCAATGGACCATAAGTGGTCTGTTTGACTAAGCGTGTCTGAGCGGGCCAGCATGGCCTAGTATGACTTGACCCTCTCTGTGCTATGCCCAGATCAAAAGGTAGCTATGTGGACAACCACAACACAATACTGTAACTTATTCAGATCAACCATACTGGGATCTATCCGAACACATGCTATGTCTTACCAGACTGTCTATTTGGCCAGGTCTACATCCAATATCACGGGCATGCATAATGCATTGCTAAACCCATGCACATCGCTAACTATTTTAATAATTCATCTTCAATCTTCATGTAGGTGTATGGCTAGGTTGTTTTGGGCTTTTAGCTTATGCTATATAACTAACTTTTAAATTATATATCTTTTTAAAGTGCGGTTTACAAGTCAATTTTAGTAGACATTGTACCGAATTCATCTATATTGGTCAAAATTACACGCGAGTCTCTCTATACTCTCTCTTATAAACAGTTAGAATTCAAATATTTAAACTAAAAGTCGTAAATCACAACTCTAAAGAATCCAACCTACATCCTACTAATGCTATCTTTCTTTACTATTGGACGTCAGAGATAAGTAAATGTAGTTTGCAATTATAAACACCTGTTAAAAGATATGTTTGACGAAGTGTTCGAACTAATACACTATTCTTTAGCTACCCATTTAACGATGATAAGGTGCAGTACTATTTTTGAAAGCGGAATAATATCATTAGTGGACATACGCGAGAGGTAATATATACAGAAAAATAGTATCATATGATTTTGGCCGGTATAATGAATAGACAAGCATAAATCAGTTTTAGAGTCCGCTCATTTCAACTTGAGTTTCTGGCATATTTTTCACTATTCCTAAATTTTATCTTTTTATGGTTTTTCTGCTTTTTTTGAGCTTTTTTACCATTATTTTTTTTCATATTCATTTGTATTATATGTGATAGGCTAACATATTTTTCTATTTTTAAATTTAATTATGCTAAATAAACCACTATCAGTTACAATATAAAATAAATCAATTATCATAAAAATAAATTATAAATTATAGTTTATTAAATCCAACTGAGCAACCCCTTTAAGCCTGTTCGAACCCAGCCAAAACGATCCTGCAGAATAATCCTTCTCCTGGTTCAACGGTAGCAATTCCACCGCGACATAAAAGTCAGTGGGAAGCAAGCAGCCCGCCCATCTTCTGCGGTTGGCCGAATGCCGCGGTGACAAAAACGGCGCGGAAACGGGGCGACGGAGACGAACGCAAGCGGCCAAAGGCGCTGTAAACAAGCCGCCTCCGCGCTTTATTATAAACCCGTCGCCTTTTTACCATCCCCAAGCGGAAGCCCGGATCTCCCCCAGCTTTTCACACGGCGGCCTCACCTTGCCTGTGGTAGGCTCCAAAAATGAGGCGCGCCTCGCTCCCCTCCCAAAAGGTCCATATCTTTTTTTTTCCCGATCAAGTACGACGGGTCGGATTGTTCTGGGATGGCGACCGCGAGAAGGACAAGGTTGGCGTATCGGGCGTTGTCAACCGTGGGGAAATTAAAGGCCCTTGTCGTGGCGCTCTCCCGTTTCGACGCTGAGGAGGAGAGCAGCAGGGTTGGGGTTGGACTTTTCAACGGCGAATTAACAAAGATTACATACTAAGAATATTTAAACTATTTTTTATGGTATTCCTATATTTAACGTAGATATTAAAATTTTTCACTAAAAAAACAGTTGATATGTCTAGCCTACACTTTGTGTGATAGGTCATATCTCATTCTCATGCAAAGACAAATGTGAGCATGAAGGAGAGAAAGTCATGAACAGATATACTCTTGTATATTAGTAGAGATATTATCACAAAAGCATGAGTCATATAACTGAGGGTACGTGAGCAAGCAAATTTAGGATCACATGGATGCTAACTACCAAGTAGGAATATTATCATTTAGCATACCAAAAATATCCCGGTAACACTCATTCATATCCCTACTAGTCAGGGCAAATCCACTAGGAGAGCTTTGTTAAGCTAGAGTCTACCCTCCACTAATGTCATAACCACCCTCCCCCCTAGAGCTACCGCTAGCAAGGAACCACCCTTTCCTTCGTCCATGGTAGCTATCGGCATTGGGGAAGACACCTAGCTATGCGTCTATGAGCTATAAGGGTTACACAAAGTTGTTGGGCCATCGGCCGAGGCCTAGATTTTCATCCATGAGGCGTAAGCCCAACCTATAGGCCGAAGCCCTCTAATCAGTGGATGGATGCATCGAGATGTAGGCATCAAGCGAGAGAGAGGCTAGAGAGAGGGGATTGGGGCTACCGGCTCCAGTGAATCCCTAACCTAGGGGCGGACCCTTTATAGTGCATGGATGTTCACTCGAATATCTAAATTATTTTACAAAATACTTAGTATTTAATAGGTATATTACATATATATACTAATAATTAGGGCAAATCCTTCGTATTTGTACCCCAATGCAATTTAGTCCATTCTCACACCTTCTCGTCCCAAATTTGTCTAACTTAATCCAATACATTTTAGCCCATCTGAGTCCTCTTCTCCTCTCTCTCTCAGCGGCATGACTTGCGGCAGTCGACGAGGAGGAAACATGGCAACATGTGGCAAGCGAGCATCAGGAAGGCAAAGGAGAGCACAACACGCCAGTAGCATGCGGTGGCTAGAGAGTTAGGGAGGCCAGGTGGGCGGGAGGAGGGAGCGCTTTGCACTTGGTGGTGGCTGTGTCACCGAGCGATGGGATTGGCGAGGTGATGAGGTAGACCCAGGGCGTGCATGATGCACAACAAAACACAAGTGCATCCTTAATTCACAAGTCTTAAATTCCAAATTCCATTAAACAAAATTTTGTCAATTTCGAACACCCATCTTGAAAATACTCGGTCCACAACTGCCATACCCTAGGCGGTGTCAGGGCGGTTGGGTGCTTGAGGAGGCCAGCGGAGGTGTCAATCGATCAATCGCACACGCGGCAGAGCCAACGAAGCAGTGAGCGTGCAATGTGCATGTGGCATGGCTCCCAGCAGTTAGGATGGAGCAGTAACCCTCGGATTAATGAGATCGATACTCGTGCTGCTCGTCTCCCACAAGTTCTTCTCTCCAGTAACCAATTATGGTGTGCTTCAGTTTTTCCTTGTGTGATCTGTTCTTGTTAGTTGAGCAAATGCCATACCATCCTAAGATTGGTAGATGGATTTGGGGCTCGCAATGTTTTCTAGAGAGTTAGGGTACTAGGAATTGTGTGTATTTTTCAGATAGCAAACAGAGAAGTAGACAATTAGATATTTAGATAGTAAAATCGTGACTATCTAGTTTGTGTCAATTTAGTTTAGTCATTAGATCCCACCTTTCATTGTAATCCTGATTTTGCCACTGCATACTAACATGGGTCATCGATGCCAATGGAGATGAATGTGCTTGCACGCATAGGTAGGGAGCAAGAGGTACATATAACCATGCATACACGAGTTCTGTAGTCCACGGCGATGGTTCCATTGGACCCTCCACTGTGTTGCATCATTGTGGCCCGACCGCCCCTTGAACCTTCCCTATTGCCACGTCCCTTCACCTTACTCGCACTCTGACAAGCTAAGCTAGCATAGCAGCCCCTACTACCACCGTAGCTATAGCCATGGGAGCCACACCCACACGACTAGGCCACACGATCACCCTACAGTAACCAAGCGTGCATCCACGGTTTGCTTCGTCTAGGTCGGCCTCGTGGATACTAAAGCCACGATAAAAAGTACCGTAGCATTTGGCTTTTAGTCACATTTTTTTGTTTTTGATTGATTGTGCAAGATTGACAAAATAAAAGATACTCATATTAAGAAACTAGTCTGTTTAAAATAATTTTTATAAATAATTTATATAAATCACTTCATTCAAAAGCTGATTTTTAAAAGTAGAAGCTGTTTCCAAAGGAACCTAGAAAAATCGCAGCTGGGTAAGGTTCGCCGCTCGCGTCGCTGGCAGGAAGACACGCCCCCGCCTTCGCCGCGGCCCGTACCCCAAGTCCCACACTGCCATTCCAGTTCACCACCTGCTCGCTCACTTCACCTCCTCCTCCTCGCGGTCACCAGCTGGCCGCACGCACCACTCCTGTAGCCCACTTCCCATCGCGCGCCTCATAGCTAGCTTTCCTTGCCATCACTCGCAACACGCAAATTAAACTCACCCGCGCGCATCACGCCGGCCGGCCTCCCATCTGGTGGCGTGCGCGCGTGGGCGAGTACACGTGCGCACCTTCGGCTCGTGTCCGGCCGTTGATGAAGCCCGCGCGCCGCGGCGGGGGTGTGGGTGCCTTGGCGCGGGCGCTCCTGGTACTGCTTCTGCTGGTGGCGGCGATCGGCTGCCGAGGCGCGGAGGCCGTCCGCGCGGTGCCGCACGCGGCGGCGCGAGGCGAGGCGAGGAGCCAGAGTCACGGCCACCGCCACAGCCACGGTGCCGGTCGCGGGGCCATGCCAAGGAACGCAATGCCGCTCGTGGGGGCGCGGCCCGTGCCCGTGTCCGTGCGGCTGCCGCCGGCGGGGTCCACGGACGAGGAGAGCAAGCGGCGGATCCCGAGCTGCCCGGATCCGCTCCACAACCGGTGACGGGTGACCATGCGTGTGCTTGACTGCCCTTCAACGCTGCTCATGCATGGATCGATCAACCTTTTGTCTTCTTGCTTCCTTCTCTTGTGTTTTTTCTACTTGTTTTTGCCCTGTAATTACTTACTACTAGATGCTGGGTAGGACTTTGTATTGGAAGAATCTCCCAATCCAATCCTCCTAGCTCCTTGAGGAGGGGATCGAGATTCTTGGCGTACAAAGCCCTACCTAGGCGCATGGCAGCCTCACTACTTTCCGATGAGAAATTGATGAAATCAAAACATCTGCTAGGTGTGGAAAAAGCTACATTCTTACACACTAGTAGAATCACTTGTCGTATTAACTGTCTCCGTTCGTTCATCCACCCACTCACCACTTGCATTTAACAGACGAGACAGCTCTACATGATCTCCCCTTGTTCTTGAGAGATTCCCCACCCCCTCACTGTTCTACCGTACTGCTTGTTGGTAGTCGCGGCCAGGCGCTCGGGCTAGCATAAGCAGTTCTTGGCTGTTCTTGCGTGGTCGCCGTTCTCTCGATCGACACCGCCTCAAATGCGCCCGTAATTCGTATGTCCGAAAAGTCGCGAGCCCAGCTGCGGCGCGAGTGATGGAGGGGACGGGCGGCTGATGGAATGGATGGGTGGATGGACGTCTGGGGCGCAGACATAGCTATAGGCGCAGACGCCGCGCGCCCGGCCGGAGCGGTTGCCATGTGCCCGGCGCGACTGGGGCCTGGCCTGGTGGCTTCCTGAGCAACCCAGGGGCATTCAAGTGGAAAAGAAAGGCACGACGGACAGGATGTACGCACGCTCGTCTGATCGATGGATCATCGATCCATCGGTAGGTTTGCGATTCAGTTGCTCCTCTGACGGCTCAAGGGGGAATCGCATCGCACGCTGGCTAGCTAGTAGACCGGTTCTTGCTTCTGCCTCACCAACGTGATGTGCACAATGATTTCACGTGGCCACGTGATTTTGGGATTTCGGAGTTGCTAGTAGTACTTGATGGCAAGGGAAGACATGGTCATTGGCCACGTCCTGTTCTAATTACAACAACTTTTGAATGTAACGGTGGATTCATTTTTGTTGTAGTTTATGATTTTTGATTTAAAATTTTGAGTTGTGTATGTTCACAAAAGAGAGTACAGAAGGAGATATACTCGTATGTAATTTTGATCGAAATAAATGAAGTCGGTACAGTGTTACCATAATCAATTTGTAAACCCTAGCTCGAAAAGATATTCTATTTGAAAACTAGTTACTGTAGATAATAAGCCAAAAACCATAATCCATAAGTTGAAACGAAGGGAGCCAAGTGTTCTTTTGGGCTACGGCTTATAGTTTATGCTACAGCTTATGCTTTTTGGTTCAAGTGTGAGTGTTCGTGTGAATGAACCAAAGCCGATAAGCCGCTTCTAAAAGACAATCACGATAAGCCGCTTCGAAATTACAGCGAAGAAGTCATTCTGTTTATTTGTATGATGAAAATCATAGGCCATAAGTTGAAAAGATCAGGCCCAAGAGTTTTAGAAAACAAAAAATTGAACCATGGAAAATAGAGAAAGTTTTATGGATGGCTACAAAATTCTCCACCCCACTTTTATCCCAAATAAGTACATGCCTTTCGGAATACATGTACCTATCCTATCTGCCTACAAGCCTATAACGACGGAGGGAGGATTTAGGATTTTGTTCAAAATGTTATACTGCACTGTTAAAATTGGATATACCACTTGTTATGAAATCAACAAGATAAAACACGAAACAACAAAGAACAAAAATTAAACATGGAAAACCCTTTCAAGTGAAAAAGTATAAACACATAATCGATGAAATCACTATATGAAAAGTTATAGAATGCTCTTAGCATAGACTTATTTTCACACACCTTTTAGGCAGCTTATAAAGGATATAAATAGCCTTAAACAAGAGTCCCAAACTAGAAATGAAACACCGTCCTAGTTGGCAAAGAAAGAGATACCCACTCGAAAACTAAAACAGTAACCTTCTCAGAAATGGAAACAATAGCCTGCACCTCGCACGCATCTTACAACACCATGTCTGATGCAAATCGATGTAGAGTCTATCACAGACATGAAGATGATCCCAATCATAACATCTGATCAGTTCGCATTGCTTCCTGATCAAACTCTTCAAATGGTCTGAAAGAACAGTAGTGGTTGGATCCGACCAAATTCGGATAATAAAATACAACAATCTCCACCTTAAACCAAATTCATCCTATAGTAGAAAAAGAAGAATCGAATATCTTCTCAATGAAATTATAATATACCTTTTGTGCGTCAAGTGTCCGAAAGGACTAATGAATAGTACTGACCAATTTTGAGCAGAGCTTAAATTTAGTGGTAAGAACTAGCTTTGTTATCGTATCAGCCGGATTTTCATGAGTAGTAATTTTGCAAACTTTGATATCACCTTGTGCAACTACTCGGATGAAGTGATATCTAACTTCAATATGCATCCAAAAAAAGAAGGAAGATTCAATTCACCGTTTGAATTCTTGTTCTCCATGTCCACGTAAGATCTTTGTGTATATTGTAAAATTATCATATCTGAACATATTTGGGTTTCCTTTTCTTGATTGATTTGGTCGCAAGAAACCCTAACCACCATCAAGAATCCTTGTCGGACATGTGCGGACCGTCTTAAGTTTGTTGTGATTTGAATTCTGATGCGTCTGTTGAGGTTTTCAATTAAATCTTTTGACTATTGAGACTAGTCTTTGATAATTGCTTTAGGGCTATTCTATAATTATCTACACATTGCTGAATAACTTGAGACTTACGTAGAATTAAGGAACAATTAAACCTAGTTCGGTCTTGAGTATAAAAAAAGAAAAAAGAGGAAAAGGCAACCGATTAAAAAGAGAGAGAGAAGCCACGGCTTGAACCAAAAAAGGAAAAGAAAAATGCATTGGTCGAATTTGGGTAATTTAACCTTAGTCCATAAATTCAGATTGTATATTTAATTTCTTTGAGTAATCTTGTGCCCTTAAATTTATATTATTGCAATTGGCTAGCGTCTCTCCTTGTACTTGTTGCAAAACGAGCTAATAATTCCCGATTGTTTCTTTTAGCTCATTACTTTGCTTGCATTGAATCAAATTGATCATGGCGTGTGTGTTCATATACTTCATTTATATCTTTTGGATCAGCACATAGGCAATAGTTTCCTAGCTTAGATTATTACTTAATTCAACAACATCGTGAAATTCAGATTGTGTAGGATAAATACTTCTAAATCAAGCTCCACTAAATATCCTTTACCGTGCAATTGTAGGTCACTTTTAAATTCGCTTGATTATCACTTACTATCATAGCTACCACCAAGTGTAAGTTTTTTTGGGCTCAATTCACTTCGGAATGGTAGGAACTTTACTTGGTGAGAAAAAAGTGAGATAGAGTGAACTCACATATTGTATATATGTTGTGGTATTTGTGTGTTTTTTGCACAACTAACCATGATAGGTAGAGACGATAATATGGGAGAGGAGCATACCCGGTAAGTCGTTTTCAATTTCAAGCATTGAGAGGTACTTTGCGCAATGAGTTCACCACTATTTCTTCCACGTTGAAAGCGCAACTTAAGGCGGAGATCAACAATTTCGTGCAAGATATGCACATTGAATTCAATCATCAAATGAAAGTATTACGCTCGAACATCGTGAATGATATTGTGCGGACACTTCATCCACAACAAGAAGAAGATAACTTTATTTCTTTCTATGGAAGTGAAGATCCATAGGAGTATCTTGAGTGGGAATGGCGAATGGAGAAATTATTTAGATTTCAAAAGCTTCCCAAAAACCAAGAGGTGATGCGTGCCACTACAGAATTTGAAGATTATGCTTATAGTTGGTGGTATCAACGATTTAGAAATAAATTCATTAAATCTTGATCAGATTTAAAGGCACTCATGAGGAGAGAATTTATGCCATCCTATTATGCGTAGGGATTACTTCGCCATCTAGAGAGTATCACACAAGGGAGTAACACTGTTCAAGAATATTATTTTGAGCTACAAGATGTATTACGTTGAGCTAGTGTCACTAGTGCACTAAGAGAGAAGCATACTTCAAAGGAGATTTGAATTCTAAGATCACCGCAAGACTTCAATATAAATATTTTGGTAGTGTGCAAGATCTTGTGAATTACGCTATTGAAGAGGAGAAGAGACTTATGAAGAGATGTACACCACAGTTCCCTCTATATCCATACTTCAGTTCTTCTGCCTGTACTAGTATGACACATGAGAAGATGACCGAGCTAGGACTTTTCCTTCGATCGAGAAGATATATAATGCTGTTCCGAATCTACATACAGCACTTGAAATACACCATAACCCATGTGAGAATGAGAGCCACATAGCTAAATTGAGTGAGACAGATAAAAAGAGTGAGCTGCGTGATTACACCATATGTGAGGTTGAGAGCATCTCAATTGAGAGTGTGAGAGATACATTGAAAGAAAATAGAGATAAACAAAGAGAGGTTGATTATGAAATTAACACATTAATATCTACTTCCAGTGTTGTTTCTCATATTGTGCAGGATAAAATTGAAGACAAAAAGTTGAGTGTCCAACAACTAGCACCATTGGAAGCGAAAGATGTGGAGATAACCATGGGTGGAGATGAAGTACTTGTTGCTCCATGGTTTCATCAAGAGGAGTGGATACCTACAGTACCTACATCAACTAAGGAGGACAATAAGGTAACAATATTGGTATTGAATTAAATTGTGAAAAGGTGCGAAATTGTGAGAACTCATGTGTTCAATTCGATATTCCATGTTCTGAGATTTCTTTGCGCAATTTACATAATGTGGAATTGATTACTCATAAGGAAGTTCTTACTAGAATATCTTCTAATGATTCTTTGTTCTATACCATGTTTGATGATCTTAGGGAGCTATTTAGTGTGATTGATAATGTTGCTGAAATTTTATATTTAAAATCACTGGTTAGTACTTATGCCTACACATATAAGTTTAATTTGATTGGAGATTATGAAGTAGATGATAAATTTTATGTTCACAGAATTTGCATTATATGTGATAAGCTTGCTGAATTGAAATTATATATTATGGAAAAAAAATCTTTTGTGCCATGTCATGAACACAATGAAATGAGTGTCAACAATAGTGCTTGTTGCTTAAAAGATTTCATAAGTCTACTTGTTTACCCTTTAATGTGCAATCATGTAAAAATACTCAGAGTAGCACAGTTAAAGCATGGAAGGCATTCAAAAATTTCTTCCCTATATCTGAACAACTAAATCTGATTTTACCCATTAATAATCTATCTATGTCCTTAGAAAAGTCGAGGACGACTTTCTTTTATGGGATGTAGAATGATGTGAATAATAATATTGCAATGCATATATCTTTCGATCGCTGTTACACTAATCGGGTTGTGCAAAATAATGAGAATGAAACAACAATTGATTCTAACATATACCATGCATATGTATTGTTATTTTCGTTTACTACACCTTCAGATGTTCATGATGTGCTAAGCAGAAGAAGTATTGATGACAAATATATATACCATGCATACACGTTGTATTATTTGTTTAGTACAATTTCAGGCTATCAAAAGTTGAGGATGGCTTTTCTTGAAGAAGGGGAGGATGATACGGATAGACACGTGTCTTGTACTTTTAAGTTAAATATATTATTCAACTGAAAAAATTATTGAGCTACATGAAATATGGTTAGGTGAACTCATCCCAAACTAAACATAATGTTATTATTCACAATGATGGAATACTACCCCATGTTATCATATGGTATATTCTCAGATTTGTCAATGGCAAAGCAATCGAGAGGTATAAGGAAGAGGATTACCATATTAGGTGCCAAAGACATAAAGAAACAAAGCCTATATGGATGGAGCACATAAGAGAAAGACCCATATGGATTGGGGATAGAAAGCCCATATGGCGGGAGAGCATAAGGGGAGAGCCCAAGAATTTAAAGTACAAGTTTTAGACGAGATTTTCAAGCCTAATTCGGACTTCCTACGTGCTCAATCCAATTCAAACTCGGATTTAACTCAGAATTCAATTTGGATTCGGTTCGGGACAGCCTGACAGGCTGTTACTAAAAAGACCTTAACTTTCACAAACAAAATCCGATTCGGGTGTTCTTGTACTCGTTAGAAAGCTTATTTCAAGGGTTACACAATGGATCTGGTGCCACCTTAAAATTCATCATGAATCATCTGTTATGACCGAAATAATGTAATGGATGTAAAATATAGGGTAGAGTTGTACTCAGTTTGGAGACCATATGGACATCCCAATGGGATATATAAGCTATGTATTGACAGCCTTTAGGGTTCAGACCACCTTTGAGAAAAAATCAATCTACTAAAGTTTGTTTGAGTTTCTCGTTGCTACCGAAATTCCATAGGAAATTAGGAGTGTTCTTCAATCAAGATCGTTCAGCCTTTCCACTGGGAATTAGGTGCACGATAGATCTTCGCTTGGTGGTTGGCGAAATCAACGCGAGTGTGATTTGGTGTATTAAAGAGTGTTCGTCCCTTGCACTGCTATTAGAGGATCATTGTGATTCATAAAGACTCTCGTGAGTATCCATCCTACGTCGAGAAGATCGGGTGACCCCGTATCACCGATGCTCATAACTATTTTTGGGGGTAGAAATGAGAAATCGACGTTTCAATTTATCACCAGAAATTGAAAATTTGTCATTAATGGACAGTTTTGAGTATCGTTTTTTTTTGTTAAAAAAACAAGGACAGGAGCTCATTCATTTTAAGAAGATAATACACATGTCCCTGAAGACGAAACACCATAAGAATAGAAAAAAACAATCAACAACACCTATCCCGGTAGGATATACTGAGGGAAAGATCGCGTCAACATCTCTTGTAGCAACACTAGCACATATAACACACCAAAATTACCTAGCTACTCAACAAAAGAGGAGACTCGCCCTGACGCCTAGGCACTTTAGTAGTAATAGACAAAAGAAGATCATAAGACAATGTCAAAGTCTGTGATGTCCCACAACTCGCTGTTAGGACCCTGTACCTTTGTCTAATCCGCAAAGAATAGCCACAATCAAGCTTGGAGGGAAGGAATACTTTAAGGCCTCTAAGCATGTCCATGGCATGTAAATCCGTTGCTTTGCCGTCGTTGCCTAGTTTGATGATGCCCAACTTCATCAAAAATCTTCCTTGTGCCCTTTTCTCCCCAATGGGTTGTCGAAATTTCACCTTGGAAGCTTTTTCTCAGGGGTAGGCTCGTGGGGTAAGCACATCGCCTTTGAAGTCTTCCATGCTAAGCTTCCTACTTCTCGAGGCACAAATCCGTAACAGAGCCTAAGGCGTCTCACCTACTCCCAACCTTGAATGGTCTTTCTCCATCATTGAAGGGACCTCTTTCACTGGAGATAAAGATGGGTCCTTAAAAGATGGTGAGGTCGGGATGGCTATGGTTGTAGTCTCTCTGGTAACCTATAGCGGCCGCTTAACTGATGAGAGTGTTGATGTCTTTCTTTCGCTGTGGTAGGCGGTGGAGGTAGCTGATAATAGAATCCACAACACAAGGATTCTCCAACCCACCTGCATCAGCCCCAAATGGGAGCACGTCCATCTAAATTCTATTGCGTGGAATCTGAAACCTCATAAAGCAAGGCAACAACTTCCTCTGCTTGAATAAACTTGTCACAAACAGAATTCTTCTACAAGTTATGCGAGTCTTTAGTAGAGCGAAGCACTAGAGGCTTACTGGTGGCAAAGGTGCTTGATGGAGGAGATGCTGCACGAGCTAGGCGAAAGGGGCACCACTGAGAGAAGTCCCCTGACTCTTCACAATATAGGTAAGAAGGAGGGTTCCAACATGCGGCCACCTAATGATCAGTGCAAGGCAATTGAAGCATTTGTCAAACAGCCTCGAAGAATATGTGTATATATGTCTAATTTTTTATCAATTAATTTGGATTGTATGGATTCTTTAGTTTAATTTTTTATCAATTAATTTGAATTGTATGGACTCTTTATTTTAATTTGAGCCGTTATAACTCGGACCCACTAAATAAATGCTAGATTTTTTTATTACTGTGGAAGCTTCCTCGGAGTGCATAATATATAGATAGATATATTTTGGTTTATTTGGATTATACTTGATATATACTCTTTATTTTAATCTAAGCTATCATAGCTCGGGTGGACCAGATGAATGATTAGATCTTTCGATTAATGGGAAATCTTTCTCGAAGTATCTAATTAGTGTAGGTATAGATTGATAGATGTATCGCATGTGATCAACTGATTACGGTTGGATGAATGATTCAACAGCAAGTCAATCCTCGCGAACAATCTATCTAAACACTGTCACAATCTCGTGATAGTCCTAACGAATCATCGAGCAGATCGAAGCAATGTAATTGATAGAATTGATATGAGTTCGCGATAGAGAGTCCACAAGATTACAGGTTCACTTCTCTGGATCACCCAGGGTTAGACAGGCCATTTCCAAGGCATAAGAGAAAGCCATGAATTTTTATCATGGAAATCTGTTGCTACTAAAGCTCCATTTTCGGGTGTTAGTGATATGCTCTAGAGGTAATCATGGAGATGATTGTATTACTTCTATGTTTATGATCTTTTGAATAATAAATTATTTTGTCCCTTGAATAATATCTTTAATATTGATTAATAAGTATGTGACTTGATCGTGAAACTCTTTATTTATGTTTTTATATTATTCTAAATTATTCCCGATCTTATATCATTATGTGGGATAATTATGATTTACAGATCAGCATATGTATTGATTGATGATCATGTTTCACGAATCATGGATATGGGATATCAAATCAATAATGTAGACACATGTTAGAAAATATGATGTTGGATTGACCCACCATGAGATACTGCGGGAATTGTTATATTCTTAAGTTGGGTTGGACCGATTAGATTGGTTCGAAATTGGGTTAATATGATTAATCCGATTAGCCCCTTCGATCCCCGCCCGCTAACCAGCCAGTGGGACCGCCATGTTAGATAATCCTACCGCGCATTGTAGGTTTATGTGTTCATATCGCGTGATAGAATTGGATTCTACACATAACTTGTTTTTGTAGGGTTATGTGAATAGTATGGTCCAAAGTATATGTGATGCATGTATGAGTTTTTCATGGCCTGCGCGTCATGTTAGTTTATAGCTATGGGCTACTATTATTGTATAACGACTTGCGTGTCGACATGTGATGCCTGAATGTTCATATGTAATTCATGTTAGCTGCTAGGAGTAATAGCTAAGTAGATGAATATGGTGAACTCAAGCGTGGTGATAGAGAATGACGTGCTAAGGACCATACTATATCACAGTTAATATGATTTAATTGTGAATACTTTTATGTTCCTGTTATACTATTATTCATATTATTGCTATCTTAGGTGTTTTTAACATGATAGAATAGTATCCCTCTAGAAAAATTAAATAAAACTTGATGCTCTTTCAATAGTTGCACCTATCAAAATTTTGATCATTAACTGGTAGGTCTATCAAAGTAGGGTGCCATTAATTATCTTAATAAGATAGGGTAAAGTATTGGATACTTCATGTATAATATTGGTTTAACTTTACTAGACTATCAAAATAGTTTTGGGTTTAGGGGCATACTGTTGAGGCCGGGACATATGGATGTCACTCAACAAACAAGAGTTGCATGTGATACAATTAGTAAGGAGTTGTTTATCCTACGTCGCTAGGTTTCTAGCAGTGATGCCGAAGCTCACTAGGAATTTGTGAAATATGGGTCTTGATTTGCTATATATTATTAGAGGGTACATAATTTTAGACATATAGTGAGAGTATCTTTGTCGGGACCCGGAACAACAACTCTAAGTCCCTCTGTGTAAATCGTACTATCCCAGGAAAAGCTAGTGCACACAGGGTCAACAGTAATGTATATCATGCAAAAATCACCACAGGATATTATTAAACAAAGGCCTTATGGCCAAGTCTTACAATAAAATGGCACAAGGCCAACAAAATAAAAGCAACGGAAAAACAATAAAGGTAGCAGAACAGCCCATCCAGCTTCCCATAGGCGAATGACTATAAGACGCGCTCTATTCGCTGAAATAGTCCTCACCGTCGAAGTCTGGCAATAGATTTAGTAAGGTGAGCACATAGAGTACTCTCAAGGTACGTAAGTTACACCAGGAATTTTAACAGAGTAGATGCATGCATAGGGGTAACAAAAGAAGGCTTAACAAGTTATTTGTGCGAGAAAGCAGTACTTGAATTTTAAAGATAACCGGGTAAGTATGAAAGCTAAATTTAATAGAATATACGAAACAATATTTTGAACAAGTAATACTGCTAGTGTAGGCTCTGACCTACACTAACCTAACCACGAGAATCCACCCGGACTATTACCGAAATCCAAGTTTTATAAAAATCCAAATCTAATATGTGAAGACTCTACTCAGTATGTTCATGACCGTGAACACGGCTATCCAGGATAGGTTTTAACTCTGCAGAGGTGTACAACTTTACCCACAAGACATTCCCTCTCACTTGAGCCACGCGATAAACACACTGCCTTAGGTGTGCGGTGGAGAGTTCATGACAAGGCGATTCCGATGATCCATAGCCAAAATAATCACGCCGCCACTAAGGTTTCACCACAACTCGAATCCACGAGTTGAGCCCCCTCTGGTGCCATGTGAGACTTCTCGCGGCCTACGTCACGCTCACATTCAGCCTATAGCGAGACTATATTTGGAACTTCACAAATTACTTAGTCAGGTCCGTCCCATACCGGACTTGTGGTAGTATGAAGTGACTTCGTAAAATGAATCATAGAAACGGTCCTTAATCCGACTTAGACTCAACCACATACCCATATGCATGACAATCAACCAGGTGTCACCAAACACGAGGTATGCCGGCACCCCACCACCTAACCAATAGCCTAAGTTCAAATCATAAGTTTTTATTTTCATTTTAAAACCATTTTCATAAACCATCCTGGACTCACCGAAGTCAAGATTTCAAAAGGAACTGTCATTTCATGTGAAATAATTGATCCCACCTAAAATCACACTAAGTCAGGCTAAGCAATTCTATAAAATTTCTAATTAATACTAAGGTACTAACTAGTTTTCAGCTAGAGTGACAAGGTATATGAATTCGAGATTCAAAATTGGCTATAGTCAAAGGATCATGGGTGTAACTATATTTAAATCGAATTTGAACTAAATTTGAATAAAGATACACATGCATATACAGTAAAACAACATAAATAAATTTGAAATAATAGGTTCAACATGGCCAAATGTGTAACTTGCCTTGTTCGAAGTCCTGCTGAGAATCGTCGAACTCGAACTCTCCGGAATCGTCAAAATCTAACGTAAAGAGCCAATTCAAAAGAAATTCAAAAACAAAAATTCAAATAAACTCAAAATTTCAAAATGATGCCATAAATGGATAGATTATGATTTTAGATAAATTTAGAAATTTGAACGGGTCAATTTGGAGTTAAAATGAGAAAGTTATAGCCTTCCAAAGTTTTAATTCAAATAAAAAGAAAAAGATTTTTTCCTGAATTTATTTTTCTTCGGAAAAACATTTATGACGTCAGCCTGAATTATTTTCCTAAAGGAAATAACAGATTGTGACGTCAGCACAGGGATTTTAATTTCGACCGAATTATTTTTATACTGAAAAATCAGATTTAATGCGCCAGGATGACGTCAGCAAGGATTTTCGGATTTTATTAAAAACCGGTAGGGTTGACGTGGCAAAGAGGGTTGACTTGGCCTCCACGTGGCTGCCACTTGGCATCCACGTGGTTGCCTCGTGGCTGCCACGTCACGGCAATATGCCGACGTGGACAGGCACGCGCGAGGTGGCGAGGAGGGGCTCGGGCGGCGCTGGCGTGGCGCCGATCTGGCCGCCACCTGGCTACCACGCCATCGCCAACTTGGCTCAGCGGGCGGCGTGGCTGGCCGGCCGCGGCGCTCGGGGCCCGATGGTCGCCGGCGTTCCGGCGAGCGGCGGCGCCGACCGAGTGCACCAGAAGGTAGAGGAGAGTGAGGGGAGTCGGTCGGTACCGTGCACAAATCCCGAGGGTGGTCGGAGTGGGTGATCGGCGGAGGGCTCGGTGGCGCGGTGCTCGGGGCTAGGTAGAGGGCTTTTGGTCGCCGGGCACGAGCAACGTGTCGGCGAGGCGGGAGGCACAGGCGGTGGCAATTGCTCGCCGGAGTGGAACCGGCCGGCGGAGGGCGAGCGCGGGGAAGGCTCCGAGGTTCAGTGCTCGGGTGAGAGGTGTGGGAAGGCGGTGTGAAGAGGGTCCTCGGGGTGCCTTTTATAGGCGGAGGAGGATGTGCAGCGCCGAATTCACTCCGTGGCGAGTTGAATGCGGCGGCGAGAGGCGTAATCACGAGAATTTATGCGAGAAATGGGCGCGGTGCATGCGGGAAATGGCGGAGTGCAAACGCACGGCGGGAGTGATGGATGAAACGAAGCTTTCAAAGCATCGGTTTGGGCATTAATGGCGGCGGGGCGGCACGAGGAAGAAGGAAGGTGGCGGGGCAGCGGTCACGACGAGCGGGGCCACGCGTCGGTGAGAAGAAAGCGGGAAGAGCGGGCGGCGATCGGATTCGGCAGTGGCAAGGTGGCGATCGTGGCCGCTAGCTTCTTGGTGGAGGGTAAGTGGCGATGGTCGGTTGAGATGCAATCCGACAGCGGGGTTAGATCGGCGAGCGGTGCATTAAGTGACTATGGGCGGCTGCGATTTAATCCGACAACGGGGAGTGGTACGGATTGTGACACTTGTTGGCCGGAGGAGAGGGCGGCGGGCGAAGGGGTAAGTGGGAGCGGGCGGTGAGGATCAAGTTGGGCGGGGATGAGGCAGATCCGATGCGCGACACGTGTCGCGTGCGGAGAGAGGGAAGGCGGGGTGAAGGCTATAAGTGAGATCGGACGGCTGAGGGGTCATCCGACGGTGGCGGTGGCTCCGATGGTTGACACTTGGTGGCCCAAGGGAGGGTTTTGGATTTTTATTTCTTTTTGATTTTCAGAAATAACTAGAGGGCTTTAAAAACTCAAAAAAATACCAAATAAATTTTAAAAATCCCAGAAAAATTCAGAGAACCTTCTGAGACTATTTTAGACTTAATAAAAATACCTTCAATCCATTTTGATAATTGATTTTTAACCAAACACAAATTGACTTTAAAGGGAGGGTTCTATATCTTTATAATTTCCTGAAAATTAAAGTAATTACAGATTGATTTTAGAAAAATAAAATACATTTATTTTGACTTCATTTGGCCTTTAAATAAATAATTTTTTTAATTTTCTTAAACCAAGGCTTGGAATAAAATCCAGGAAAAACCAATAAATTTCAGAAAATACTTTAATAAAGGAATAAAATTTTTGGGATGTTACAAACCTACCCCCTTAAAAGAAATCTCGCCCTCGAGATTTGCACTGGCTAGCAAAAGAGATGGGGATGGCTGGCCTTCAAATCCTCTTCTCGCTCCCAGGTGGCTTCGTCTTCGGTGTGGTTGCTCGACTGGACCTTGCAGAATCTGATGATCTTCCTTCTGGTTTGACGCTCTGCGGTCTCGAGGATTTTGATTGGCTGCTTTTGTTAGGTATGGTCATCTAGAAGATCCAAGGTTTCCAATGCAGCTTGCTCTGTGGGGACTCGGAGGCACTTCTTCAGCTGAGAGACATGAAAGACGTTGTGCACTCCTGACATGCATGGCGGCAAGTCCAACTGATAGGCGACTTCACCTCTTCGGTTCAGAATTTTGAAAGGTCCTACATATCTTGGTGCTAGTTTTCCTCTGACTTGAAACCTTTTAACTCCTCTGAGTGGGGATACTCTGAGATAGACGTAGTCCCGACCTCAAAGGTCAAATCTCGACGACGGTTGTCCGCATAACTCTTCTGTCGAGGTTGGGCTATCTTCGGTCTGTCTCTGATCTTCTTAACTTTGTCCTCGGCGTCTTGAAGCAGATTCGATCTGGCTTCTTGGGGTTCTCCTTGCTGATCCCAAAGCAAGAGTGTCCTGCACTTTTGGCCGTACAAGACTTCGAAAGGTGCCATCTGCAGACTGGCCTGGTAGCTATTATTGTACGAGAACTCTACATAGGGCAATGAGCAGTCCCAGCTGTTCCCGAAATCCAGAGTACAAGCTCTTAGCATATCCTCGAATACTTGATTAACTCGTTCTGTTTGACCATCTGTTTGGGGATGGTAAGCGGTACTGAAACTGAGCTTACTTCCCAACTCTTCATCTGATTTTGCGAATCGAAGTGAACCGAGCGCCGATCGACACTATCTTCTTGGGGACGTCATGTAGGCACACAATCCGGGACATGTACAGCTCAGCTAACTTACTTCTAGAATAAGTGGTCTTGACTGGTATGAAATGAGCTACTTTAGTTAATCGGTCTATGATTACCTAGATTGAATCATAACCTGATTGCGTCTTCGGAAGTTTGGTTATGAAATCCATATCGATTTCTTTCCACTTCCATTCTGGAATTGGTAATGGTTGTAAAAGTCCAGCAGGTCTCTGATGTTCTGCTTTAACTCGTTGACAGGTGTCACAGGCCTCAATAAACTCTGCTATTTCCCTTTTCATACTAACCCACCAATATCTTTCCCTCAGGTCCTGGTACATCTTGGTACGGTCTGGGTGAATGGAGTATGGGGTGTCATTAGCTTCTTTCAGAATCACGGTTTTGATCTCCTGATTATTTGGAACACAGATGTGGTTCTCGAACCAAACGGTGCCATGCTCATCTTCACTGAATCCCGGTGCTTTGCCTCTTCTCATATTCTTTTTAATTTCTTGAATATCCTTATCAACCTTCTGAGCCTCCTTAATCTGATCAGGCAAGGCAGGTTGTATTTCCAGAGTGGATAGGATGCTCGGATTGATTGGGTCCAGACTTAGACGGGCGACTCCCTCCTGAAGTCGGGTCTGGTCTTCTTCCGATAAAACCATATTGGCATAAGATTTCCTACTCAAGGCGTCGGCTACAACATTAGCTTTTCCGGGTTGGTAATGTATACCAATGTCATAGTCTTTTATCAACTCTAACCATCTTCGCTGCCTCAGGTTGAGTTCTGCCTGGGTAAGATATACTTCAAGCTCTTATGGTCCGTGTATACTTCACAACGATTACCGATAAGATAGTGACGCTAGATTTTCAAAGCATGCACTACAGCTGCTAACTCCAAGTTATGAGTAGGATAATTGCACTCATGGGGCTTGAGTTGGCGCGATGCGTAGACTACTACCTTGCCTTCTTGCATCAAGACACAGTCTAAGCCGAGTCGAGAGGCATCACAGAAAACCTCAAAGCCTTTATGCACGTCCGGCAAAACAAGCATGGGTGCTGAGACTAGCCTTTTCTTGAGGGTCTGAAAACTCTACTCACAGGCCTTCGTCCATTCGAACTTCTTTTCCTTTTTCAACAACTGAGTCATGGGCTTGGCCAATTCTGAGAATCCTGCTATAGAGCGGCGGTAATAACCCGCAAGTCCAAGGAAACTCCTTACTTCGGTTACGGATTTCGGTTGCCTCCATTCCATTACTGCTTCTATCTTGGAAGGATCTATAGCTATTCCTTCAGCTGTCACATTATGTCCAAGGAAGGCAATCTCTTTTAGCCAAAATTCACATTTACTGAATTTGGCGAAAAGCTGATGTTCTCGAAGCTTTTCTAAAGTGATCCTGAGATGCTGCTTATGCTCTTCTTCATTCTTGGAGTAGATGAGAATGTCATCGATGAAGATTACCACAAACTTGTTCAAGTATTTCATGAATACACTGTTCATCATGCTCATGAAATAGGCTGGTGCGTTGGTCAGTCCAAATGACATGACAGTGAACTCATAATGCCCGTACCAGGTGGAGAATGCAGTCTTGGGAATGTCTTCTTCACGGATCTTCAACTGGTGATACCCTGACCGCAGGTCAATCTTGGAGAAGACACCGGCTCCTTTTAGCGATCAAGCGGTCATCGATCACGGGCGGAGTACTTGTTCTTGATGGTAACATCATTGAGTGCTCTGTAATCCACACATAGCCTCAATCTTTCATCCTTTTTCTTGACGAACAGGACGAGTGCTCACCAAGGTGACGAACTAGGTTGGATGTATCCCTTGTCTTCCAGTTCTTTAAGCCACTTCTTTAGTTCTGCTAACTCGTTAGCAGGCATCCGATATGGTCTCTTAGAAATTGGGGCGGTGCCTGGGACTAGGTCAATCACAAACTCGATTTCCCTATCCGGCGGCATTCCTGGTAACTCATCGGGAAATACATCTGGGTACTCCCATAACACTGGCACTTCTTTCAAGGCTTGAAGGTGAAAGAGGACGCATTCTTCTGCTTCCGGAATTTGAGGAGAGAAGACCACTTCTACGTCTTGGTCATTGGTGAGGGTGATGGACCTGGTAGCACAATTTATCTGTCCTTGATTTTTAGCTAACCAGTTTATCCCAAGAATGACATCTAATCCTTGCGATTCCAACACCAAAAGGTCGGCTAGGAATCGGATTCCATCTATGAGCAATTCCACTTTCGGGCACAAAGTCCCTGAGCCCATTTCTGCTCCAGGGGAGTGAACTATCATAGGGTTGCCAAGAGTCACCTTGCCCAACCCATGCTTATCCACAAAAATTTTTGACACGAAAAAATGTGAAGCTCCTGAATCGAAAAGAACTGATGCTGGTACTAAGTTTACAAGAAACATACCCAGCACGACGTCCGGTGCAGCCTGAGCTTCTTCAGCCGTTACATGGTTCACTCTCCCCTTGATGAAGGTCTGCGGCCTGCGCTAGTTACGGCCGGGGCTCTGGGTGGCTACGCTTGCATCTTCTTGGGGCATGTCTTGGCATAGTGCCCTGGTTCTTTGCAGTAGAAACATGTTACTCCGTCGGCGGGAGGCGCTTTTACGCCCCAGCCACCGGCGATTAAGTGCGGTTGGCACAGGCTGGCTGGCTGGCTTGGAACGGCGGGCGGCTAGTTGAGGACTTGAACTTGCCCGACTGGGTCTTGAAATTGCTGCCTTGAGGTCTGAACTTGTTCGTATGTGGAGGAGTGTTGCGAACCTTGTGAGAACCTCCAAAGTTGTTTCTCTGATCCGCCATCCTTCGTTTCCGGGTCTCCATCTCTATATGTTTGCCTTCCTGGCGAATGGCCTTGCTGACTAGCTGGTGGAAGTCAGTGTAGTCACCCGATATCAGCTGCACTGATATGTTATCATTTAGGCCCTCCATGAACCTTTCCTGCTTGGCTTCATCGGAGGCTACATCTTCTGGCGCATAGCGGGCCAGCTGGTTAAACTTCTGCACGTACTCATTGACGGTACAGCTCCCTTGACACAGGGCTCGAAACTCCTTTTTCTTCTTCAAGGCCATGATACCGGTGGGGATGTGAGCCTTGCGGAAACTTTGCTCGAACTCGTTCCATGTCACGGTCTGGGGGTTGGCATGTGAGGCCGTGAAGGTGTCCCACCATTCAGACGCCGGTCCATTTAGCTGATGGGAAGTGAACAGGACTCGCTCCCGATCGGTGCACTACAAAATATCCAGTGTTGTGGCTACAGACCAAACAGAGAGAGAGAGAGAGTATGGTAGTGGAGAGTTAGGTAAACAAATGACCTCTCGTCCCCCTAAGGCTTCGTCATGTACATACATATATCCCGAGGGAGTGTCTTTACAATAGTGCCCTTACACTAGAGTTTCTTCCTGAGATCATCTTGTTGTCGTACACGGGTTCATAACTTGCTAACAGGCTAGCTGGGCTTAGGTAGGGGCCACCCCTACAACATGAGCCTCTCATGGTGAAGGGCTTCATAGGCCGAAGCCATGCCGCTGAGCCCTTTGGCCCCCTCCATCCCTGCGGCCTGTGAGATGTGTGATATTGGCGAAGGTGAGGTGCTCCATGAGCGCGAAGACCGTCGAAGCGGGCTGAAGCGTTGATTGCGCGGTTCGACTCCGTCGATTCGCTGCGAAGTCTACTCGGCGTGTCTGTGTTGTCCCACATCCTGGTGAGTGCGCCGCGTGCGCGGTTTGCCCGTGGCGCATCATCGACCGTCGGTTGGCGTCTTTGTGACGGCGCGTGCCCGGCCAGTGGTAGCCTGTTGGCGATGTCACGGGTCCCTAACCAAGAAAAAGCGGTGGAAGCATGAAGGTCAAGGTGCGGAAATAGTACCTTGTACCAAAGCTAAGGAATGTGGGATCGATGGGTGGCTGGGCTGCCCAAAGCCTTTGAAGTGGGGGCATCTGTGCGCCGCGCGGCGCCGCAGTGCGTGGCGAGTATCTTTCGTAGGGGATGAAGCGAGGTTGGGCTCGGCCGGCCTGCGGAGTGGGGACCTCGCCGGCGCGGAGCGGAAGCTGCGTCGGAGGCGAAGGCGTGGTTGCCCGCCGGCCCGACCCGTTGCACTAGTGCTCTCTGTGACCTAGCATCCATACAAAGGCATAGGACACATCGAGTAAAGCGGTTGTGGTAAGAGTGAAGGGTATAATGTCGGCAAGCGCCGGGTTGTCGAGCAGTGAGTGGAAGGGCGCCCGGGCGTGGCGCGCGCGCGTCTGTTGCTGCTGCGATTACGTGGCGGCGGACACGGGCTGGTCCGCGGTGAAGGCCGGGAAGTCGCGAGCCTTCCCTCCACGAGGCCCACGGTATTGCGGGCGAAAAACTTTGTTTGGTGCGGGGCGGCCCAGCGGTCAATCGGTCGTTGTGCGCGCGTTGGAAAAGGCTGGGGCGATGCGACCGTCATACACATGGTTCGGTGAGGTACCGCGGGCGTTGCACGGTTGGTGCGGCGTGGGATGTCGGCGACCTTGCGACCGCGCGCGCTTCTGTTCGAAGGAGGCGAGACCGCGGCGAGCCATCCAGCGATCGATTACACTTCGATCGTGGCGGGGCGAACCGCGGCTCCCGCGATTGCCCTCGATGGCGGGGCGAAGGGCTGTATAAAGGTGCGTTCTTGGCGCCGCGGCGTGCATCCGTCGCGCTCACCCGGTTGGTTGTTCGCGTTGCTGCGCGAAATCCACTCGCCTCTGCTCCGGCAATCCGTCGTGCGGAAGAAGGATGGCAAGCTACGGAGATTCCGGCCGCCCGGCTTAGTGGCGCGTCGTCGGGCGGGCGCGGCTCGGCGCCGCTGGCGGAATACCGATGGCGGCTCGTAAACGCGCGAACCGGAAGGTGTACAACGGCCGTGTAGCGCGCAAAGGCGGTGCTCGCGGTGCTAGGCGAAGCCATGCCACGAGAGGCGATCAAAGCTCTCTGCGGAGAAGAAGATAGATGACGTTACGGGCTCGCTTTGCCGCGCGGCGAAATGGAGCCTCATCCGAGTCGAGGCGTTGTCTTCGCGCATTCTTGGCGGGACTCGGATCCGTCGGCGCTCTTTGTCGGTGAGGTCTTGAAGGCTTATGGATTGGGTGGCGCGGTGACCCGAATGCAATAGTCCGCTTGGCGGTGTTCGCTGGGCAATCAGAGTGGAAGCGGTCATCCCGCGAGCTTATTCGCCCTTCTTCATGATGCGCTCTGTCAGCAAAGAGAGTCGGAGGAGGCGCTATCAATTTTGGCGGCGTCCGCCGTGTTGCGGTCGGGCTACGCTCATCGGTCCCGCTCGCGGCGAATGAGAAGTGGGAGGGTGGATGCGGCGGTGCTTCTACTACGCGTGACACGACCAGCAATCGTAATGCGGTCGGCCGATAGCTTTATTGCTGCACAGGGCTAAAGCGGTGGCGAGATCGATGGCGGTGCGGAGGCTTGGCGGCGTGACCCTTGATTCAACATCGCGCGATCTTGCCGAAGAATTTACCATATGCGGGTGTGTCTCGCTCTCGGCTGTGGAAATATGGGCGGCGTGATCGCGCGGAGGATGGCGTCCGCCCCTCGGTGTTGTCATTGCATCAGCCACCGGTGTGCGGTGCTTTACGCTGCGGGGCCGAGCGCGCCGTCGATGCCTTCTTGGGAGTCGTTACGTGGAAAGAGTACACCACGTGCGAAATCGCAACCAGGCTGCGAGGCTAGGCGGATAAACCGGGTGTGCAAGGTCTAGGCCTCGCGTGCCCGGCGCCCGATGCCGTCACGGGAGTTCACCCGTCGTCGTGATAGTGCCGGCGAGCGGCGTCTCCCAGCAAAGGTCGGTCGAGCTGCTATTCGACCCATCCGCGGCTTAGCGGCGAGGCGGCGATCGGATGGCGTGTCGGGTGGTTCGAGCATGGCGGCGGAGGTCGCGTTGCGGCAGCGAGGACCTAGGTGGCGGCGGGCCTTGGCGATGGCGCCGTTGAGGCGGCGCCTTATCGCCGTGCCGATCGGCGAGACTGCCTCGTGCCACCGTCGCGTGGTGGCTGCCATAAGCCTTCCGCGGCGCCCGAGCTGGTGACAAGCTGGAGCGGCGGAGCACTCGTCGTCGTCACCTCTGCGGCGCCGCGGACCTACCGCTTGCTCGGAAGGTGTAAATCTGGAAGCGGTCGAGGTGCATCCTCGGCTCTCGGCGGCGAAGGCTGCGTGGGTGCACTACGCCTTGCGGGCGGGCAATTCTATGTGGCGGGCGCGGTCGGCGGGGCACGAGATCGGCCGCGAGCCACCCGGCGAGGAGGGTTATTGCTTCGGCGGGAGGCGGGCGACACCTCCCACGCCATAGTGGGGTGGCGAAAGGTAAGCGTAATTCCTTTTCTCCCGTGACTTCGCAGCTCTCTCCGATTTGTTCGCTCATGCGTCGTCAGCGTCGGGAGAAATCGCCGGCGTGGGCAAGGATCGGCGGCGGTGGTGTCTGCGAGTCGGCGGTGGCGTTGCGCGCGCGGCAGCGGGCGCTGATGCTGCCCGCGAGGCCCGCGCGGCTCACCGTATCGACCGTGCCACAAGCGGGCGCTCCGTGCCCTCCGCGGAGCAGCGGAATCTGCGGTGACGGTAGGCTGGATCGGTGGCGCTTCTCGTCATGCGGGGCTGCTGCGCTCGCATTGGGCGCGCGAGGATGAAGGTAAGCTCTGAGCACGCCATTGACATCACCTACCACGTGCATGCTAAGCGGCCATGCCCATACATTTGTTAAGCGGTCGCCATCGGTCGAGCTACGGATGAGCGCATCCGCGAGCGGCTGGCGGAGGGCGACCGTCTTTGCCGGCGAGGCTCATGCCGGAAGGGCGGCGCATCGTGTGTTGGAGGTGGAAGTTCGCGGCGGCGGCGGCGCTGGCGTCTTGCGAAGAAGGCTAACGTCTTTGCGGCGGAGGATCGTGCCGCTTGCTTGGGCGAATCAATGTGTTTGGAGGAGAGGGCCCGGCTTACCATGGCCACGGAGGAGAAGGGCGGGCTCGGCGGCGCATCGCGGCGGCAGGAGGGCCATGGGGTCTTTGGAGGAGGCCTGCGGGACCTTTCGTCGTCGTCGGACCTCACCCACGGCCCGCGGGCGTGAGGCGATCGTTGGCGTGGATTGAGGAGGGCTCGAGATTGGCGCTTCGCGGTGCGAAATCTTCGGTGATCACTGCGGCTATGCCAGCGCGTGCCTTGCCTTTGCCACGCTCCACGCCCGAGGGTGCGGGCACGTGGAGGAGCTGGCGCTCGAGCGAGTGCTCGGCCGGGCGGGGTATGGATCGCGCGATCCGCACCACCATGCCGGTGTGCGAGCTTCTACGAGGATCTGGCGCCACTTTGGAGAGGAAGCAGCCAAAGTGTTGTTGCGGCGGACGCTATACCGGGAAGGCAACTTCCTGGAGTGGCTGGAGGAGGCTCGTCGGCGCACCGAAGATGATGCCGACTCTTAGTGTCATTCGGGAGCTGGTGGTTGTGATGTAACTTTTGCTTTTACTGTTGTTTTCTTTTGCTTGCTAACGGAAAAGACCATTGTGTCAATCTTGCTGGCGCATGCTGCTTATGCGATTGATTGTTAACACGACGACGGAGGTTGGCACCTAGTTGGAGTAGACGCGATCGCGCTCCGTCCCCTACCCTTCGAAGTGGTGGCAGCGGGGCTGGCGCCTAGTTGGAGTAGACGCGATCGCACTCCGTCCCCTACCCTTCGAAGCGGTGGCAGGGGCACTGGCGCCTAGTTGGAGTAGACGCGATTGTGCTCCGTCCCTACCGCTTGAAGCGGTGGCGTGGGTGGCGCCTGGTTGGAGTAGACACGATCGTGCTCGTCCCTACCCTTGAGCGATGGCGGTGGGGCTGGCACCTAGTTGGAGAATCGCGCCGTCCCTACCCTTGAGCGGTGGCGGGGGCTGGTGCCTGGTTAGAGTAGAGCGCGATCGCGGAGAATGCGCCGCGGCGTGCGGGGCGTCCGCGTCTGGTTTATGCCGAGCATCGTGGGACTATCAACCACGGCAGTTGGGCTCGGAGAATGCGCCAGCAGCGTGCGCGGGACATCGCGTCTTTTAACTTCGATGAAGTGCGTGGGAAAGCGTCCACGTCTAGTTTATACTCGGGCATCGTGGGACTATCAACCACGGCTTAGTTGGGCTCGGAGAATGCATGCGCGTGCGTGGGACATCGGCGTCTTGTTTAGACTTCGATGAGAGTGCGTGGGAAGCGTCCACGTCTAGTTTATACTCCGGAGCATGCGTGGGACTATCAACCATGGCTTAGTTAGGCTCCGGAGGGTACGCCAACGCGTGCGCGGGACATCCGCATCTTGTTTAGACTCAGTAAAGTGCGCAGGGAAAACATCCGCGTCTTATTTATACTCTGTAGAGTGCGCGCAAGGGCGTCCCCCCGCTGCGTCTTATTTATACTCCGTAAAGTGCGTGCGGAGGCGGACCTCGACGCTACATCTTATTTAAACTCCGTAGAGTGCGTGCGAAGGCGGACCTCGACGCTACGTCTTATTTATACTCCGTAGAGTGCGTGCGGAGGCGGACCTCGACGCTACGTCTTATTTATACTCCGTAGAGTGCGTGCAGAGGCAGACCTCCGTGGAGTGCGTGTGCGGAGGTGAGTCTCTATGCCTACATGTGCGGAGGTGAGTCTCCATGTGGTGCGCGTGCGGAGGTGAGTCTCCGTGTTGTGCGTGGGAACATCAACCACATCTTTATACTCCGAATGCAGCGCGGTGACAACACCGGCGTGTGCGAGAATCCAGCGTCTTGTTTATACTCGGTAGAGTGCGCGGGAAAACATCCGCGTCTTATTTATACTCAGTGGAGTGCGTGCGGCGAGCCTCCGCACATTTTGGATGAGGGCATGAATAGCCTGCAAGCGGCGAACTTTATTAAATTCTCGTTTGCTTGGGTGAGCGAGTACAAGAAATCAGGGACTAACCGTTGGACCGGTTGCCGCGAGACGGCCCTTATTGGTTTAGATATAATACCTCTGCAACCTGTCCGCATTCCATGTGTGGCGGAGCGTCTGCCCTTCCAGCGTGGTGAGGTGATAAGCTCCTCGCTGCAGTGCTACTGCGACAATGTACAGGCCTTCCCACTTGGACTCTAGCTTGCTGACCGTGTCCGCGCGAAGCGCCCTCCTTAGGACAAGGTCCCCCGGCTGGAATGCTCGCGGATACACGGAATGGCTCTGGCTGCGGGCCATTTGGCGGGCGTACTTGGCGACGTGTTGGGTGGCCTTGACGTGCTCTCTGTCGAGAAGGTCCAGGGACAACAGGCGCTCTTCATCTGGTGCCTGGGTGAGGACCCTTCGTGAGCTAGTCTTGATCTCTTCGGGCGTCATTGCCTCATCATCGAAGAGGAGTTTGAACGGCGTGAATCCCGTCGGACGTGTCGCTGTTGTGCGGAGCGACCAGAGGACGTTGTGGAGCTCGCCGGGCCACTTGCCTTTTGGTAGCCTGACAAGACATTTTTTGATTCCGGCGGAGATGGCGTCGTTCGCCCGCTCGACCGCTCCATTAGACTGTGGGTGTCCGACCGAGGTGAACCGAAGTATGATGTCCATGTCGTCGCAGAACTCCACTGAATGGAGCGGTCGAGCTGCGGACCATTATCGGCGATGATCTCCTTGGGCACTCGAGCGGCATATGATGTTACGCCAAAGGAAGCGCGCATGGTGTCGAGGTGATCTTGGCGGCGCCACGACCTCGGCCACTGGAAAAATATTCCAGCGACCATGATGAGCGTAAATCTCCGGGGGCTCGGCGGAGGTCCGACCACGTCGATGCCCACCGTGCCGCGGCCATACGAGGATGGGGTTGAGGCGGTGGGGTCTATGAATTACCGCCCCATCCATTGGCGGCCTTGACACGGCGCACGGTTCTTGGGTGTCGGCGGCGGTTGGCGATGAAGCCACGCCTAAAGGCCTTGCCCGGCCAGCGACCTTGGCGCCAAATGTGAGCCGCAAAGGCCGCGTGGATTTCCGCGAAAGGTTACGTCGCCGGCGCGTGAGAGCACCGTAGGGCGGTGCGCGAACTCCTCTTTTGTAGAGCACTCCGTCGAGGCTGGAAGAGATCGGCGCGGCTTTGTGGCGGCGAAGGTCGATGGGGTCCTTAGGCTCGGCGATGCCCTGTAAGAAGGCGTGAATTGGCTCTCGCCATTCGCCCTGATGGACGATCTGGTGGACTAGGGCAGCGTCGCGATTGTCTGCGCGATGGCGTCGCGTGCGGACCTCGTGAATCGCCGGGGATGGGGAGTTGTTGGCTGGTGGCCTTTGCAAGAATGTCCGCTTGCTCGTTTTCTGCTCGGGGATGGCCTTGACCATGACACCGAAATCTGCTCCTTGGCTCGGACGGCGCCAGTGCCAGCGGTCGGGGTCCTTGGCAGTAAGACTTGTCGACTTGCCCGCCACGGCAGGAGTCCGTGCGGACGAGACTCACCGCGCCCCGAGCTTTGAGCTTTGCTAGGCGAAGAGTAGCGCCTCGTACTCCAGATGTTTTGGTGGCGGAAATGCGGCGCGCGAGTATAACAGTGGTGTCGCTCTGGCGTAGTGACCACCGCCCCCACGCCATGGCCCAGCGCGATCTGCGCCGTCGGTGTCGGCGTCCATGCGGGTCCTCTGCTGCTCGGCGTCTTTGGACCGGCGGGGTCCACTCGCGAGAATCCGCAGGATTTGGGACTTGATTGCTGTGTGTCTGAAGTATATGCGGAGGAGCGAGGGCGGCACGGTGATTGGGTGGGCGAGTAAGTAATGTGAACTTTCTCAAGGCCATGACTAGGGCATAAGCCAACTTCTCAAGCTCCGTGTACGCGTCTTGGCGCCTTGGAGGCCGAGACAAAGTAGGCGGCGTTGGTGAGCGCCCTCCTCAAAACGAGGGCGGCGGCGATGGTCGCGCGGGCGGCAAGGTAAAGTAAAGGAGCCTCGGTGCGGGCGACCAGTGTGGTAGGCTTGCAGGTGCTTCTTGAGGTCGTCGAAGCTGGCGCGATCGGCGTCCCATGAAACCGTCGCGACCACGCGGGTTACGAAGAAGAGCGGACGCGCTCCGCTGCCACTGGACAAAAAGCGGCTCAGTGCGACCATGCGGCCGACGAGCCTTTGGACCTCCCGTGTCGTTTTGGGCGGTTCCATGGCAAGGATTGCGTCGACTTTGTCGGGGTTGGCTTGGATACCACGCCCGACACCAAGCCCAAAAGCTTGCCGCGTACACAGAACACGCGCTTGTCGGGTTGAGCTTGATGCCGCCTTAGGAGATTGTCGAAGGTCTCTTGGAGATCGTGGCGTGAGATGCTAATTGCTTGGTTTTGTGACTCGTCATCAGCGTGCGCCTCGATATTCCTCCCTAGGTGGGAGGCGGCCCAGCGCAATGAGGCGGGTGAAAGTTGCGCGGCATTCTTGAGCGAAGGGCATTACGACAAGCGGTATGTTCCTATCGGATGATAAAGCTGGTTTGTCTTCGTCATCCTTGGCCATGTAGATTTGATGATAACGGAATAAGTGTCCAAGAAGCTCATGAGTTCGCGTGCGGCGTGGCGTCGACTAGGCTGGTCGGCGCGGGGAGAGATAGTCATCCGCCGGGCACGCCTTGTTGAGGCGGTGAAATCGACACACATGCGCTAAACACGGCGGCTTTCTTCACTAGCCGGATTGGCGAGCCAATCCAGTGTTGAACCGCGAATAGCGCCCGGCGTCGGGAGCTTCACCACTTCCACCTTGGCGCTGCTGCCGGTCCGCGGACATGCGTCGAAGCCTTTGCTTGGCCGGCTGCGTCTGACGGACGCGAGTTGTGTTCGATGAGGAAGCGATCCACACCTTTGATGTCCTCGGGGACCACGCGAAGACATCTCGTTGTTCGGAGAACTTGGAGGAGCTCTTGCTCCATCTCAGAAAGCGCCGCCTATGGAGCGGCTCGGCCGTCGGCACGGAGGACCCTCTTGACCGCCCTCGGTCGAGGCTTAGAGTCGACCCTAGGGCGGATGGTATGTCGCCTTAGGCTTGCACTGCGGCGTGCACCCTCGGCGGGGACTTGTGAACTTTATCGTCGGCGAGGTCTGGTCGCGAAGATAGTGATGGCGCCTCACGGCCGGGAGCTTGAGCGCGAAGCCATGATGTGGGACCGCCCGAAGAGATTAGGGCGGCGGCGGCGAATGGCATTATGCGGGCTTAGGGTGTCCGCGGCGTCAAAGCAGCGCCCTCGATCTGATATTATCACCTTGAAAGGAGACTTGGAGTGTGCTTGGCTAATGTACGCAGGGATTGGCGCGAGGCCTATAATGGGGTCCTCGATGGTTGCAATCGGCGGTGAGGATTCCCATGTGGACGAGGGCCTCGCGAAACACATTCGCCGAGCTGCCTCCGTCGATGAGGGCGCACCGGACATCGCATCCCGCAATGTTGGCCGGACAAGCGGGGTCGTGGTGAAACTCCACTCCCGGGCATCGGCGAGCGCGAAGTGCCTTGGCCTGAGCTACTCCGGTATGGCTGCTGCGGGGCTCGGCGATGAACCTCACGGAGATGGCGTTGGCGGCTTGAACTGCGGGCGCTTGCTGCGGAGTCTTGTGGGCGGGCCCCGCGCGGCGGCCATCGGGATGTGCGGCTCGAAGCCTCTTGCATGGCTCGCCGCGATGTCGCGAATCCGCCAGCTCGGCTGGGGCGCATGGAGCGCCGGCGAGATCTTTGTCTTGTGGCGTAGTCAAAATGGCGGCACACTTATCGCGCTATCTTGGCAGTGCGACCACCGCCGCGCCGCCGGTTATCCACCATCGGTGTGGTAGGCGGCGAGGTTGGAGTCGGCAATTGCGTCGGCGAGGCGAGTTGGAGGCGGCAGCTGCGTCGGCGAAGCGGGGTTGGAGTCGGCGGCGCATCGTGAGTGTTAGCGTTCACTCTTATGGCGCCAATGCCGACACCGTAGTGCGGCGTTGGCGCGAGTGCCGCCTCGCGACCCCTTCGTCCTCGCCGCCCGGCGATGTTGGTGCCATCCTTCTTGAGTCTTCTTGCTTCCGTCGTCCCCACGGACGGCGCCAATGTTGTGACTACGGACCAAGCAGAGAGAAAGTATGGTAGTGGAGAGTTAGGTGAACAAATGACCTCTCGTCCCCGAGGCCGTCATGTACATACATATATCCAGAGTGTCTTTACAATAGTGCCCTTACACTCGAGTATTCTTCCGAGATCATCTTGTTGTCGTGCAGGTTCATAACTTCGCTACTTGAGCTAGTTAGGCTTAGGTGGGGGCCACCCCTACAACATCCAGCTTCTTGCCAATCAACTTGAGCCAGTCGTCGGCGTCCATGGGTTCAGCACTGCCGGCAAAAGTTGGTGGCTTGATCCTTAGGAACTCCGAAAGCCGATTGGGAGGTGCTTGGGCAGGTTGATGATGAGCATAAGGAGCGGGGTTGTTGATGGTGATGAGGGATGGCTGGCCTTGAGCCCATAACGGAAGACTGGCCCAAGGCCCATGATGGGAGATGTGGAGGTATGAGGATGCAAGCCGCCGCCATATATATGTTGATGCCTGCACGGACGGACGGGAGGGAGATTTTGGAATTCCACTACATGACGAGAGAACCATGGAGATGAACTTTGTACACCAACCTTGAAATTTTTGTTAGCTATTCAATCCAATAGAAAGTTTGCGAGTTCTTGCAATTTGAGATCGTTTAACCTTTCCGCTGGGAATTGGGAGCGCGATAGGGCTTCGCTTGGTGGTCGTGAAGTTCGGCGCGTGTGTTCTTGCGAATTAAAGAGCGTTTGTTCTTGCATTGGCAACGAAGGATCGCTACGATTCAAGAGAGGGCACATGAGTATCTAATCCTACGTCGAGAAGATTGGGCGACCCCGTATCATCTTGGTATCAGAGCGTGGTTAGCTCGGTAGGATTCTTTAACCTTGTTTTAGATTGATTTATTTCTTTCCTATAGTCCATTAAACCGAAAATTGTCACAAAAAAATCCAAACCCTAGTTTTTGCATCTGTTAATTTTGTGAGTTTTGTTAGGTTTTAATCCATTAGAATTTTTGTTAGGTGCTGATCGTTCGTGATCCTTCGTGTAACTTAATCATTGTGTTACTTTTAAACCTTAAAATTCGTTAGGTTTGAACTCCTCAAATCTAGCACAAAAAAAACCGATTTGTTGATTGCTATAGTACTCGCGCCGCATTGCTCTGATTGCGCGCGGCTACTCTGATACCTCGGTTTGCTCTGATGCTGCGTGTAGCTTTGCTCTGATACCTCGGTTTGCTCTGATGCGCGCTGCTACGATCTGTGATCTATTCTGATAATTTCAGGATTTCATATAGTTCGCGTCGAGCTATAGTGCGCCAAAAAAATCTTGTTGATATTTTTTTCATCAATTGAGACTAGCTGTTGAATATTGCATTAAGGGCTGCTCTTGAGTATTTTACACCTTACTGAATATTTGTGACCTGTGCAAAATCAAAAGGAACAGTTAATCCTAGTTCGGCCTTTAAAAAAGCAAAAAAAAGGACAGCCGTTAAAAAAAAGAAGAAGAAAAAGAGAAAGAAAAGCAACGGCGTGAGCAAAAAAAAAAAGAAGAAAAGAAAGAAAGAAAAGAAAGTGAACTTTGGAAGAATTAGGATTAGCCAATTCTAGTCATAATTTTCAGATTGTGTAATTTAATTTCTTGAGCAATCTTGTGCCCTTACCTTCATATAATTGCAATTAGCTAGCGTCTCTCTAGTAGTTGATGCAAAGCGAGCTAATATTGCCTGATTGTTTCTTTTAGCTCATTCCTTTGTTTGCATTAATTCACATTGATCTTTGCGTATGCGTTCATACACTTCACTTAAACTTATTGGATCAGCACAGGCAAAGTATTCTAGCTTGGATTATTACTTAACTTTACAACATCAAGAATTTCAGATTGCTAGGATATACACTTCCATACCAAGCTCCACTAAATAACCGTTGTTGTGCGATTGTGAACACTCTTATATTAAGCAGTCATCACGTTGCCATTGAAGCTTCTACCAAGTGTAAATTTTTATTGACCTTAATTCACTTTGAAAAGGTGAGAACTTTACTTTAGCAAGAAAGAGAGTGAGATTGAGTGATTTACACTAATGCCCCATATATTTTGTTATTGCTTCGTGTTTTCTTTGTACAATCTAACCATGTCAGGTGGAGAAGATAACTATGGAGAGGAGCATGAAGTTGATCTTAATGCCCCGGTGACTCGCTTTCAACATCAGGCAATGAGAAGTACATTGCAACAAGAATTTGTAGCTGGCACTACCGCAATGGGAGAACAAATCAAAGCAGATATCACGGGGTCTTCGCGCTGAACTCAAGCGGATATGCGGGATCTTAGCATTGAGCTTAATCAGCAGATGAGCGTGTTGCGTGGGAACATTGTGAGCGGCGTTTCACGAGCGCCGGGCACAACTGAAGAAAATGCTCATCTTGGGGCGCCCTTCCTCCACGAGATGAAAGAGTGGCCGCTGCCCGAGGTGGTCAAGAAGGCCAACAAATGCGAGACCGCGTGGTGGCAAATGCCGTTCGTCCACCCCCACCTAGGAGAGGTGAAGGGGCCGGCTTCCATGGTCCGGGGAGGGGCCATGGACATGGAGGCTGTGGAGGAGCACATCGCGGCGATGGCGACTTTCTTCACCACGGCGATGGTTACCGCCACACGTAACCACTACGGCGATAGTCGACCAAATGAGGAGAGGTTTGGTAAGCTCAAATTTACTATGCTAATATTTTCAAGTACCCATGATCCTGAGGATTACCTCACTTGGGAGCTCAAGGTAGACAAAGTGTTTCGCCTACACAATTACTCCAAAGAGAAGAAAATCCATATGGCGGGACTTGAATTTCACGATTATGCACTCATATGGTGGGAACAAGTTTAAAATCAAAGGAGAGATCACGCAGAGCCTCCCATCACTACATAGGAAGAGATGAAGTACCACATGAGAGTAAGGTTTATTCCCAAACATTATAAACGTGATTTATTTGATAAATTGTAGCAAATGAAGTAAGGAACTCTCACAGTGGAGGAGTACTATAAGGAGATGGAAATGGCCATGATTCGAGCTAATGTATATGAGTAAGAAGAGCAAACAATGGCGCGATTCCTTACTGGTTTGCACCCTTCCATCAAGCGCATCACCGAATTTCAGCTTTACAATAATATGGTGGAGTTGGTACATCAAGCAACCAAAGCTGAGAGATAAGTGCAACTTGATATGAGAGCAACAAGAACATCATCCTACATGCCCCGTTCAGCACCTACAGAAGGTAAACCCACACCCCATTTCAATTCTTTTAAAGATAATCAATCTAGTGGAAGTTTTGCTCCTAGTACACGTGTTGCACCAAGCGGGAAGAATGCTACAACACCAACTGCTAAGAATAGTTCTGCACCTTCGCCTTCATCTTCAGTAGGCTCTACAGGAAGGAGTAGTGGTATCCAATGCTTTAAATGTCTTGGACGAGGTCATATGCAAAAAGATTGTTCAAATAACAAGGTTATGTTGCTATTGGAAAATGGTGAATATGACTCTACTAGCGAGGAGGAAGGTGATACTTTTGCTGATTTTGGAAGATTTGGTGACATACATAAGGAAGGACAAGGGGAGGAGGTGAATGAAGATGGTGTTTGTGACCCCGAGGCTGGTCTTATACTTGTGTGTACACCGACAGTGTTGAGTGTGCAAGCAAAATTAAATCATGAACAACGCTGCAATTTTTTCCAAACATGGGCTCAGGTGAGTAAGGATGGTAAGTGTTGCAAAGTTATTATTGATGGTGGAAGTTGCCACAATTTAGCTCGCAAAGAGCTTTGTTCTAAACTTGGATTGAAATATAAGAAACACCTGCATACATATCAAATTCAATGGTTAAACAATAATGGTTCAATGAATGTTGGATATACAGTTGATGTTAGCTTTCAGATTGGTTCTTATCATGATACTATAGAATGTGATGTTGTATTTATGGAAGTATGTCATTTGTTATTAGGTAGACCATGGCAATATGATCGTTCTATAATTCATGATGGAAGAACTAATCAATACAAGTTCATGTAGAATAATAAAGAAATAGTGCTACGACCATTAACTCCTTCTCAAATTATATATGATAACATGCAAAGGTTGTAGTGAAAGTGGAGAATGAGAAGAGAAGGAGCAGCAGAGTGTGATTTCACAGAAGGTGAGTGAGAATCACAAGCTAAAATTGAGTGGAAAAAGAAAGGATGAGGGAGAGAAAAAGTTAGTCATGATAGCCACTAAATCTGATTTGAGAGAGATGAGAGATGAGTCCACCATAGAACATTTGGTGTTACTCTATAAAGATGTTTTGCTTTCTACTAATGACTTAACCTCTCTTCCTAGTGTAGTTTCTCAAGTGTTACAGGCTTATGAAGGCGTCTTTCGGAGGAAGTACCCTGGTCTTCCACCCATCGAGAATCGAACATCAAATTAATTTGGTACCTGGGCTCCACTTCCCAACCGGCGCCGTCGCACCAATCGGGGAGAGACAAAGGAAATTCAACGATAAGTGCAAGCACTCATGGAAAAAGGGCGTCTGAGTCGAGGACAACTCCTTTTCAAGAGGGAGGATGATGAGGGCGGCTGGCCTTGGCGTATGACGGAAGGCGGCCCAAGGCCCATGATGGGAGGCGTGGAGGTATAAGGATGCAAGCCGCGCCATATATATGTTTATGCACTGCAGACGGACGGGAGGAGATTATGGAATTCCACTACGTGTGAGAGAACCATGGAGATGAACTTTGTACACCAACCTTGAAATTTTTGTTAGCTATTCAATCCAATAGAAAGTGTGAGTCCTTGCAATTTGAGATCGTTCAACCTTTCCATTGGGTTGGGGCGCGATAGGGCTTAGCTTGGTGGTCGTGAAGTCCAGCGCGTGTGTTCTTGCGAATTAAAGAGCGTTTGTTCTTGCATTGGCAGAGAGAGATCGCTACGATTCAAGAGAGGCACGTGAGTATCTAATTCTCGTCGAGAAGATCGGGCGACCACGTATCGGATGGGTATCGGATGGTGCAGGCTAACAGTTGGATCAGCGATTCTAGTTAACCATCAAGCCAGGCCCAATCTTGTCTGCATTGTCGGCGGAGCGGAGGAATGGGCGGTGGCTCCCTTGAGCTCGGGGTTGGCATTGTCACCGGGGTTCCTCCTCGTGTTCCGTGTGGACCGTGAAGTTCATCTCTTGTCTTTAATTATCCTTTTCTTCTTTAATATCTTTTGCGTGATATGAGGCGAGCGATCATCTTGTCATGTTCAGTTAAATATATTATTCAATTTGAGGCTGGAAAGAGTTATTGAGCCGCATCAAACATTGCCCATCACAGTGTGTGATGGTCAGTGAACTCATTCCAAACTAAATATAATGTTGTTATTCATAAGAATAGAATACTACCTCATGTCATTAAATGGTGCATTCTTAGGTTTGTCGATGGCAAAGCAATGGAGACATAAAATAAAGAGGAAAACCACATTAGGTGTCAAAGACATGAAGGAAGAAAGCTCATTCAGTGGGAGAGCAAAAGGGAGAAGACCAAGGACTTAAACTACAAGTTTTGGATAAGATTATTCAGCCAAATTCGTACCTCCCACAAGGCCAATTGGATTCAAACTCGGATTCAACTCAGAATTCAATTCGGATTCGGTTCGGGACAGCCTGACAGGCACTTACTAAAAAGGTCATAACTTTCACAAACGGAGTCCGATTTGGGTGTTCTTGTACTCCTTGGAAAGATATTTTCAAGGGCTACGCAATGGATCTGGTCCCAGCATCAAATTCATCACGGATCAAAAGTTATGGCCAAAACAATGTGACGGCTGTAAAATCTAGTTTCCTTTTTGAGAGAGTTCGTATCTAAAACCATATAGGGTTGAGTTGTACTAGGTTTGTGGACTCTATGGACGTCCCAAGGTCCTATATAAGCCATGTATTGGCAGCCTAAGGGCTCAGACCACCTTTGAGAATAATCAATCTATTGAACTTTGTTCGAGTTTATCATTGTTGCTGAAATTCCGTGAGGGAATTAGGAGTGTTCTTCAATCAAGATCGTTCAGCCTTTCCGCTGGGAATTGGGTGCACGATAGATCTTCGCTTGGTGGTCGGCGAAATCGACGCGAGTGTGTTTTGGCGGATTAAAGAGTGTTCGTCCCTTGCATTGGCATTGGAGGATCATTGCGATTCAACAAGACTCCGCGAGTATCCATCCTACGTCGAGAAGATCGGGCGACCCCGTATCATCTGGTATCAGAGCGCGGTTTACTCGGTAGGATCTTATCCCTTTACTTTTAGATTGATTTATTTCTGTCCTATAGTCCAATAAACCGAAAATTGCAACAAAAAAATCCAAACCCTAGTTTCGCATCTGTTATTTTCGTGAGTTTTATTAAGTTTTGATCCATTAGAAATTTTGTTTACGTGCTGATCTTAGTGTCCTTTTGCGTTGCTTAATCGTTGTTATTTTGAACCCTTGAAAATCCGCTAGTTGATCTTTCAATTAGCATCCAAAAAAAAGTAGATTCAATTTACTTTTTGAAACCTTGTTCTTGCTGTCCACATAAGATCTTTGTGCATCTTGAAAGAATATCACATCCGAATATATCTGGGTTTCCTTTTTCTTGATTGATTTGGCCACAAGAATCTTAGTTGCACATATTCAGATCTTCACTTAAATCCTTTGAACCTTGAGACTAGTCTTTGATAATTGCTTTAGGGCTGTTCTAGAATTATCTACACATTGCTGAACAACTTTGGACTTACGAACAATTAAACCTAGTTCGGCCTTGAGTATAAAAAAAGAGCCAAAAAAAAAGAAGACAGCCAATTGAAAAAAAAGAGAGCCACGGCTTGAGCAAAAAAAAAAAGAAAGAAAAAAGCATTGGCCGAATTTGGGTGAGTTAATCTTAGTCCATAAATTCAGATTGTGTATTTAATTTCTTTGGACAATCTTGTGCCCTCAAATTCATATTATTGCAATTGGCTAGCGTCTCTCCTAGTACTTGGTGCAAAACGAGCTAATATTCCCGATTGTTTCCTTTAGCTCATTCCTTTTGTTTGCATTGAGTCACATTGATCATTGCGTGTGCGTTCATATACTTCACTTATATCATTTGGATCGGCACATAGGCAATATTTTCTAGCTTGGATTATTACTTAATTCAACAACATCGTGAAATTCAGATTGTGTAGGATAAACACTTTCATACCAAGCTCCCTAAATATCCTTTGCCGTGCAATTGTGGGTCACTTTTAAATCCTCTTGATCATCACTTGCTATTGTAGCCACCACCAAGTGTAAGTTTCTTTTGGCCTCAATTCACTTGGAAGGTAAGAACTTTACTTGGTGAGGAAAAAGTGAGATAGAGTGAACTCCACATATCGAATATATGTTGTGGTATTTGTGCGTTCTTTGTACCACTAATCATGACAGTGGATACGATAATATGGAAGAAAGCATACCCGGTGGATCGTTTTCAATTCCACACTTTGAGGAACTTTGCGCAATGAGTTTACCACCACTTCTTCCACCTTGAAAGCGCAACTCAAGACCAAGATGAACAATTTCGCACAAGATATGCGCATTGAATTCAATCATCAAATGAAAGTGTTACGCTCGAACATCGTGAATGATGTTATACGGGCACTTCATCCACAACAAGTCGAAGATAGCTTTAATTCTTTCTATGGCAGTGAAGATCCAGAGGAGTATCTTGAGTGGGAATGGCGAATGGAGAAAGTATTTAGATTTCAAAAGCTTCCCAAAGACCAAGAGGTGATGTGTGCCACTAGAGAATTTGAAGATTATGCTTATAGTTGGTGGCATCAACAATCTGGAAACGAATTCATTAAATCTTGGTCAGATTTGAAGGCACTCATGAGGAGAGAATTTGTGCCACCCTATTATGCACAGGGATTGCTTCGCTATTTGGAGAGTATCACACAAGGGACTAATACAGTGCAAGAATATTATTTTGAGCTACAAGATGCATTACGTCGAGCCGGTGTCATTAGTGAACTACAAAAGAAGACATACTTCAAAAGAGGATTGAATTCTAAGATTGCCGCTACACTTCAACATAAATATTTTGGTAGTGTGCAAGATCTTGTGAATTGTGCTATTCAAGAGGAGAAGAGACTTATGGAGAGACGTACACCACAGTTTTCTCCCAGTCCATACTTCAATTCTGCTGCCTCTACTAGTGTGACACATGAGAAGATGACCGAGCATGGGACTTTCCCTTCGGTCAAGGAGATATATAGTATTCCAAAACTACATATAGCTCCTAAGATACACCACAACCTATGTGAGGATGAGAGCCACATAGCCAAATTGAGTGAGAGTGATAAAAAGACTGAGCTGTGTGATTCCACCATATGTGAGGTTGAGAGCATCCAAATTGAGAGTGTGAGAGAGACATCAAAAGAAAAGAGAGAAGTAGAAGATAGACAAAGTGAGGATGCATCTGAAACTAACACATTAATATCTACTTCTAGTGTTGTTTCTCACATTGTGCAGGTTGACATTAAAGATGAAGAATTGAACATTCAACAACCGGCACCTTTGAAGCCAAATGAGGAGAGATAACCACGGGAAGGGATAAAGTGCTTGCTGCCCGTGGGTACATCCTAATAATTTTAAACACCCAGCACCTACATCATTTGAGGAGGACGATAAAGGTAACACTATTGGTGCTGAATTTAATTGTGCAAAGGTGAGTAATTGTGAGAACTCATATGATCAACCAACAATTCCATGTTCTGAAATTTCTTTGCTCAATTTACATAATGTGGAATTGATTACTCATAAGGAAGTTCTTACTAGAATATCTCCTAATGATTCTTTGTGCTATATTATGTTTGATGATCCTAGAGAGCTATCTAGTGTGATTTATAATGTTGCTGAAATTTCAAGTTCAAAATCACTAATTAGTACCTATGCCTACACATATAAGTTCAATTTGATTGGAGATTATGGTATAGATAACAAATTTTATGTTCACAGATTTTGCATTACATGTGATAAGCTTAGAGAATTGAAATCGCATATTATGGATAAACAATCTTTTATGCTATGTTATGATCACAATGAGATCAATTTCAACAATTGCACGTACTGTTTACAAAGATTTCATAAGTCTACTTGTTCAATCTATAATGTACAACCATGTAAAAATAATCAGTAAGCGCAGATTGAAGCATGGAGGCTGCTCAAAATTTTCTTTCCTATGTATGAACAAATAAATCTGATTTTCCCCATCAATGATTTGTCTATAGAAAAGTCGAGGATGACTTTCTTTTATGGGAAGGAGAATGATGTGAAAAACAATATCGCAATGCATGCATATTTTGGTTGCTACTATATTCATCGGTTTATGCAAAATAATGAAAATGGCACAACAATTGACTCTTACATATACCATGCGTATGTGTTGTTCTTTTCGTTTATTACACCTTCAGATGTTCATGATGTGCTAACAAGAAGTGTTGATGACAAATATATATACCATGCATACACGTTGTATTCTTTGTTTAGTACAATTTCAGGCTATCAAAAGCCGAGGGCGGCTTTTCTTGAAGAAGGGAGGATGATGCGGATACATGCGTGTCATGTACTTTTCGATTAAATATATTATTCAACTGGAAAGAGTTATTGAGCCGCATCAAACATTGCCAGGTGAACTCATTCCAAACTAAATATAATGTTGTTATTCATAAGAATAGAATACTACCTCATGTCATTAAATGGTGCATTCTTAGGTTTGTCGATGGCAAAGCAATGGAGCATAAAATAAAGAGGAAAACCACATTAGGTGTCAAAGACATGAAGGAAGAAAGCTCATTCAGTGGGAGAGCAAAAGGGAGAAGACCAAGGACTTAAACTACAAGTTTTGGATAAGATTATTCAGCCAAATTCGTACCTCCCACAAGGCCAATTGGATTCAAACTCGGATTCAACTCAGAATTCAATTCGGATTCGGTTCGGACAGCCTGACAGGCACTTACTAAAAGGTCATAACTTTCACAAGCGGAGTCCGATTTGGGTGTTCTTGTACTCCTTGGAAAGATATTTTCAAGGGCTACGCAATGGATCTGGTCCCAGCATCAAATTCATCACGGATCAAAAGTTATGGCCAAAAACAATGTGACGGCTGTAAAATCTAGTTTCCTTTTTGAGAGAGTTCGTATCTAAAACCATATAGGGTTGAGTTGTACTAGGTTTGTGGACTCTATGGACGTCCCAAGGTCCTATATAAGCCATGTATTGGCAGCCTAAGGGCTCAGACCACCTTTGAGAATAATCAATCTATTGAACTTTGTTCGAGTTTATCATTGTTGCTGAAATTCCGTGAGGGAATTAGGAGTGTTCTTCAATCAAGATCGTTCAGCCTTTCCGCTGGGAATTGGGTGCACGATAGATCTTCGCTTGGTGGTCGTGAAATCGGCGAGTGTGTTTTGGCGGATTAAAGAGTGTTCGTCCCTTGCATTGGCATTGGAGGATCATTGCGATTCAACAAGACTCCCGCGAGTATCCATCCTACGTCGAGAAGATCGGGCGACCCCGTATCATCTGGTATCAGAGCGCGGTTTACTCGGTAGGATCTTATCCCTTTACTTTTAGATTGATTTATTTCTGTCCTATAGTCCAATAAACCGAAAATTGCAACAAAAAAATCCAAACCCTAGTTTCGCATCTGTTATTTTCGTGAGTTTTATTAAGTTTTGATCCATTAGAAATTTTGTTTACGTGCTGATCTTAGTGTCCTTTTGCGTTGCTTAATCGTTGTTATTTTGAACCCTTGAAAATCCGCTAGTTGATCTTTCAATTAGCATCCAAAAAAAGTAGATTCAATTTACTTTTTGAAACCTTGTTCTTGCTGTCCACATAAGATCTTTGTGCATCTTGAAAGAATATCACATCCGAATATATCTGGGTTTCCTTTTTCTTGATTGATTTGGCCACAACAATCTTAGCTGAACATATTCAGATCTTCACTTAAATCCTTTGAACCTTGAGACTAGTCTTTGATAATTGCTTTAGGGCTGTTCTAGAATTATCTACACATTCTTTGAACAACTTTGGACTTACGAACAATTAAACCTAGTTCGGCCTTGAGTATAAAAAAAAGCAAAAAAAAAAAGAAGACAGCCAATTGAAAAAAAAAGAGAGCCACGGCTTGAGCAAAAAAAAAAGAAAGAAAGAAAGCATTGGCCGAATTTGGGTGAGTTAATCTTAGTCCATAAATTCAGATTGTGTATTTAATTTCTTTAGACAATCTTGTGCCCTCAAATTCATATTATTGCAATTGGCTAGCATCTCTCTTAGTACTTGGTGCAAAACGAGCTAATATTCCCGATTGTTTCCTTTAGCTCATTCCTTTTGTTTGCATTGAGTCACATTGATCATTGCGTGTGCGTTCATATACTTCACTTATATCATTTGGATCGGCACATAGGCAATATTTTCTAGCTTGGATTATTACTTAATTCAACAACATCGTGAAATTCAGATTGTATAGGATAAACACTTTCATACCAAGCTCCTAAATATCCTTTGTGTGCAATTGTGGGTCACTTTTAAATCCTCTTGATCATCACTTGCTATTGTAGCCACCACCAAGTGTAAGTTTCTTTTTGGCCTCAATTCACTTCGGAAAGGTAAGAACTTTACTTGGTGAGGAAAAAGTGAGATAGAGTGAACTCCACATATCGAATATATGTTGTGGTATTTGTGCGTTCTTTGTACCACTAATCATGACAGGTGGATACGATAATATGGAAGAGAAGCATACCCCGGTGGATCGTTTTCAATTCCACACTTTGAGGGGAACTTTGCGCAATGAGTTCACCACTACTTCTTCCACCTTGAAAGCGCAACTCAATACCAAGATGAACAATTTCGCACAAGATATGCGCATTGAATTCAATCATCAAATGAAAGTGTTACGCTCGAACATCGTGAATGATGTTATGCGGGCACTTCATCCACAACAAGTCGAAGATAGCTTGAATTCTTTCTATGGCAGTGAAGATCCAGAGGAGTATCTTGAGTGGGAATGGCGAATGGAGAAAATATTCAGATTTCAAAAGCTTCCCAAAGACCAAGAGGTGATGTGTGCCACTAGAGAATTTGAAGATTATGCTTATAGTTGGTGGCATCAACAATCTGGAAACGAATTCATTAAATCTTGGTCAGATTTGAAGGCACTCATGAGGAGAGAATTTGTGCCACCCTATTATGCACAGGGATTGCTTCGCTATTTGGAGAGTATCACACAAGGGACTAATACAGTGCAAGAATATTATTTTGAGCTACAAGATGCATTACGTCGAGCCGGTGTCATTAGTGAACTACAAAGAAGACATACTTCAAAGAGAATTGAATTCTAAGATTGCCGCTACACTTCAACATAAATATTTTGGTAGTGTGCAAGATCTTGTGAATTGTGCTATTCAAGAGGAGAAGAGACTTATGGAGAGACGTACACCACAGTTTTCTCCCAGTCCATACTTCAATTCTGCTGCCTCTACTAGTGTGACACATGAGAAGATGACCGAGCATGGGACTTTCCCTTCGGTCAAGGAGATATATAGTATTCCAAAACTACATATAGCTCCTAAGATACACCACAACCTATGTGAGGATGAGAGCCACATAGCCAAATTGAGTGAGAGTGATAAAAAGAGTGAGCTGTGTGATTCCACCATATGTGAGGTTGAGAGCATCCAAATTGAGAGTTTGAGAGAGACATCAAAAGAAAAGAGAGAAGTAGAAGATAGACAAAGTGAGGATGCATCTGAAACTAACACATTAATATCTACTTCTAGTGTTGTTTCTCACATTGTGCAGGTTGACATTAAAGATGAAGAGTTGAACATTCAACAACCGGCACTTTTGAAGCCAAATGAGGAGGAGATAACCACGGGAAGGGATAAAGTGCTTGCTGCCCCGTGGGTACATCCTAATAATTTTAAACACCCAGCGCCTACATCATTTGAGGAGGACGATAAAGGTAACACTATTGATGCTGAATTTAATTGTGCAAAGGTGAGTAATTGTGAGTACTCATATGATCAACCAACAATTCCATGTTCTGAAATTTCTTTGCTCAATTTACATAATGTGGAATTGATTACTCATAAGGAAGTTCTTACTAGAATATCTCCTAACGATTCTTTGTGCTATATTATGTTTGATGATCCTAGAGAGCTATCTAGTGTGATTTATAATGTTGCTGAAATTTCAAGTTCAAAATCACTAGTTAGTACCTATGCCTACACATATAAGTTCAATTTGATTGGAGATTATGGTATAGATAACAAATTTTATGTTCACAGAATTTGCATTACATGTGATAAGCTTAGAGAATTGAAATCGCATATTATGGATAAACAATCTTTTATGCTATGTTATGATCACAATGAGATTAATTTCAACAATTGCACGTACTGTTTACAAAGATTTCATAAGTCTACTTGTTCAATCTTTAATGTACAACCATGTAAAAATAATCGAGTAAGCGCTTGATTGAAGCATGGAGGCTGCTCAAAATTTTCTTTCCTATGTATGAACAAATAAATCTGATTTTCCCCATTAATGATTTGTCTATAGAAAAGTCGAGGACGACTTTCTTTTATGGGAGGGAGAATGATGTGAAAAACAATATCGCAATGCATGCATATTTTGGTTGCTACTATATTCATCGGTTTATGCAAAATAATGAAAATAGCACAACAATTGACTCTTACATATACCATGCGTATGTGTTGTTCTTTTCGTTTATTACACCTTCAGATGTTCATGATGTGCTAACAAGAAGTGTTGATGACAAATATATATACCATGCATACACGTTGTATTCTTTGTTTAGTACAATTTCAGGCTATCAAAAGCCGAGGACGGCTTTTCTTGAAGAAGGGGAGGATGATGCGGATACGCACGTGTCATGTACTTTTCAGATTAAATATATTAATCAAGCTGGAAAGAGTTATTGAGCCGCATCAAACATTGCCAGTGAACTCATTCCAAACTAAATATAATGTTGTTATTCATAAGAATAGAATACTACCTCATGTCATTAAATGGTGTATTCTTAGGTTTGTCGATGGCAAAGCAATGGAGACGCATAAAATAAAGAGGAAAACCACATTAGGTGTCAAAGACATGAAGGAAGAAAGCTCATTCAGTGGGAGAGCAAAGGGAAGACCAAGGACTTAAACTACAAGTTTTGGATAAGATTATTCAGCCAAATTCGTACCTCCCACAAGCACAATTGGATTCAAACTCGGATTCAACTCAGAATTCAATTCGGATTCGGTTTGGACAGCCTGACAGCCTCACTAAAAAGGTCATAACTTACTCAAATCGTTTCCGCAGGTTCCTATCATATTCACATATTCCATTCACATATGGACGGCTAGGTTGACTATGTACAGGCGGCTGTACTATGCCTTCAAGGCTCAAGCACTGGCAGCAACCCGGCGCCTCCGACGATCTCCATCCAGGAAACCAAGACCTCCCATCAGGATAACAGGCGGCGCGGCGCAGAGCTCGCCGGAGTCGCGATCGCACCCTTTCGCCCAAGCTGACGCTGGACAGAGGGTAGCGGGCATGAGACCGTCAATCGGGAGAGCCTTCCCGAACAAGGGGATCATGCATCATGGGGTTCTCAGGACGTTCAGGAGGCTGCCCAGAGAACAGGAGAAAATTGATACTTTGCCATCCTATTCGGTGGGTTTCGATAAAATGCCACTCCCTAGAATGTTCCCTATAAAATGCCACTCTTAACATTAACACTTTGATTATTTGCCATTTTGAGAGATTTTTAGGGTTTTTAATTATTTTTAATCATTTTCAGATATTTGCTACAAAAAAAGACACATCTACCCTTACATTTGCTTTCCCCAGCCCTCAACCGAGATGTGAAAATCTCTCCTCTTTCATCGAGCGGGTTTTGCGAGGAGAAAATTGATACTTTGCCATCCTATTCGGTGGGTTTCGACAAAATGCCACTCCCTAGAATGTTCACTATAAAATGTCACTCTTAACATTGACACTTTGATTATTTACCATTTTGAGGGGTTTTAGGGTTCTTAATTATTTTTTAATCATTTTCAGATTATTTGCTATGGGAAAAGACATATCTACCCTTGGACCATTTGCTTGTTCAAAAGATCCAGTATTTGCCCTCTCAACCGAGATCTTGCAATTTTCTCGCCTTGCTTGACTGCTCTGCGACTAGTATTTCTAATTCTTCGTTCAGATCCATGCGGCAAAGTTCCATTCACGTTCACGAATACCAGACCACCTTTCCCCGGTTCACTGCTTAATCGATGGAACTATCTGCACCGTGTAAGTAAAAGAGGATCCTGTTATTTCAGATCGCACACAGTAGTCCCTGGTCATATATGGAGTGCTGTAGCTGAAAAGTGTTGTACTGTCGGTGTCTTTCGCATTTTCACTTTCGCAATGCTTTTTTTTCCTTTCCTCAAATGATAATTTTGTTTAAATAGTTTTGAAATAATGTCAAACATCATCCAAAATCAATACAATTCGTGCAACCAACCATCCAAAATCAATACAATTCGTGCAACCAACCATCTAAAATGAGGAACAAAGTTCACATCAGAGTACTGCTCGTTACATAATTTTTCAACAAAGAAAATTAGATCTTCTTTTTCTTGGGAGTAATCTTTTCTTGTTTGTAATTGGAGCTCTCTTACGAGGTGTGGCTGCTTGAGAAGTGCTGCGTCTCCAAAGAACACTTTGCAAGGCCTTTGTATACAATATAAATTAGACAACAAATTTATACTAGTTAACATCTGAATATTCAGGTGGGTACCTTCTTGTTACCTTCTTGTATAAAAGTTTATACTAGTTAATATTTCACATCAGTCACAATTTATACTAGTTAACATTTCACATCTGAACATCTTATACTAGTTAACATTTCACAATTTATACTAGTTAACATTTCACAATTTATACTAGTTAACATTTCACATCAGTCACAATTATGCATGCATAAAAGTTTGATTACCTTCTTGTTACCATCCCTAGGCTTTCTTGAAGTATAGTATCCCTGTTGATTGGCCTTGTTGGTGTAGAAGATTCAGGTGGGTACTTTGTGTTATTCTTTCTTGGCTTTCTTTTTCTGCAAATATGCACACAAATCTTTTGTATTAGAAGACACTTAACAAACCTAAAAAATGTAAAAAAACAAGGGTTACCTTTTTTTTGTTCCATTAAGTGGGCATTTGTAGCTAGCTTGCCTGTGACCCTTTTCACCACATCTTTTGCATGTGATTGGCCCTCTGATCATTTTCTTCTTCCTATCATCACTTTGTGCACTGGGTTTGCCACCGGTCTCAAGGCATCCTTTTATCCTCAATTTCCTTTGTCTCCCAACACCCCTTTTTCCTAGTGGTGCACCCAAGTTAAAAGACATATCTACCTTTGGCCACTGTGACTTGTCTGGCATTGGCTCTATCACTCTCTCATATGCAGACTTGAATTTCTGCAAAGAGTAATAGTCATGAACATATGCTTCCAAGTCCACATTCTTCTCTGTTGTTATAAAGGCCAATGCATGCTGATAAGGCTGACCCGTGTGCTGCCATTCAAGACATGTACACTCCTTCATCGTGGTATTAACAACATGTCTCCCATGATCAATGCTGTTGTCCCAGACCTCGGCACTATGCAAGCTAGCTTTGACAACTCTCAAGTGTGCTAACCCTCTAGTCCTTGCCCTCAACTGATGCATGACAGCTGGTAGAATCCTACCATGCAACCTTTCTCCAATCCTCCTTCTATTATCCCACAAAACCATTATCATCTCTCTTATCTTGTCAGCTAGATCAACAACAGGTAGGTCTTTGAAGTCTCTGATCCAATTGTTAAAACATTCTGCAAGATTGTTGGTGATGTAGTCACACTTGATTTCAGTGTTGAAGGCACATCTCATCCACTTCAATGAATGGAATTGTGTCAACCATTGCCAAACATCAGGAGCTGCGGTTATAATGGGGGTCATGTGTTTCTCAAATATCTCTCTCCTGTAAGCCCTGGCTGCAGGGTACATACGACCAAATGTCTCACCATGGTACCTTTTGGCAAAGTTTTGCATAAGATGACGGAAACATTCCCTCTGTTCAGCTTGAGGGAACACCTTCTTTACTGCATTCTCCAACCCTTTGCAAGCATCTGTACACACAGCAAGAACAGGAAGCTCTCCAATTGCCTTATGTAGCTGACTCATGAACCAAATCCAGTTGTCCTCAGTCTCAGAGTCTATAAATCCAAATGCAACTGGATACATCCAATTATGCCCATCTATAGCTGTAGCTGCAGCTAAATGACCATTCCACCTTCCATTTAGTGCCGTCGAATCTACACTAAGGTATGGCCTACATCTAGCTACAAAGCCCTCAATGCATGGATGAAGTGCACAAAAAAACCTATGAAAGTACACTCTTCCATTAACTTCTTTGGTGTCAATTTCTACAACACTACCAGGTGACCTCTTCAAGACCTCTTCCTTCCAACTATACAACATGGCAAAGCTTTCTTCCCAACATCCATATAATTCTTGCAAAGCTTTCTCCCTTCCCTTCCAAACTGTATCATAAGCAATTGTGAGCTTATAATCATCTTGCAATTTTTTCTGCAATTCTTTCGCTCCCATGTTAGGAGAATCCCTCAGAATATCCAAAGACTTGTCAGCTACCCAGGCTTGTGATGCTGTGGTGGTCTTTATCCTCATGCTCGATGTACAATCATGCTCTTCATTATGAACAGTAACCTGCAATGAAAGGAAATCAATTAGTCATGCTTAGAGTTGCTTTTATTATCTACCAAGTTAGTAACAATTAATACCATGATGGTTTTCTTATCACTCTGTCTACGCCCAACGATTCTCCATTGACAACCTTCAGCTGTACAAAACCCTCTAAATCTCTCCTTATCAGTTTATCGAGTCTGAGCTCAAATTCCTTGTTGATAGCATCTTGCCTCACACTAACACTGAATTCCTTCATTGAGGATACTTAGTGCCAAGATCCATACATGGGTTATCCTTGTCATAACTTATTATAAATTCACTTGGTATGGCATCATCAACAGGAACGGCTGCCCCCTCGGTGTCCTCAATGACCCTAGGACCACTTGTTTCAGCCCTCTCATTTGCCCTCTCATCTTCATCCCTCAAACCTAGAAGCCTATATAACTGATCCTCGCTCATAATCTGAATTCTACCTTCCTCATCTTGTGTTTCCTGAATTTCCAAGTTATCCCAATCAATCACCCCAACCGATTGTTCACCAATACCTACATTTAAACTTGCTACTTCTGAACTTGTCCCATGCTCAAGGAGTAGAGGTTCATTTGTACAAGTACCAAGCATATCTGATTTAGACTGGTTCGAGAGACATTCGCTTGTATGGGCTGTTTCGCGTATTCTACACGCACACTCTGGGTCCAACCTAACCGATTTGTACACGGGAGAAAAGACCAAATAAATCGAGTTAGCTCCATCTAACTCGATGCAAATAAAATAGTAAAAGAGAACAAATTAGTAACAGCTTTTACCCTGAGGGAGTGTCATATGGATTGGAGTTCATATTGTCGTCGCGACAAGTGATCTGAGATGGGAAGAAAGCCGGTTGCTGCAGATGAGAAGCGCGGCGCGCCGGGAGAGGCGCCGCGGCGGGAGGCGCGCGGCGGGCCGGGAGGAGCGCGCGGCGGGGAGGCACGAGTAGTGCGCCGCAGCCGGGAGGCGCGCGAGTGCGCCGCAGCCGGGGCGCGCGCGGCGGGGAGGGGCACGAGCGGGCGCCGGGAGAAGCGCGGCGATGCGCCGCAGCCGGGAGGCGCCGCGGGGAGGGGCACAAGCGGAGCGCCGGGGAGGGGCGCTGCGGCTGGGGAGGGGCGGCGCCGTCGCCGTCGCGGTGGCCGGAGGGCCTCCTCCCTCTCGCGTCGGGAGATCTCGCGTCGGTCTCTCTCGCAAAACCCGCTCGATGAAAGAGGAGAGATTTTCACATCTCGGTTGAGGGCTGGGGAAAGCAAATGTAAGGGTAGATGTGTCTTTTTCTATAGCAAATATCTGAAAATGATTAAAAAATAATTAAAAACCCTAAAAATCCCTCAAAATGGCAAATAATCAAAGTGTTAATGTTAAGAGTGGTATTTTATAGGGAACATTCTAGGGAGTGGTATTTTGTCGAAACCCACCGAATAGGATGGCAAAGTATCAATTTTCTCCAGAGAACAGGGGATCATGGATCGCCGATCTCGGATCAACCATATGCAAAACATATCAGATTGATCTTCCAAGTTAACTCCATTTTCAAGAGTATTTGTAGCGCCTTGGCCCAAGATGCTCTCGGTTTCTTCCTCCCCGGACCAAAGCACTGATGTTTGATCAATGACTCAATGTGCAGTTGTGCGCGTGCCATTCGTGTTAGGGTATGGGTGGCAACTGGCCTTATGGGGCTTAGGCTTAGGTTTTAAAGTTAGTAGGACTGGATGGAGGCTATGTTGGAGTTTGGTCAAGTCTAACCTAGATGTTTTTTTTTTAAAAAAAAACTATAGATGGGTTTAGTTTGTGAATTTGTCGGCTGCTATGGGGTAAGGAATGGGCTGCCCATTGATAGAACTGCATCCAAATTACTTCTGGAGGAGGAGCATTGTATTGTTAGTTACTATACATCATGATGTAAATAAATGTATACTCCGTCCATTAGAAAACTAAATAGACGCCGTTTCAGAATAGTTGCGAATGAACTTTTCAAAAATAGTAGATCGGTCACATGAAAAATATTGGTAGATTTGACAAAAGAATAGTACTTCTGATGATTTTTTACTAACTTTTAATTACGAAAGTAGTGGTTTTGGCATAGTTTTCTTGAGAAAAGGAAAGAAGGCATGCTGGATTGGCATTCTTATAGGAAGAAGCAAACAGAGGAACAGAGGAAAGATGCTTTTTTTTTAAAGCTACAGAATGGATGAAAGACCAGAAGCACAACAGTTCGGTACATCCAGAGAATTAGAACAGCAACAGTACCTCATGTACCAGAATGTTCTGTTCAACGTCAAATCCCATGGAGCCACTGCTGCGACAAAGACGACACAAGGACGGCTGCAGTTAACACGATGCCACAGCTCAGCGACTCACGACCATGTGTGTACTGGTTCGTAAATCGTAATAATGAAGACGCCTCGAAAGGCATAGCACGTGACAACAAAGGACCATGAGATTCGTGAAATTTTTATCGATTTAGTGCTATTTATAACCGTAATTATAAAATAACTATATATAAACCGAATTAGCAGAAATATTATTTTTAGGGTAGGCAGACGGCAGTGAGTAGACCGGCTTAATCAGCTATCATTTTTTTAATTTTATTTAAAATTTGTGTGAAGTTTTTAGTATAGCAAATGAGTTCAAAAAATTACAAAATTTATGTGCACCCTTATGACACAATGTTAATTGATTGTGTAAATTTTTAGTAATTTTATCCACTGTGAATATTGCTAAAAATTGTATGATTTTGGTATTTGTAGGAGCTGTTACATATAGCAAACGAACTCCACAAATTACAAAATTTTATGTGAAACCTTCTGACATAGTCATAGTAATTGTATAATTTTTTAGAATTTTTATGTGCTCCAAATTTATCATATTAATTTAATCGTAAAACTAGCAATGCTTAGTCATCTATCTTTTCTTTCCCTCTGCGTCCTTCGCACAATTGTCACTTTGTTTGCGTTATCCCCCCTACGCGCGCTCTCGTCCGCACTAATGTCATTATTTCTGTGTCGTCCCCCCTCGCCCGCTCCCTCGTCAGCACATTTGCTAGTGTTATCATGCCGTCCCCCCTCGCGTGCTCCCTCGTCCGTACTAATATGATTATTTCCATGTTGTCCCCCCTCGCTCGCTCTCTCGCTTGCACAATTATTAGTGTTGCCATGCCGTTCCCCTCGCCCAAAGTGTTGTGCGTCGATAAAGAGTCCTTAATTTACGGGGTAAACACACCAGGTTTCCTTTTCACTTGGCTATAAATATGAACTTCTCGCAGTTCATCATCGCTCATCTCAGTCACTCGTTGCAGAAGCTCATTTTGGTAGTCGATTCTCGAAATTAAGAGTGCGCAGCTTATTACTTTAAGAAGCTAATGCGTAGCTCATTAAAGACAAGTCAGGAGGATGCGATAGTGTTGATTGCTTCTTCTGAAAGGCAGGTAATTTTTTATCACACGTTTTCGACGTTATTCCCGTAGTCCTAGTTAATTAGTGTTATTTACTTAGTCATAATTACTGTAGTTTGTGTTATGAAGCAAGTAAGTCGTAGTAATTTGGACATATTTTGTACTACTTTTGTGTACGTACGAGTAGTTGGAGTGGTATGTACCTTGGTCGCATTAGTTGACTGCATTAGATATTAAAATCGTAACTACTCTTGTATTATTCTTTTATGATAGTATATCATGTTATTTAGTCCATAAAGCCAGTGCAATGTATGATGTGACAGAAGACAATATATGTATATATCAGATCTTAAACCACACTATTGCTCATTAACATAAGCAATTAATTTGCTTGCTTTTGATTGAAAGACAACCAAGGTAAAGAGAAGAAAATGATCAGATATATAGCAAAACAAATTATGCTGACAGAAAATTATGACAAGTAGCGTCAAGTATTTTATTTCATCGTCTGCTCGACGTCATAGGACTAGCCGCCGATCATCCGCGGGTTGTATTTTATTTCACAATTAAATTAATATGAATTAACATGGCAAATTTAGAACGCATAAAATTTCTAAAAAATTACATAATTACTATGACTATGTCGGGAGGTTTCACATAAAATTTTATAATTTGTAGCTCATTTACTATATGTAACAGCTTCTATGAATATCGAAACCGTATGAATTTTTCAGTAATATTCACAGTGGATAAAATTACCAAAACATTACACAGTCAACTACGTCGTGTTGAAAGACTACACATAAATTATTGTAATCTTGTGAGCTCCTTGGCTATACTAAAAAATTCACCAAAATTATAAACAAAATTAAAAAGGCAAGTGATTAAACTGGCTAATTAGCCAGCTTAATCACCTACTGTCTCCACATGGGGCGGTAGGCCCCCTACCGTCTGCCCGTGGAGCAGCAGGTGGCTTGTCGTCCACCCGTCGGACAGCAGAGGCCACACGTCACCCCTCTATTGCTGCCGCTTGACACCAGACGGCAAAAATGATATTTCTGCTAATACGGTTTGCATACAATTGTTTTTATAATTATAGTTGCAAACAGTACCAAATCTGACAAATATTTAGATTTACGTATACGTACGCATGGAACCCTTCAGTGCCTAGTGAGACGGCGCATGCGACAGGTCAGACACAGGCGCCGGCAGCTGCGAGGCATGCCGAAAGAGCACCGATCCACATTACCCCAGGATCCACATTACCCTGGTATGCCACTAAACCACTTCACAAACTAGCCAATTTACAAGATAACATAAACTGGCAATAATTTTTTAAAGCATGATATGCTAAGCGAAAGCTTATTAAAACAAAGATAATGAAACACTATTAATGAAGAACCATCACTATCAATTTTAACCAATTAAAATGAACCACTATCTAGCATTATTAATTTGAAACAAACATCAATGAGGGAATTAAAACTTTGACTAGAACTTTGCAATTATTACATCATTAATCATAAGATAGTGTACAATTATGATGTGCCGCTCTACCCTTCCCATGCATGCTCAAGGATCATGTTGGACCCCGGAGCAACAACTCTTGGATCCTCTGTGTAAATCGCACTAGTCCAGGATCAAGCTAGTGCACACAGTGGATAACAAAGATTCATATCATGCACAATGACATTTATTCATTAACTAAATATGGACCGGATGGCCAAAATTTACATCAATGGTTTATAAACCAAAATTAAATATAAACAGTGAAAAAAGAACCATAAAATAGCAGACCATCCTGCCTGCCCACAGGCGAACGACTGTAAAACGTAGCCTAGTCGTCATTATTCTCACCGGAATTGATGAAGTCTTTCTCTGAAAATAGTGAATGAAGCAATATGAGTACATAAAGTACTCCACAAGTTACACCAGGAGGTTTAACAGAGTTAATGTATGCATAAGGGTTGACAATGGAAGCATAATAAAGTTAATTGAGCGTAAAGCAAAATTAAAGTAAATATTGTAAGTAGATTCAAAAGCTGAATTTGATACAATAGATACAATTAACAATTTAACAAAATAATATCGTTAGTACAGGCTCCGACCAAACACTAACCTATTCGCAGGTATCACACCTGGTCCATCTTTTTCAAAAGATCTCATACAGATTCCATCCATCCATATGCTTTTTAATCTCCTATGGATTCCATCCATCCAGAGACCTTTTCAGAAATCATTTAAAAACTAAAGTCTAATCCATGAAAAACTTTACTCAGCTTGCCCATAACCGTGGGTACGGCTATCCAAGATAGATTATAAACTCTACAGAGGTTGTACAGCTTTACCCACAAGACATGATCATCCCATATTACCACTGGATAAACACACTTTCTTTGGTGTGCGGCGAGGATATCATGACAAGGCTGTTACAATGTTCCCTATCCAAAATAGTTACGCCGCCACTAAGGTTTCACCACACCTTGAATCCACAAGTTTGAGCCCCCTCTTGTGCCATGTGAGACTTCTCGCGGCCTACGCCACACCCACATTCAACCTATAGCAAAACTATGTTTCAAACTTTATAAATTACTTAGCCAGATCTGTCCCATACCAGACTTGTGGTAGTACGATATAGCTTTACAATAGTAGCTTACAGACCGGTCTTTAACTTGACTTAGGCTCCAACCATATACCTCTTGTGCCTGACAATCAACATTGTGTCAATGAACAACAATACATGCCAGCACCCACCACCTAACCATTAGCCTAGGTCCAAACCAAGTTTTATAGTTTATTTTAAATCATTTCATATATCTTCTTGACTCTCCGAAGTTAAGAATACATTTTAGAAAATCATTGTTCTGAAGTGAAACAAATATTCCCACTTAAATCATTCTAAGCATAGCTAAGCAATTCTGTAAAATTTTTAGTCAATACTATTGTACCAACTAGGTTTTCATCTAAGGTGACAAGGCATAAGGGAGTTCAACATCAAATTTGGCCATACACAAAGGATTTGGGTGTAACTAGAATTTAAATCGAATTTAACTAGATTTGAATAAAAGTACGCATGCATAATAATTTTAAAAACAACATAAATAATTTAAATTACTGGGAGCAATATGATCAAATGTGTAACTTGTCTTGCTTCGAAGTTTGTTGAGATTCGCCAAAGTTATACTCTCTAGATTAGTCGTAGTCTACACACGAAAAAGCAGAACAAACTAAACTCAAATAAAATCCAAATAAAAACCAAAATTATAAAATATATATTGGGAGATAGAATATGAATTTAGGAATTTGAATGGGTCCAAATGGAGTTAGGGCGAAGAAGGACTTCCGGTAGTTTGAATTCCAATGAAATGAATAAAAGGAATTATTGGAATTCTTTTCTTTGTGAAGGAAAAGTGGTCGGAAACTAAATATTTTTATGTGGTCGAAGCTGCGGTTAAAGTTGCGGAGGTCGAAGTCGAAGACAGAGACTTCAAGTACGGGTGCAGTCGAAGTCAAAAATCGGTCGGAACTATACAATGGTCGAAAGAATTGGATTATGCAGAGTGGTCGAAAGAATCGGACGGCTTGGAGAAGTCAGACGACTTCGAGTATTCAGAGAGATCGAAGGGTTCAGAGAGGTCGGAGGGTATGGAGGTTAAAACGGTCAAACAACCATGGTCGGCTCGAAGACGGAGGTCCAAGTCGAAGGCTCTATGATCGAAGGCCGAAGTTGAAGTCTTCGAGGTCGAAGGTCAAAGGCTGGAGTCAAAGTCTCCGAAGGTCAAAGTCAAAATCAGAGTCTTCGAAGGTCGAAGTCTCTGGGGTTGAAGGTCGAAGTTGAAAATAGAGGCTTCGAGTACAGATGAAGTCGAAGTCAAAGATTCGATCGACGACTTGGTCGGAACTTTACAGTGGTCGAAGAACACTGTAGTAAAAGTGACCACTATAGTGTTCGAGAACCAAGGGTAGTCAGAGTTGAGCAGCCAGGGCGGTAATGAACGACAGTGATCAAAAGAGACTATGGTGGAAAGCGAAGGTACTCGTAACAGCGGTGGTTGAAGGCTTAGAGCGACAGCAGTCGAACCAGTAAGTGGTCGGAAGCGACTGCGATCAGAGGCCTTTGGCGGTTAGATGTTTATAGTGGTTAGCGGTTTGCAGCGATCGGAGAGCGGTGGTCGTGAGCAACGATGGTTAGATGGTTGACGTGGCACACCTCATGTTATTGACGTGGCTGCCACGTGGGTTGGGTGCGAACATGGCTTGCCAATTGGGTAAGAGAAGGGAAAGGCTTAGTAGGGGCCGTTAGATGGGAATCAAACGGTGATGATACACGAACAAGTTTGGGCTAGTTTAAATGGTCAAAGGACCGTTCGGACCATTCGAACGAGAAAAGAGAGGAGGTGGCACTGAGGTGGCTTGGCGCACGGGAACCAATAGTCCGCTAGAGTCCCGGTAAGCGGCGGTGTCTGGCGAGGGCGCAAAAAGAGAGAGGAAATTACGAGGAGCGTGCTGGTGCTCCTGTGCATTACCACAAGTGGCTGCAAGGTGGTCGACGACGAGATGAAGCGGTGGCACAACTCAGGGGCGGTGGCGACGACGTTCCGGCGATAAGGAGACTCAGCCAATGGTCAGTCGAGAAAATTCAAATATTATAAAATATATACTAAAAGGTAGATTACGAATTTAGATGAATTTAGAAACTTGAATCACCTGATTCGGAGTTCGAACGGAAGAGAACGAGCGATTGAAATATTGGCGGATCAGAAAATTCTGGAAAAAGGAAAAATCAGGAATATTCCATTAATATTCCTCCATGAACAGTAACGGACAGCAGCCCTTTCACAGTTTTTGGTCATGACGTCGGTGAGAAAAGGCACAGGAGGTGAAGCCAACTAGCAAAATAGGTTGCTAAGAACCGAGTCACATGTAGGAAGTGACGGCACGTCAAATGGAGTACAGTGACGACGTGTATGGCGCAAACGACATAGGGTTAGAGAGGAATAATTTTCGGGCATATAACAACAAGAAGAAAGGTGAGCACGGCCTAGAACGCGGTGAGGCAAGGCTAGAAAAAATATCGGCTAAGCTGAAAACTCACCGGAGGCGACGCAAACGTTGTTTGAGCGACGTCGGTACCAAAACATGAAACTCAACGGCGCAGATGGCTCGACCAACGGATTAGCGAAACGTGGTGGACAAGACGTTATGTAGCCTACAGGCTGACATCGATAGTCCGGGCAAATGGAGAGGAGATAATATGCGAGACTTGCGGCGAAATGAAGAGTAGAGCGTGGGGAACGTGATGCTCACCTTGGTTTTGGTTGTGCATGCACGGTCGGCCGGTGGCGATGCGAGAACGACAACGCGATTTGGCCCACGGTGGCGACGATGCTCCGGTGAAGTTTCGGCGAAAGCGAGGTGAGTACCACGTGGAACACGGCGAGACGGCGAAAGCGAGGTGAGTACCACGTGGAACACGGCGAGACGAAACCGAGGATGTGCTCAAACCGAAGAACAGCACTTGGAACACAAAAGTAAAATTCCGAATGCGACCACGCGAATGAGAGTGAGGACTTGAGATTTTGGGGTTAAATGAGAATGAGGAGGGGCTCACGGTGTTCCCTTTTATAGGGGCTAAGGATGTTCGAGGAGGAAGATCAAAGGACCATGTCTTTAAATGGTATGGGTTAAATTCTCGCGAAACGGCTCATGAATGAGAGGGAAAACGGTGGGGAATGAAGGAGCTTGATGAGAGGAAGTGAATGCAATTTATCTCACAAAAAACCGTTGAATAAATCAAGAGATATGAAGGTTTGAAGGAAGCTTCAAAACTGCATGTTCATGGCGTCTTCACTACACGAAACGTTCTGAACGTTTGGAGGAAAAGGAGATTAGGAGGAGAGAGAAAAGAGGAAAAAGAAAATAAGAAAGTAAATTCAGAAAAATTTTAAGAAAACTTTCTAAAGAAAACTTTCAGAATTAAGTGACGTTTATTTGAATTTTTAATAATATTTTTCATTTTTAGCTTTAAAATAATATAATAAATAACAATAAAGCTTAAAAATCTTAGAAAAATTCATAGATATTTATAAAGCTATTTTGAACTTATAAAAATATTTTTAACTAAAATTTAGATATTTTTCTTTATAAAATATTTTTTGGTTTAATAAAAAGGCTCTTTTTTTAGCAGAAAATCGGGCAATTAAATTTTTAAAAACTTAAGAAACCAAAAGTAAATGTTTTATTTTAAATTAAATTAAATATTTTTTAAATTTTTGAAATAAGCAATTTGAAATACTGAGATCACTGGAAGGGGAAAAAGCAAGAGTAAGATAAAAATCTCAGCAAGCAAATTGTTTAACAAGTTAATTAAACTATAATAGTTTAATCTTTAATATTTAATTTCCACATTGACTTCAATTATAGCCCCAACCACTATTTCTACCAACAACCACAAAATATTAGCAATTAAGTCTCGATTGCCTTCTTTATAACCGTAACCATAACCGCTAACAACAGTTACCAGAAGGGAAAATACCTTATGCCACAACCACATCCCCTACCATACCACAAGGGGGGATGAACCCCCATTCTATGACCACATCCACGTTCCTTATACCACAAGGAACTCTCATGAGTCCATACCACATAAAGTTAAGAAGTTGCATTTATTTGCAAATCAATCATGTACAACACATTGCATAAGTATGCAAATGATACATCCACAATGAAAATGCATAAGAATGCATATGATCCACTGCACCCATACCCAACAAGATAAGAGTGTGCATCGTACCATGGCAATGTACGATGCTGTACCGGTACGGTCACGGTTATAAGCGACGACATCCACAATGCAAATGTCATGACATGTTATGAATGATATAATAAACATAATCCACAAGAATCTAACCTCAAAGAATAACCATTAATATTTCATCAAGACATAACCAATTAATTACTAAATTACTACCACATAGACCATATTAAGGAAGCATGTAACTATGGCATAACATCTCAAATTAAGAGAATTAACTAGTGTGAATGTAGAATGATTAATGAGTAAAATAGTAGCACATCCGCTATGTTTACTTGCCTCTACCGTTGAAGCGAAGCATTCATACGCGTTTAGGAGCAAAACCACCTGTCCAAAGTACCCCTTAGCACAATACTACAGCAATGCAAACGCGACTTAAGAAGTAAAGATGTCGCTAAACCCTAAAACCCCACAACATCCCTCTCCGCTTAACGGTTCTATACTCTGCTCGCATGCAGCAGCGCTGCTTAATTTTTTTGTATATTTAAAACTGTTTAACCATTTATAGAGAAAGATATATTTCTAGAATCTACACTTAAATACCTTCATCTGTCAAGTATATCTCTTATTTTTATTCTGTTACTAAAAAGGTGTAACTTAACGTGCAAAACAGAGGACGTTCTCTGTCCTGGCAATCTGGGCAGCCAGCTTCTAACGCACCCCAATCACAGTTTAAATCTTTAAAAATTATGTTTTTATACAGTAGTTATATTACTGAATTCTCTACATTTTTCACAATTGAGACCAAAAACATAAAAATCATCTACTACTCCTAAACCACACCCGAACAGCAATCTGTCTCGGATTCCACCTCTGCCAAACAGTAGTCTTCCCGACCCTGCTGCACCTAACCACCGCGGCCAAAAAATCTGAAAAAATACTGAAGATAGATCTCAACATCCTCTACAATTATCCTTTTGGCTAGAACAGCAGGAAAAATTGTTTTATAGGTCTAATCTGTGCAAACAGCCGCACTACACGGATTAAACTACACACAGATAGCAGAAATTTCCTAATCGGAGAATCAATTTGCTAATCCCCATCAATTCTCATGCTAAGAACACTAATTACAGTAAAACCAGAAAGATTTAGGATGGAAGAAAAATACCTAGGGTATCCCTTGGGATCTCCCTCCTTGTCTTCTCCTCTTCCTCCCTTCCCTCTCTTCCTCTTCCTCTTCTTCTCCTTGCCTTCTCCTTACTCCAATGGACAACAGCTCTTTGGGGGAGGGTGGAGGCACAAAGGGAGGGCTATGGGCGGCGGCCAAGGGGGAAAAGGGGAGGGGGAGGGCACCCAAGGGGTTAAATAGGCTAGGGTTTGGGGGGGTAGTTTGGGCTAGGTTGGGGGCACTTTGGGCCCATGGTGGGAGGTGGGAAGCCCAGCCTCCTTCCCTAGACAGCCCACCAACCCTCAATTTTAATCATTTAATTTATGTTTTAATTTTAGATAATTCTCCAATTTTATTTTTTCCTTCCTGCGCTTTACCGAAAATCCGGGCAACTCCGCAATTAATTTAAAAACCGACGCTGAAACGACGTTCAGAGTATTACACATGTAGTACTTGTGCACGCTGCAATGCGCCTCCATGCTTGCCTCCTCCGTGCAATGCACTGTTGCTGGATAGGTTTTTGGGAGGCAATGGCGAATGTACAAGAGCAAGGGAGAAACGGCTGTTGAATTTATAAGGGACGATCAAGGTTTGTATAACGGGAAAGATGAGGTGGGCTACCGGCAAGAGATGGTGATACGAGTAAAGATGGTAAGTGGAAGGGATAATTTAGAAACGTGAAATTGAGTAGATCTACCATTAAAAGAATCTGCGAGATTCCTCTGCAAAATTTACTATCTTACCTTACAAAGAACAGAGGGAGTCAGATCTGTTTAGGAAATGTTACTGGCGAGTATAGTCCAATTAATTTCTCCTATGTAAAAGAGATGGATCAAACAAAAAATAGTGCAAACAATAAATTGAACACAGAGAGATGAGATGGAAACTCCTTTCTTTATTGCTTTCTCTATTCATGTATAACTTTGCAATGATTGTGACCTCTTATTTATAGACTAAGTGGAATGTGCTCACTATGGGCCAGGCTTGCAGGTCTAGGCTCAGGTTTCCCAACACTCCCCCTTGGGCACTCATCTAACACGTTTATACTTCATCAAAACTCTATAAAAACTCAATGGACTAATTTTAGAGAAAGAGTACACGATATATGTTATATTATGTTACACGAATTGCCTCATTAAAAACCTTGGATGAGAAACTTCAGAAAAACTCATCAAGGGAAAACGAATACAATCTACTTAATTTTATTTAATCTATAGGATTTATTCTATGGGTACTCGATCTTTGTGATCAAGTTTAACAGTGAGCTCGAGAAGAACCTTCTCCTGAGTTCTGCACTTCACTAAGTCTCATCATTCTAATTCCACGTACATATCCTTTAAAATTAGATGCTGAAAGTGACTTAGTGAATAAATCTATAAGATTTTCATACGACTTAGTATGTAGTACCTTAATTTTATTCATCTTTTACAATTCATGAGCATAGAAGAACTTAGGGTTGATATGCTTTGTGAGATGACTCTTCACGTAGCCCGTTTGTACTAATGCAACACAAATTGTATTATCTTCATAGATAATTGTGGGAGCTTGCAGATATTCAATCTACATGACTATTGGATGTTCAATACATTCTCGTGCGGCTTCGTAAAGTGTTATGATTTACGAGTGATTCGTCGAAGTTAATACTAAACTTCGCTTAGACGATTTTCAAGAAATGGCAGTTCCACCACACAGGAATACATAGCCTGTTTGTGATCTGGCGGTATGCGCGTCTGATAAGTTCTCGACATATGCATAACTAGGCATATTCAGATCTTGATTCTTTCTGTAGAATAGTCCATGATCTTTACTTCCTTGGAGGTATCAGAAGATGTCCTTTATTCCATGCCAATACCTTTTATGACAAATACCTTACTAATAGATTTATGACAAATGCGATATCTAGTCTAGTGCAATTTGCTAAATACATAAGTGGTCATATTGCACTTAAGTATGGGAATTCCGGTCGCAGGACTTCCTCAACCTCTTCTCTAGGTTTGTACGGATCCTTGTCTTGTTGTAAAGATCTCCCGACCATTGGTACTTTTTAAGGGTACACTTTTCCAATGACAAACCTTTCTAATATTCCTTCCGGGATATGTTCGAGCTGTAAGCCTAAGCAATATTTGGTTTTACCCAAATCTTTCATTTCGAACTCTGATTCTAGGTAAAAACTTGCTTCCTTTATATCTTTCAGGTTCTGATAATATTTAGATCATATATATACACTAAGATTATATAAAACCTATTTTAAGATCGTCGTATAAATACACAGGGACAATACTCATTGTTCGTGTAGCCTTTCTTGCATAGAAAGTCACTTAAGCGACTATACCACATCCTGCATGATTACTTAAGTTCATTCAATGATTTCCTGAGTTTTATACTGTATATGTTTTTATTTGCTCTATCTTGTTCCGGAACAGGGTTACCTTCAGTTATCTTCATATAAATGTCTGAATCCAAGTTTCTATAAAGGTATGCCATTACCACATCCATCAATTTTATTTCCAAATTCAAATTTACTGTCATCGAAATTAAATATCTAAATGTTATGCCACCAATGACCAGAGATTAGGTTTCTTCATAATCAACTTCTGGACATTGAGCGAAACCTTATGCAACAAACCTTGCTTTTATTTTACAACTTTATTTTTCTCATTTTTCTTTCGAACAAATACCCACTTATGCCCTACGGGGTACACATGGGGAGGCATGTGGCTTACAGACCTAAACACCTCTTTTTTATTCAGAGATAATAATTCAGTTTCTATTACCTTTTTTAATCCTCCTAAGCTGATCTTTTCTCACATTCAACGAGCGATGCAAGCTTTGGATCAAGATCAATAATTGTGGCAATTTTCTTTGCAAAATAAATATCAACATTAGCTGTTATCCTATTCATGGATTCTCCGGTGTGCACAAAGTTTATAACTATTTCATCGTGAGATGATTCTTGTAGTTCTTTTATTTTCTCATCAGTCCTTCCAGTTGTGGGTGCAAGTCCCTTTAGTTTTTAGCTCCGATGTGTGCGCACACATCCATGCTGGTTTCTCTCTCTATGGGAATGTTCAGATCCGGTAGGCCCTTTTTTGGAGGTGTTTAGATCCGGTAGGCCCTTTTCTGGAAGTGCCACACTGGTGTTAGGTCTCAACTAGCTCCCCTGGTGGTTCTGTAGAACTTCAGTGATTGGCTGTGTCGTCCTTCTTATCTCTTTTCACTAGGCGTCCCTAGCTACTTGGGATTTGAGGGGTTAGAATTCTCGTCCTTTTATTCTAAGGCCTCTGGACGGAATTAGGTATACCTTCTACTTTCTTCGATATTTTAACCCTCTCCAATGCATTACATGCAGCCACATGTGACTTGGTCACACTTTTTAAGTCACTAAAGTGTCAGGTAGTTGATTTGCTAGTGCCTCCAAATCAATGATCTTTTAGACTTTTCTATTTTCTTCACTGGTTTGCGGGTTTTGTGCATGGATTCCCGTGGCTTGCCATATAATTTTTCAACATTTTTGATCAAGGGGTTTATTTCCTCTCCCTAATGTCGAAAAACTATCTTTATCAAATATACTATTAGCAAAATAGACGGTATGCAAATCTCATATCATCGGGTCCAAATACTTGATTATGGATGTTGTCTCATAACCAACGTATATGTAATGCCTTGAACACTTTTACGACGTCCCTGGGAATGTTTAGCGGAATCATGGAGTTTCTCGGTTCTTCGGTGAAACGCGGGAGGAGGGAATAGAATTACAGAATTATCCAAAATAAAAAAATTAATAAATAAAAATAGAGAGAGTGGGCTGCCTAGAGGGGTTTGCTAGCCGCTTTGGGCTAGCCAGCCCAAAGGGCCCAGCCGCACCCCCTCCCACCACTCAAAACCCTAGCCGCCCCCTATATAACCCCCTTGGGCTGCACCCCTCCACCTTTCCTTCTCTTGGCCGCCACCCCCCTTTCCCTTTGTGTGTCCACCACCCCCAAGCTACTGCCCTGTTAATTGGTGCAAAGGAGGGATCAAGGAAGAGAAGGGAGAAGAGAAGGAAGAGAAGAGAGAAGAGAAGGAGGTGATCTTGAGGAATCACCTAGGAAACTTTTCTCCATTCCAAATCTCTCTGTTTTAGGTGTAATTAGGGTTCTTGGCACGGGATTAGTAGGGGATTAGCAAAGTAATTAGCCGATTAGTGATTTCTACTGTCTATACATAGGCTGATTCGTGCATCGCGGCTGTTTGTGTAGATTTGGGCATCGAAACGATTTTTCCTACGGGTCTGACCGGAAGGAAAGTTGTAGAGGATGACGAGATTTATCTTCTATAATTTTTCTAGAATGTTTGGCCTCGGGGTTTGGGCGTAGTAGAGTCGGGAACATTGCTGTTTGGTAGAGGTGTAGTCCGAGACAGATTACTGTTCGGGGTAGATTCAGAGTAGAAGATGATTTTTATAATTTTTCTCTCAATAACAAAAGTTGTAGGAAATCTTGTGATCTAGTAACAAAAGTTGTAGGAAATCTTGTGATCTAGTTTATGTAAAAAAATCATGAATTTTAGTGTTTTGTACAGTAGGTGGAGTGCATTAGAAGATGACTGGCCAGATTGCTGAAACTGAGTATGTCCTCTGTTTTGCACGTTAAATTACACCATATTAGCAGCAAAATAAAAATAAGTGGTCTATGTAAAGATTAAAGATATTTCATTGTAGTTTCCTGAAATATCTGATTTGCTGTAATCGGCTTAATAATTTTAAAGATACAAAAATATTAAGCAGAGCTGCCGCTGTGAGCTGGGTGAAGGATCGACGAGCGAAGAGGTTATTGTCGGGCTTGGGGTATAGAGGCAGCGGCGTCTTTATTTTTTTCTTAAGTCACGAATACCTTGCTGTACTCTTGTGATGAGAGGTAATTTTGGACAGGTGGCTTCGCTCCTAACCATGCGTGATCACTTCGCTTCAACGGTAGAAACAAGTAAACGTAGCGGATGTGCTACCGTTTAACTCGTTAATTATACTACATTCACATTAAATATTCCTTTTAATCTGAGATACTTTGCCAATGCTACATGATTTCTGAATGTGATCTATGTGATAACAATTTAATAATCATTTGTTTATACCTTGATGGATTACCTGTGGATAGTGGTGGTGTTCTTGATAAAACATGTGTGGATGATGAGGTAGAATACTTGATGAATATATTACTGATCTTTGCGGTCATATTATTATGAATCATGTGAATCATATCATTCATATCACGGCATGTCAATTTGCATTGTGGATGTCGTCGTATATTGCCGCGACCGTACCGGTACAGCATCGTATATTGCCGTAGTACGATACACACTCTTACCTCGTTGGGATACAGTGGATCATACACATTCATATGCATTTTCATTGTGGATGGATCATTTGCATACTTATGCAATGTGTGGTGAATGAATTATTTACAAACAAATGCAACTTTTTAACTGTTTTTGCAGAATTGGCTCATGAGAGTCCCTTGTGGTATGAGGGATGTAGCTGTGGTCATGGAGTAGGGTTCACTCACCTTGTGGTATGGTAGGGGATGTGGCTGTGGTAGGAGAAATATCTCTTGTGGTAACTATTGTTAGCAGTTGTGGTTGTGGAAAAGAATAAGGTTAGTGAGGAAAATAAGTTAATGCTTTACTGATGTTGATAGTAGTGGTGGTTGTGATTAAGAAGTAGGCATTCAGAACTTAATTGCTAATGTTTTGTTGTTATTGGTAATAAATGTGGTTATGACCAAAATTGCGGTCATTGTGGAAAATAAAAGTTGATGTTTAAAGCATTATAGTTTAATTAGCTTGTTAAACAGTTTTTTTGCTGAGATTTTTATCTCACTCTTGTTTCCCCCTCTTCTAGGTGATTCTCGAGTATGCATGGAAAGGGTAGAGCGGCACAACCTTTCACACACCTTATCATGATTTATATTGTAATAAATAAGTGGAGTCTTTAGTTATTCATCCTTTCCACTCATTGTTGATCTTTTTTTTATTAATGATACTAGGCTGTGGTTTGCTTAAATTGGTTAAAATTATTAGCGGTTGTTCATTAATTAATAGTGTCCCATTACCTTTTGTCTAGTATGCTTCCACTTAACTTATCATATTTTAGAAATTACCGTCAGTTTATTTTATCTTATAAATTGGTTATTAGTGGAGTGGTTAGTGTCATCCTAGGGTAATGTGGGTCCTGTGGTGTTACAGTATATCTCAGACTTTCGGAGAGGGCCCATTGCAATACGTTATGGTAGGGTTATAGGTATATAAACTTTGCATACAAACCTACAAAGATGAGAGATTTTTGGTGATGATCCTTGTACTAGTTGCATAGGTGAATGGATGTTATATACCAATGGTTTAAAGTTAATGAGAGTTACTGCATGTAGGACTGCATATCCCCAACATGTAGTCGGTAAATTACAATTCTGCAAAAGTGGTCGGGCAATAAATTTAATCCTTTTAATTAATATCTCTACTAGTCCATTCTGGGTGTAGATATGTGGGACAAAGTACTCAACTTTAATTCCTATTGCCATACAATAATTATCAAATGCTTTTGAAATAAATTTTTCAGTGTTGTCCATTCTGATGGACTTTATATGATGATCAGGAAAATTATTTATAATTTAAATTATCTGTATGATTAGTTTTTGCCAAAGCATGATTTCTCGTAGATAATAAACATACATATGACCATTTCAAGGAAGCATCTATGAACGTCACAAAATATTTAAATGGCCTCGACAGATGTTGTATAGGATAGCAAATATCTCCTTGGATGTGTTCCAAGAATACAGGGACTTCATCCTTCACTTTTAGAGCAGAAGGTCTAGTAATTAATTTTTCGGTGGCACATGCGGGGCACATAAAATCTTCTTGATTCGAAAAATTCTTTACATCGATATTATGTCTCTATGAATTATTAATTATATTTCTCATCATCCTAAGATCTGGGTGGCCCTATCTATTATGACAGAGACAAAAAAGTTCAGAACTTCTAAATATAGTTTCAGGACAGTATAGGCTGTAGGTGCCTTAATTTTAGTATAGTATAACCCAGATTCAAATGAATGAAGTCTTTCTACTACCCATTTTTCACTTGCTTTACTCTTTGTAATGAGCAGGTATTCCTTACGATACTCTTCTTCAGTCTTAATGTGGAAACCGTTAGTATAAATATCTTTAAAACTTAGAAGAGCTCTAGTCGATTATGGGTATAACAAGATTTCTTTAATCACCAAAGTTGTGCCTATCGGGAGTATAGTTGTGGCTTTTCCTTAGCCTATTATACAAGCATCGGTACTGACGATTGTTATAAGACTACCATTATTTTTGCTAATCGACTGAAAGAATTTTATCTCTCTTAAGATGGTATTCATGTTAGTGATATGCCCTAGAGGCAACATGGAGATGTTGTATATATCACATACTATGTTTATGATACATTACTTTGTTCCTTGGAATAGACATCATCATTATTGATCAATGAGTATGTGACTTATTCATGAGACTCTTAAATACTAAGATGTTGCTATTTCTAAATGATCCCTGATCGTATATCATATGAGGAACAAATATGATTCAAAGACAAAGATCAGCATATGTATTGATTGATGATCATGTCTCATGGATCATGGTATGGTGATACCAAATCAATAATATGGACATGTGTTAGTGAACATATGTTGGATAGACTGCCATGAGACAACTGCAGAGATTCCATGTGTCATCGGCTGGTCTCAAGTAGTGTTTATGTAGAGTCCTTAGACTTGAGATCATCATGGTTCCCAACATGAGTAGTAGCTTATTTTGGGACTACTAATCACTACTCCGTGAATCGGGTAGTCATAAAAGTAGTCTTCGGGTTTGCCATGAAACATGTAGTGGGATGTGAATGATCAAGATAGAATTTGCCCTCCTTATGGGAGAGATATCTCGGGCCTCGATGTAATGGATTATGAAAGTGCATGGCCATGCCAAGGTGATTGAGGAGTCAATCACGAGTTTATAATCCATCACGGAATCGAGAGAGTGATTGAGCTATTAAGAGGATGACACGAGTCTCGCCTTGAGCTCAATCTATATCGTGAGGCAAAGGGATTCGTACATGAGAGGACATTACAGTTCACCGATATGATCTTTACATATACTTTGGGGTTAATATGTCTTACTAGAGACCGCTATTAACATGGTAACCGGAAAGGCGTTTCGGGTCACGACCAAGTATCGTGAACCTCTGGTGGTCGCACGCTTAACGGGTTGGAACACTAATTCGAATATGATTCGGATATGGGCTCAATTCGGATAGAGATCCGAATAGATTCCTATTGGGCCTCGGTCCACGAGGCCCACGTGAGGAGGTCTATATATATGGAGGCAAGGGGCGGAGGAGGTGTCCCGCTTAACATCTAGCGAAACCCTAGCCGCCACCTCCCGAGCCAAACCCTAGCGCTCACGAGTGCTAGTACACTCGCGATCGGCGTTCAGCCCGGGACGTGTGGATACGGTGGAGGCGCTCGTTGCGATCTTGATCGGCGTGCGTGGAGGAGACGATCTGTTCGGGACGATCGGCTACTTCCACTACTACCTCGACGCGAGATTGGATCGGTTTCAATTCTTCTTCATTTGCGCTGCGGCGTCTAAGTGGTAACGATCCATGATCCTTCCTTAGCATGATGTTCTTGGGTGCGCGGTAGAAAAGTTTTGTTTTCGCTTCCGTAGCCTCTGCGTATTCCAATAGTGGTATCGAGCCATCTTGCTTAGTTTGCAATCTGGATCAGCGCATATATGTTGATATGCGATAGTAGTAGATTGGATCTATTACGCCTAAATAAGGTAGCACGGGTTGATGAGATCAATCGGTCATAAGGGGTTGAAATTGGTATGAGTTGATAGCATCACAAGGCCAAAAAGATTAGTTCGTGCTCCTTCTTTGATGTACGCGCGACTTGCCCCTACCGCCGGAATCACCATCGGGGCTAATCGCGCGCACAATCGATGAGATCGAGCCAACAGATCGAGGTCTTGTGTTGTGGTCTCCTCAAGTATACCGATCGCGATGATCAATATGATTGATCTAATGAAAATTGAGACATTTTGAATGGCTCGGATTTGGGTTGATTTGATCGGCTCGATAAGATTTTCATAGCGATTTCATAGATGCGATCTATGTAATTCGGTGAGGTTTTCGTAGCTGCCTCAAACTCGCGAGGCGGCTCCCCTCGACCGCGGGGTCGCGGGACCGCCGTGTGTATCCCCTTGTATAGCGTCTTGGGTTCACATCGTTAGGTAGAATGCGATTCTACGCCTAACTTGTTTTTGCAGAGAATGATGTGAATAGTATGGCCCTATAGCTTATTTGAATGTATGAGATGTATGTGATGCATGTAACATCTGCTCATGGCCTGCGTGTCATGATTATTTCAGCTATTGTTAGCTGTATATATTGTATTTAACGACTGCGTGTCGACCTTAATGCTTGAATCTATCTTTGTAATCTTCAATTTCTAGCTATTATAGGTAGTAGCCTAGTTTTGAGGTTACAAGCTTTTAAGCATGGTGGCCTAAAGGAGTGATGTGGAGGATGGAGATCGTCTACACCTACTTGGAGATGGATATCACCATTTTTGGGCCATACTACTTCACGCTTAAATGTGTTTATCTATGATGTTATCTATCTTATTCTTATGCAATGATATATGTGATATGTTGCTTTGGTAGGATAGAATCCTCTTAAAATTAGGTGTTAATGCCCTTCCATATGTTGCACCAAAGATAATGATCACCGCATGGTAGGTCTACCAAAGTAGAGTGCCATCGGTTATCATCATCATTTGGGGTAGATGTCGGACATCTACATGCGGAAGCATTTGGTTTACTTAACAAGGTTATCAAAATAGTTTTGGACCTTGGGGCATAGATTGGGGCCGAGGCATACTAATGTCACCCAAAGTAGAGTCACATAGGGATGTGATTAGCAAAGTGTTGCTTACCCATGTCACTAGTTTTCTAGCCGTGATGCCAAAGCTCACTAGGAATTAGTGAAATGAGGATCTTTACCCACTATGTAACTTAGAGGAGTTTTTGTTGCAAAACTCATAGTGGGAGTCTTTTGCTAAATAGTTTAATAAAAGATGAACATAAACATAGTGCTAAACTTTGCATATTCTTGTGTTGTAGATCATGTCACTAACGCCGCATCCAAGATTTTTAATTTGCGATCTGTTCTTGAGAAAGAAAAACTCAATGGAACAAACTTTTGGATTGGTATCGCAACTTGAGAATTGTTCTCAAGCAAGAGCGCAAGGAGTATGTCCTTGAGTCTCCTTACCCCAAGACTTGCCTGATAATGCTACTATGGCTGCACGGAGAGCTTATGAGAAGCAAACGAATGATTGCCTTGATGTGAGTCGTCTCATGCTTGCCACAATGTCCTCGAGCTTGAAGCAATATGAGAACACAGATGCCTACAATATCATTGTGGGGTTACGTGGTATGTTTGAGAACCAAGCAAGGGTGAGAGGTTCAATACTTCAAAGTCCTTATTTGCGTGCGAGCTTGCGAAGGAATCCGTCGACCCTCATGTGATTAAGATGATTGGCTACATTGAGAGTCCGGAAAAGCTTGGTTTTCCCTTAGCCAAGAGTTGGCTATCGATGTGATTCTCCGCCGCTTCCCGAGCTTTGAGCCATTCATAATGAACTTTCACATGAATAACTGGACAAGACCTGGCCGAGTTGCATGGGATGCTAAAATCTGCGAGGAAAGCATTAAGAAAAGCAGCAATCATGTGATGATGATGCAGAAGGCAAGGGCAAGCCCTATGTCAAGAGAATCGCGGTCAAAAGAAAGAAAGCTCCCGATGCGATCGCGAGCGGTTCTAAGGCCAAGAAAGACAAGAAGGGCGATGCTCATCTCGATGCATTGTTACTCATCGTAAGCAATCGTGACATTGGAAAAGGAACGCCCAAAGTACTTGGAGGATCTTGAGAAGAAGAAGGAAGTACGACTTCCACCTGTATAAATGTTATAGAGATCAATCTTGCTACTTCATCAACTGATTCTTGGGTATTTGATACCGGATCGGTTGCTCACATTTGCAAATCGTTGCGGGGGCTAATAAGAAGTAGAAGTTTGAGGAGGAGCGGTGGATCTTCGCGTTGGCAATGGAGCAAAAGTTGCTGCGGTAGCTGTTGGCACCATGTCATTGTCTTTACCTTCGTGATTAGTTTTGGAATTGAATAATTGTTATTGTGTTCCATCTCTTTCAAAGAACATTATTTCGCTTCATGTTTGCAAGCGTAAGGTTATGACTTTAAATCTATGGACAATGGTTGTTCTCTTTATTTCAAAGATATGTTCTATTGTCATACTCCATTGGTGAATGGGTTATACGTTCTTACTCTTGAAGGGTCACGGTCTATAACATTAATGCAAAGAGGCAACGTCCAATGATTTGAATCCCACGCTTATTTGGCAATCGCCGCTAGGTCACATAAATGAGAAACGCATGCGAAGCTCCATAGAGATGGTATTCGCACTCATTTGATTTTGAATCATTAGAGACATGCGAATCTTGTTTACTTGGCAAGATGACAAAGGCACCTTTCACCGGTCAAGGTGAACGGGCAAATGACTTATTGGCACTTGTACATACCGATGTATGTGGACCAATGAGCTTAATACCAGAGGTGGTTTTCGTGATTTCATAACTTTTATCGATGACTTTAGTAGATATGGGTATATCTACGATGAAGCATAAGTCCGAATCTTTTGAAAAGTTCAAAGAATTCCAAAATGAAGTGCAAAATCATTTAGGCAAGACAATCAAGTTTCTACGATCCGATCGTGGAGGCGAGTATTTGAGCCATGAGTTTGGCAATCATCTAAAGGATTGTGGAATTGTTCCACAATTGACTCCGCCAGGAACACCTCAATGGAATGGGGTATCTGAACGGAGAAATCGCACCTTATTAGATATGGTGCGCTCCATGATGAGCCAAAGTGATCTTCCGTTGTCTTTTTGGGGGTACGCTCTTGAAACAGCCGCGTTCACACTAAACGTGGTTCCATCAAAATCGTGAGAAAAGACACCATATGAGATGTGGACAGAACAACGTCCTAGCTTGTCTTTTCTTAAGATTTGGGGATGTGAGGCTTATGTAAAACGTTTACAATCTGATAAGCTCACTCCTAAATCTGATAAATGCTTCTTTATCGGGTATCCTAAGGAAACAAAAGGATATTACTTTTATAATCGAGGAGAAGGCAAAGTGTTTGTCGCCCGGCATGGTGTCTTCTTAGAGAAAGAGTTTCTCTCAAGAAGGGATAGTGGGAGCACAAAGTGCAACTTGAAGAAATTCAAGAAACACCGATAACGTTTCAGCTCCTCAGAACCACAACAGATGAACAAACTGTTGAAGAACTCGTTGTGGACACACCAGCACCACGTAGGTCGAAGGTCACGTCGTGCACAGAGAGGTACATGTTCTTGACTACTCAACAACGGGACATATTGTTGTTAGACAACGATGAGCCTAAGACCTATGAAGAAGCAATGGTGGGACCGGACTGAGAAATGGCTTGAAGCCATGAGATCCAAATTGAATCCATGCATAGTAATCAAGTTTGGAACTTGGTTGATCCACTGATGGTGTTAAAACCATTGAATGCAAATGGGTTTTCAAGAAAAGATAGACATAGATGGAAATGTTCACATCTATAAAGCGCGATTGGTGGCCAAAGGTTTCAAACAAATTCAAGGTATTGATTATGATGAAACTTTTCGCCTCGTCGCAATGCTAAAGTCTATTCGGATCATTCTAGCGATTGCTGCATATTTCGACTATGAAATATGGCAAATGGATGTCAAAACAGCTTTCCTTAATGGAAATCTGAGTGAGGATGTGTACATGACACAGCCCACGTGTTTTGTCGATCCGCAATCGCTTGGAAAGATATGCAAGCTCCAAAGATCCATTTATGGATTAAAGCAGCATCTCGGAGTTGGAACATTCGCTTTGATGAAGTAATCAAAGGGTTTGGTTTCATCAAGAACGAAGAAGAGCCTTGTGTTTACAAAAGGCTAGTGGGAGCGCACTCGTATTTACGGTCTTATATGTGGATGACATATTACCGATCGGAAATGACATTCCTTTGCTCGAATCATTAAGTCTTCATTAAAAATAGTTTCTCTATGAAAGACTTAGGAGAGGCAGATATATTCTGGGCATCAAGATCTATAGAGATAGATCAAAAGGCTAATTGGATTAAGCCAAGATATGTACATTGACAAGGTGTTGAAAAGGTTCAACATGCATGATTCCAAGAAAGGTTTTCTACCTATGTCACATGGTATAAATCTTAGCAAGAATCGGTGTCCTAGTACACCGATGAGCGGGATAAAATGAATACGATTCCATATGCTTCGCTATTGGGTCCATTATGTATGCCATGCTTTGTACACGCCCGATGTTTCAGATGCTTTAAGTGCTACGAGTAGATACCGATCGATCCAGTGAAAGTCATCGGATTGCCGTAAAGAACATCTTGAAGTACTTGAGAAGAACTAAAGATGTGTTCCTTGTCTATGGAGGTGAGGAAGAGCTCGTTGTAAATGGTTACACCGATGCTAGCTTCCAAACCGACAAAGATGATTTTAGATCGCAATCTGGATTTGTGTTCTCTGCTGAATGGCGGTGCGGTAATCGGAAGAGTTCCAAGCGTGAGACGGTTCTTGATTCTACAACGAAGCCGAGTACATAGCGACTTACAAGGCGCCAAAGAGGCTGTTTGGATCAAGAAATTTATTTCGAGCTTGGTGTGATGGCTAGTGCCTCCAGCCCAATGGACCTCTCAGTGACAATAGTGGGGCCATTGCGCAAGCCAAAGAGCCTAGATCGCACTGAAGTCCAAGCACATTTTACGGCGATTTCATCTCATCCGCGAGATAGTGGAGAGAGGCGATGTGAAGATATGCAAAGTACAAACGGATTTGAACATTGCAGATCCGTTGACAAAGCCGCTTCTCACCAAAGCATGAGGCTCACACTAGGGCAATGGGTATTAGATACCTACATGGTTGACTCTAGTGCAAGTGGGAGATCTGTAGTGATATGCCTAGAGGCAACATGGAGATGTTGTATATATCACATACTATGTTTATGATACATTACTTTGTTCCTTGGAATAGACATCATCATTATTGATCAATGAGTATGTGACTTATTCATGAGACTCTTAAATACTAAGATGTTGCTATTTCTAAATGATCCCCGATCGATATCATATGAGGAACAAATATGATTCAAAGACAAAGATCAAGATATGTATTGATTGATGATCATGTCTCATGGATCATGGTATGGTGATACCAAATCAATAATATGGACATGTGTTAGTGAACATATGTTGGATAGACTGCCATGAGACAACGCAGAGATTCCATGTGTCATCGTTGGTCTCAAGTAGTGTTTATGTAGAGTCCTTAGACTTGAGATCATCATGGTTCCCAACATGAGTAGTAGCTTATTTTGGGACTACTAATCACTACTCCGTGAATCGGGTAGTCATAAAAGTAGTCTTCGGGTTTGCCATGAAACATGTAGTGGGATGTGAATGATCAAGATAGAATTTGCCCCTCCTTATGGGAGAGATATCTCTGGGCCCCTCGATGTAATGGATTATGAAAGTGCATGGCCATGCCAAGGTGATTGAGGAGTCAATCACGAGTTTATAATCCATCACGGAATCGAGAGAGTGATTGAGCTATTAAGAGGATGACACAGTCTCGCCTGAGCTCAATCTATATCGTGAGGCAAAGGGATTCGTACATGAGAGGACATTACAGGTTCAGCCGATGTGATCTTTACATATACTTTGGGGTTAATATGTCTTACTAGAGACCGCTATTAACATGGTAACCGGAAAGGCGTTTCCGGTCACGACCAAGTATCGTGAACCTCTGTGGTCGCACGCTTAACGGGTTGGAACACTAATTCGAATATGATTCGGATATGGGCTCAATTCGGATAGAGATCCGAATAGATTCCTATTGGGCCTCGGTCCACGAGGCCCACGTGAGGAGGTCTATATATGGAGGCAAGGGGCGGAGGAGGTGTCCCGCTAACATCTAGCGAAACCCTAGCCGCCACCTCCCGAGCCAAACCCTAGCCGCTCACGAGTGCTAGTACACTCGCGATCGGCGCCCGGCCGGGACGTGTGGATACCGGTGGAGGCGCTGCTCGTTGCGATCTTGATCGGCGTGCGTGGAGGAGACGATCTGTTCGGGACGATCGGCTACTTCCACTACTACCTCGACGCGAGATTGGATCGGTTTCAATTCTTCTTCACGCGCGCGCGTCTAAGTGGTAACGATCCATGATCCTTCCTTAGCATGATGTTCTTGGGTGCGCGGTAGAAAAGTTTTGTTTTCTGCTTCCGTAGCCTACGCGTATTCCAATAATTCATTATGCTACTATTAGCTAAGCACACTTCCTCCATGGGCGCCACACGTGTTCTAATATAGAATACTTTATTAATATGTAGTAGGAGATAATCAATAAATAAGATAAAATACTTCAAATATCAGAACATATCGTGCTATTATTGACTGAATAAATGAATAAATCAATATCATCCAACTATCGTGAAAATGAATTATTTGAGTATTATTACTGCCAGTCTAACTTATTCTTTTCACACATGTGACGTATGACAATTAAAGTCTAGATGCATTCTATGTATTAGACCGAATCTGCTAAGAAATCTAAGACTTTGGCTGCTATCGTCTTAGGGGTGAGATGCTCTTATAGAGAAATCATAGTTGCGGCAGCTGCAATGTCAAGAGGGGGTGTAGCTGCAGGAGTGGAATCCACTTCCATTGGTGCAGGTTGCTGCTCAGAATTCTCCTTTTTGACCTTTGCTGCTATCAAGTGGGTTTGATGCTACCCTTTGCCACCATTCTTCTTTTTGGCCTACAAGGCATTGACGACGTATTGTGCCTCTTTACAGATCCGTGACCAGTACCCCTACTTGCCACACTTGTAGCAAGTTTGGTCTTGATGACTATAGGGCTTGTCGTCATGCTTTGGTTTGCTAGCCTTGTTTTTTTGGTAGAGCATTTGATTTACCTTTCTGGGATGCGGCTTGGCCATCCCTTTCTCTTTTCTTCATTATATGCTTCCGTATCTTGTATCTCCCAATGTTGGCCTCATGGCCAACGGAGCTCCTAGGTGGCTATGTGACAATGTTCTTGCGGAGAAGTTCATCTTGAGCCTCTGCAACTTACATGATATTGATCAATTCAGCATACTCCTTGTAGCCATCTTGATGATAGTTGCGCATAGACTACATTGCACAAGGGTGGAAGGTGGAAAGTCTTTTCAATCTTCTGCTTATTTGTGATCTGTCTGCCACAAAGTTGAAGATTAGTACAAATTATGCGCCGAGCAGAGTTATACTCTTCAACCGTCTTGAAATAAAAAAAATATAAATTGGATCCATTCTTGCTCTGCCTATGGAAGAATGTTGTACTTTTATCTTCTCGAACTGCTTTTTGAGTGTAGTCCATAATACTAGCGCGCTCTTCTCTACTATATACTCATTCTTGAGAGTGAGACAAAGGTGGTGTTTGAGGAAGTGAACTGTCTGATCATTTTTCTCAAGTGTAGGTTTGTTATCCTATGGTGCACCAATCCCAATGGCAGTGCAGACCTTCTTAGCTCTTAGTATGATCTCGACATCAGAAGTCTAAGTCAAGTAGCTTTGGGTATGCTGGGCTAGCTCCTCGAACTCCTGCTTCGTGATACCTGTCATCTACATGTGAATAAAAGTAATATATAAATTTACTATAGGTAAATATGCACAAAATAAATTGGATAATGATACAAAATGTTCTCATAATATTTTTATAATTTTTTTTGCATATTTTCTATAATTTTACTGTTACTTTTAGAGATTAAAAGTAATTTGAATAATTATGATTAATCAAAAATTAGTAAGTAAATACAGAAAAGCGTAGAAAATAATAAGAATAGTGTTAAACAAGCTTCATATATAAAAAACAACTCAAAATTTGAATTCCTGAGGCCCTTTTATGCTAGAATATGTATTTTTGTAAGTTTTACAATTTTTGAGGGCCTCTCTACTAATTTTCAATTCTCAAAAAAAAAATTTCGTGTAATTTGTTGATTTTCTGAGGGCTTTCTGCAAAATCTAGGTGTACCCTGCCCCTACCCTCGGCCGATCGGATGGTCTAAACTTCCTATGGCCGATCGGATGGTCCGAACATCCCATGGTCTATCAGACGGTCTATGACCAATCAGACGGTCCATACCTTCTATGACCGATCGGACGGTCCATGACCGATCTGATGGTTCATTTTTCCTATGGCTGATCGGACTGGTACGAACATCCCATGGCCAATCAGATGATCCAAATTTCTCATGGTCGATTCAAGAGGGAGGGGGTAGGGAAAAATCCTACCCCTATTCACTTCATGGTGGCACATGTGGGGAAAGGCCGGCGGTCGTGGCGCGGTAGGAGGTCGTGCGTCGGCGGCCAAGACGCGGTGAGCGGCGACAGGCTGCCGGGAGGTGGTGGCTCGGGCGGTGCGATGCACCGTGAGGCTTGTGCGGGGCGTGGCGCGAGGCTTGTGGGGTGTGTGTAGTGCGCGATGGTGGCACGGCCACATGCGAGTGACCGGCGGCACGGCCGTGTGACGATGCTGTGGTGTGGCGGCTACTAGGGCCCGTGCGGCGCGTGTTGCGGCACAGCCACATTCAGCATGTCGGCCATCTGCGAACAGTCGCACTGTTCATCTGTGTGATCATCAGGCAACCTTGTGATCCTTGCTTTGCCACGTGTCATGAATCGGCTGATGGGGCTACAATTCATTATCGTCCCGATGGGAGTTACTGTTGTCTCCGAGTCGTTCTCGGTGTCCGTGCTCGCCATGCCGCCAAGGCCTGTGTATGTCCTAGATTCCTCGGCGTCCGTGCCTTTAAAGCCATGTTTCCCCCTCTCGATCTCCGCACCCTACCACCGAGTTCTCCCATACACCTCGCCATTCGCACCACACAAAGTTGTCATCGCCGAGATCAACTGTCGCCATTGTCGATTACCACCAGCTTTGTTGGCGAGGTCATCATCACCGTTGTCATCGTCGATCAGCCGTCTCACCGCCAGTGAGATCTCGCTCCAGTCAAGCCATCTCGAACGTCTGCCTCGCATTACCTCACCTCACTTCGCCTGGTCGCCCCAATTCGCGCGCCTCACCGACATCGGCAGAGACGCCAATGCGCACGCACGCATCCGCGACCTTTCACATTCTCCACAGACCTGGCGCATGTGAGTTGTGAGGCTAACAGTGGGTCCCACATGTCAGCACTCCACTATTTCGTAGACCCGTGAACCAATCAAGCCAAGTCAGCGTCCACGACAGTGGCACCTCAGCCCTAGATCTGACATGTTGCCACATGTTAGTTCCATGTTCGCTCCCGAGCCGTCTTGGTGCCACGTCAGCATGCCATGTCAGCATACTATATGTCATGCCACATCACCTTACCACGTCAGCCCTATTAGCTACCTGTCAGCCCATAAGGAAAATTTAGCTACCACTTAAAATTTAGCTACTTACCATAAGGAAAAAAGGGCATCCTTTGGTTGGGCTCTCAAGAGCCTTTTCAACTGCTTAATAATAAATTTTCACCAATTAAGTTGCCCTACATTACCAATGTTAACCAAGCACAGGTAACACCTGGTAATGATCTTGTTCCCCGTTATTGGTGCTAACAATGTGCAGACAACATACATTGTTCATGTCCCAAGAAATCTGTCATCTTCCCAATGAAGAAGTTTATGCTATCAACATCCAATGTTGTCCCAAGAAATCTGTCATCTTCCCAATGTGCTGATCTTTTTTGCTCAATCATCTTCCCAATGCTGTCTATAGTGGAAGCTTGTCCACTTGTGATTTCATACCCATCAGTGAAGAAGTTTATGCTGTCAACATCCAATGTATACAGACAGGCCCGGGCCCATGGGCGTGCGGCCCGTGCGACCGCACGGGCCCCCAATTTTCAGGGGCGTCAAAATCGTTCGGCCGCACGTCCGCACCCATACGGCCATACCCTCCTCGGCTCCTCGACTCCCTCCTCGTCGCCCCCCGCCGCCCCTCCTTGGCCCCCCCCCGCCGCCGCCCCTCCTCGCCCCCTCCCGCCGCCCCTCCTCTCCCCGCTGCAGCCCCTCCTCGCCCCCTCCCACCGCCCCTCCTCTCCCCGCCGCCTCCTCGCCCCTCCTCCGCCCCCCTCTCCCCTGCCGCCGCCACCCCTCCTCCCCTCCTCATCACCCCCCGCCGCCCCTCCTCGGGCCCGCCGCCGCCCCTCCTCGTCGCCCCCCGTTGCCCCTCCTCGGCCCGCCGCCCTTGGTTCCTCTTATGGGTGGAAATGATGTGAGCATTTCCTCCTTGTTTATTTGTTTAGTTGACTCATTGGTTAAGTTGGTAGAAATCAAGCTTCTGAATCTGAAAATAGAAACCACATACTCTTTGCATCAGAGAAAAATTTGTTGCCACGTTTTTTCTTCTGGCATATCGACTTTCGAATGTTATAGACGATAACTAAAATATGTGGCATTTCTTGTTTCAAATCATTTGATTCATGGTTCAGTAGTATAATCTATTTTGACAATAAAAATGTTGTTTGTTTTGTTACCAAAGCATGACAAGGCAGAGTGGTTGAAACATCGTTATTTGTGGTGGGATAAAGACACTACTCGGACTCTGTTTGGCACTCGCCTTCCAACCATCGTTGGCGGCTCGTATGCATTTGTCGTCCCAATCCTCTCCATAATCCGTGACCCCTCCCTCGCACAAATAGCCGATGGCCATCTGAGAAGTATGCAATGATCTTTCTACGTTGTTGTATCTTGCACAAAAATCATGGCAAATCGAACCGCCTATATCATTAGGGCCATTTGTCTTGATACAAATTTTGATGTTATTTACCCAAGTTTATCTTTTGGTCTATTTGCAGATATTCCTGCAGACAATGAGAGCTATACAGGGGTCCTTGATAATCTCCTCAAGCATTCAAATAATCCTTGGCTATAGCCAGTTGTGGGCAATATGCTCGAGGTACATGTAACTCTCCCTTTTTGCTTTAGTTGATGTATGGTTACTTTATTTGTCCAAATTCGGTGCAGACATTTATTTTATCGACTCCTGTGAGAATCTGACTAGCGTACTAAAATTGTCTTGAGGGTTTCCTTTCATCAAATTTCTTGAACTTTAGCATGACATGTTGACATGTGTTGATATAGTGGGCATGGGTAGTATGTTTTTTTGGGATACGTCTGTTGAAGAGCGGCATGGGCTCGGCACGGGCTCGGCACGGGCTCGGCACGGGCTCGGCACGGCCGGCGGCGGCGTGAAGAGCGGCGGCGCGGGCTCGGCTTGTGGCGTCGGCGTGCGGCTCACGGTGGCATGCGAGCGATGGCGGTAGCGTAGAGGCGGTCTTGTGACAGCAATGACGGGTAGGAGACGCACAGCACGGCCCTGGCATTATTTTAGCTATATTTGGTACTTTAGATTAGGCCTCACTTAGAGTTTTGTACAGGACCTCTAAATTTCACGGTACGACCCTGTATACAGAGCATGATCGCCACTAATTGGGTTACCAAAAAGCCTGTGAACTGACTCTTCTATGATAGGTATCTTCCCGCGTCTAGGCATACGATCTCACCAGTTGTTGGCTTGAAGATACTCGCAAGCCAACGTGTCCATTGTGTAATGTCAGGCAATTGATCTAAAGCAGACCACCGAATCTGATGTCGACATTACTTCACATTGATATGCTATAAATTTATCATATGTCTTCACTATCCTTAACAACGACACTTTGTTCCTTCCAGTCTGTGCACAGCAAACAGGAAAACATAATGATAAATTTGAAACAAAAAAGAACAACATCAGAACACTAGAAGTATACCGAAAATAATTTCTGGTGCTATACCGAAGATTTGTGCTTGCCAGATTCCAATGCGTTTTTCTGTTTTACTGCATCCATGCATTCTTCCTTTTCAACATTTTTGGTAGATGAGAAACTTAATAGGATTGCAGATATGAAAAAATGGAGGTAGTTAAAACCAACGTAAAAATAGTGACTTCTCAAAACTTCATTAGCCTATCATAAAAAACGTCCATGACTATGTAAATAACCACAAGCTTAAGGCCCACTCTTTTCACTTTTTTCACTTCACTTCTAGTTTCACTTTTTTTCACTATTCATGGTCGTCTTTTCTGAATTTTTTAGATTTTTAGGCTTTTTGCATTTTCTTTTTTCCGTGTTCCTTTGCATTGTTCATGATGGGCTAACAAATTTTTTCTATTTTTACATTTTTTTAAATTTAATTATGCCCAAAAAACTAAATCACTCTGATAAAAAAACCAACTCTGAGAAAATTTCAGCCAAAAACTAGAAGCCATCGCTAAAACGATCACCTCTAAATTTGACAATAGGGAGAGAGAGGGATCAATCTGAACTGGTACAAAATCTTACACTAGTGCATGTAGTTCTAAGTGCACATTGAATTTCTGACATTAAAAAATGTATGCTATTACCTAGCACATGAAGAACTATCGGGTGATGAGAGTAGCAGGGAAAAATCTTCCGGTTTGCAAAAACTTCCAAAGGGCAGCAAAATAGACAAAATGAACAAAATTCGGCAAAAACTTCGGACAAAATATTCAAACAATCTTCGAATTTTGATAAAATTTAACCAAAATTTGAACAAATTTCAATGAGGACAAATTCAATGCTTGTTTAACCATGATTGCTTCTCCTGCCCCACCAGCGCCGCGAAGCACCCTGTTGGTACACCCCACGACACCTTGTCCGTCCTGTCAGCGGCGTAGGCCCATGGCGACAGAGGGCAGCTTGAGCCGCCGCCAGAGGCCAGCCTCCTCCAGTGAAACTGTAAAGAACTAAAGATAACAATTAGTTTCTTGATGTTTGAGAAATTAACAAGAAACAAACCAATCATGATGCATAAGCACACGGAGAAGGAACAGATAATAGATGAACAAACTAGGCATGCAAACCTGCAACTGCAACGCATAGCAGCAGGTCATCCAACATGGCAACGAGGAGCTTCGACCTCCTAGAGATTGAAGCGAGAGAACACCGTACGCAGGACTGGCGTGGGCATCACGATGATGGACAGCTCACGTGGCAGGTGGTGCAGTGGCACAGTGCGGCGATGCGTCGCCGTCGAATTGATCGGGGAGGGAGGAACTGCTCTGCGCTGACGCTGCTGAAGGGGAAATAGGGATCGATCATCGCTGTGGCGTGAGTGGTGAGCCAAGGAGTAGGCAGGTAGCTGGGCTATGTGGGACGGTGGGCTGTATGTTGCCAGCCAATTTTGGCGAACGCTATTTCTTTCCTTGGGCAACGAAATGAACGAAAAATCCAAAATTGTGGTGAAAGTTCGTCGAAATTGTTAACCTTGGAGAGTAGAACATACAAACCTCTGCTTATCTGCTTGTGCAATTAAAAGTCGTACTCTGCTTTCTCCAATTGTTTGTCTCTCACATCAAAAAAATGATTCATGGAATTGCATAAAAAAAAAGAGAATATGGAAAAAAGTGAATTAGGTTATGAAACACTAATCGCTAAAAAAGGCATACACCGCAACCATTAAACCACATCCCCCTTTCCCTCCGGTATTCCCTGCTTCCACTAGGCCACGAGCACCACTTAACCTTAAAAATCACTCACTGCTGCTCCTACTAACTCCACATCCTATAACTTTAAAATGACCCAAAAATCACTCTAGCTATAGCGGAGACAAGAACAACCCACGGACCACTACCTCCTAACCACCCCCCAAAATCACTTACTGCCATTGTCGCACGACGAGCACCACCCCCTACCGTCACCCCTGTGCTCACTACCCCGCCGTTGTCACCCCGTGCTTGCTACCCCACAACCATCACCCCCGTGCTCAATACCCCACCGTTGTCACCCCCATGTTCGCTACCCCTACCGCCATCACACCCGTGCTCGCTACCCCCACCGCCATCACACACGTGCTTTTGAATGGACTAAAAACAACACACCTCCCCACCTCATCTCCACCTCCCCAACCACTCACCCCCCATTTCCTCCAAAAAAATAGCAAAATACTACAAAAAAAAATTCACATACAATACACATCTCAAAAATGTACAAAGTGCTTGAGAAAATTGAAATCCTAGGAGGAATTTATGCCATTAGAAGGAGTAGAAGAAGAACGAGAAGGGGGAAATACCGGAAGCCAATGCACGGGTGAAAAAAATCTGAATTTTGGACATATGTAGCTCTTTTGATCATCGAAATACCAAAACTAGCTCTCAGAACATCGAAATTCTATTTCTAGCCTCCTCCGTGACCACGCATTTATCTGGTGATGATACGTGTCCAATCGTGTGGTCACCGACTGCACGACCACTATTCATCAAAGTCGTGCGGTCAGCGACCGCACGACTACACTGTGCTACAGTGCAGTCGTGCGGTCGTCGACTGCACGACTCCATCATCCATGCATAGTTTCGCTGCTTTGTACCACTATTTCGCTGCTTTGTGCCACTGTTTAGCACTGTGTACATCACTTTAGGTCACTTATGAACCGAAAGTATACCACTGTTTAGCACTGTGTACATCACTTTAGGTCACTTCGGTTCCATTGCATTGCTCTCTCTGTGAGTGTATGTGCCAATATATTTCTCTCTCCGCTCACTGCATTGCTCTTTCTCCCATCATTTGCTCTTCCACAAATCAGACCAAAGAGCGAGAGATTGAGAGAAAGTGAAGAAGGAACCGAAGAGTTTTATCGCGGCGCTCAATTTTCTTCGTTTGCAATCAAGAGTTTTTGCATTTGTGAAAGTTGTAGTGTAATATCCTGATTGTTTTTGAAGTTTTTAAAACCCTGAATTTAAAATTAAATTTTTGAAATTTTTCTAGAAATTAAACAAGCTTAAAATAATTTTTTAGAAATTTGAGGGATTTAATATGATTAAATTAAATATTAACATAAGCTGAAAGTATTTTATTTGGGTTCCTTGTGTCTCAAGAAATTTCTGGTATTTTTGGTGAATTTTTGGGATTTAATTGCTATTTTTGGGAGCTAGTTTGATTTTTCTTGGATTTATTAAAAAAAGAAAAGGGGGAAATTCCTAAAAGCCCTCGGGCCAAATCTTTCCTCGACCCACTCCCCTCGGCCCGCCACCTTTCCGGCCCGCCTCCCCTCGCCGCATGTCAGCCTCCCCGTTCCCATGCCGCACCGCCTCACTCCCCGCCGCCCATCTCCCGCGCCTGCCACGCGGCAGACATCCGCCTCCCACGCGCGCCCGTCCCGCTCGCCCTAGCCTCGCACCCACGCGCATCCGCCCCCACAGCTCGATTTCCCCCTTGCCACGTGGCACTCATCCACCGCCCCTCACCCCGCGCCTCTCACGCCTGCCCTAGCGTGCCGCGCGCCGCCACCCACGCTCTCCCGCCCGTCGGATTCCCTCCGCTCATGCCACGCGTCACCATCCCATTAACACGCCCGCGCGGTCCGCACCGGGACTCGTCCCTTACCGTCCGATCTCGCCCCTTTGCCACGCGTCGGTCGCTCACGCGTCGTCCTCGATGCGAAATCGCCGCGCCGAGTTCGTCACGAACACAGCATCGGTTCGCGTGTTTTACCCCGCTATCGCCCTCGGTTCTCTTGCATATAAGCGCGGCGCCATCCCTGCGTCCTCGCACCGTCGCCCTCGTTACACGCCGGAGACGCCGCCGCCGCCAGACCGCACCGCTCCCTTCCTTGGAGTCGCCGTCGTCCTCATCTGTCGCCGCCATCTCCACCGTCTCCTCGCCTACCTCGCCGGACGAACCCGCCATCCTTCCGTGCCCGCACCACTGCCGGTAAGTCACTGGACGACCTCCACCGTTGTTGAAACTCGCCACCGCCCGCTGGACCCTCCGCCGTGTGCGCTGGTCGCCGGAGCCACCGCCGCCGCGCCTGAACCTGCATCGGCCGGCCGTTGCCCCGCCCCTCGGTTCGCGCCTGAACACTGCGCCGCGACGCTTTGCGTGGCGTGCCGTGCCACGCGTCGTCCATCGGACGCCTCGGTCGCGCAATCCCCGCCGTCGCCTCAGTTCTGGATCCACGCACCAGATCAAGCCGCACGTCGCATCTACAACCGTCCGATCCGCACCGCGACACCTCGTACAGCGACCCCGGGACACGCGTCAGCAATCCACCGTCCAAGCCGCCCAATCTCAGCCGCAGATCTGGATCTAAACGGATGGATTAGATCTCGCCACATGTCCGCACCCTCGGCCGTCCGATCTAGCCACCGCCGCCGCACCAAGCCCGTGCCACGTCAGCCGAGCCTCGTCAGCCCTAGCCGATGTGGCATGCCACATGGCCATGCCACGTCAGCATTATCCGAGCCCAGGTGCCACGTGTCGCCACGTCAGCCGCCACGTGTCACCACCTCAGCCTGCCACGTCAGCCACGCCGGCGCGCGCGGTGTGACACTATTCCATGCACCGGGTTCACCGTAGACCAGTTCTCCCGTGGACCGGGTTCACAACACAGTAACTTTTTTGATTTTCTGTAATTTCCTTTAGGGTTGATTTTTCAAGAGTCCGTTCTCCTCTGTGCTAGCTCCGATTGACACTGTTCTTTTTTCTAAATTCATCTAAAATTGAGCTCTAGCTTTTGGTTCTTATTTCATAATTTTTTGAGTTCATTTGATTATCATTTTATGTGTTTTTCTTGTTTCTGTCATTTTCTCCCTCGTTAGATTCCGATTCCGGAGGAGCAGGAGCTACGCCAGAAGATCCCGAGTAACTCGCTGAGCATAACCAAGGCAAGTCGTGTCCTTTAATCATGTTGAACCTAGTTTGCAATCTATTAATTAATTACTTTGTTTCAAATTACATTGCATCGCTAATTTATTATAAAACCTTGTACTTGGTAGTTATTGCCCTAACTGTCTATATCCCTCCTTGATAATTTTGAATGCCATGATGTCATTGTCACCATAGGTTAGGAAATTTACTAGTGGTGATATATTAGATGTCACATGGGTCGATACGATATGAATATTTAGCCTCGCTTAATTTACGATCAGGTTTGTCATCACATGTGAATTACTAATTTGACTTAATGAGATATGGAACTGTAGTTGATGCCACGTTTATTAAAATTTGGTCCATGGCATTGGTGTGTCATTGGCGTGGTTATACAAAAATTGGTTTTCACACGGGCGAGTGATCGTGTAGTAAAGGAGGAAGTGTTGGTGCACTTCGAGGAATGTGGAAGTCTCACCTGGGTAATGTTAAGGACTTAACTTTGTGTGCCATTGATCTTAGCTTTACCGTGCAAACCACATGTCAAGTATGGAATGGACCTGGCTGATTAATTTAGGATGTTTTAATTTCAATCTCGCCATTGTGATGAGCATGGTTGCTGATTTCCATGAGGCGCAAAGGGGGTGTGATGCGAAACCCTAGCGGGCGGGATTGGATTAGAATTGAACTTTGTAAAGGCCTTGTTGTGATTTTTTTAATGTGAGGATCATCACATCATGTGGGTACAACTGTGCAACCTCTGTAGAGTGTAAAACTATTTGAATAGCCGCGTCCTCGGTCATGGACAATGTTCGGTGATTTCACACGAGGGGTAGTGATTTCTCTTAAACTTGGTGGTTTATGTTGGAAGTGAACAGATAGTTCACTGTTGGTCTGGCTTATGAATGGGAAGTCTATAAACGGTTGGTTTAACTTGTGGGTGGGAGGTCCGCAAGTGGTTATGTCAATTCTTTTGATTATTTATTTATTATTGTTTTACTTAAAGTTCACTTTCAATCTATTTACTGTATTTACCTTCAAATGTCATTTTATACAAATTAACCTTTCAGCTTTTCATTGGTAAGCCTTGCATACTATAGTGCATTCATTTGTTACAAACGGCTTGCTGAGTACCAATGTACTCACGGTTTTATGCCCATGTTGCTCAGTTGAGGAAGAGGAGTATCACCAGCAGGAGGTTCCAGAAGGAAGCTATTTCGACGACTTCACGGATTAGGCTTTGTTCTCCACTCAATAGCCTGTGAGCTTGTCGATTAGCCACTACGCTTTATTTTGGATTTCCGCTGCTAGTTTTTGTTAAGCCCTTCAGGCTAGTTCATTGTAAGCTTGGTCATAAGGTCGTACTTTTGAGATTTATCGATATTTGAGTTTTTCCTTTATTATAGCGTGTATATGGTTGTGATTACCTCTATGTTTGACTGTGTGCACTAGCGTGATCCTGGGACTAGTGCAGTATACACAGAGAGTCCGGATTTACATATTCGGGTCTTGACATATAGATTGTCTCGTGGGCTTCAAGAAGAGGTAAATTTTTTGTCCCGGTGTAATATAATTTTATCGGTGCGATTATCACGTAATTAGGCAAACCATGTTTTACGAAAATTGTTGTATGTCAATCTTTAATTTTGCGGTTTAGTAGTAGCACAAATTTCATATATGAAGAATGGTGTATTATAATATAGAGAATAGTGTAGTTTAATTTATGTTAATATTTATGTTATGGTGTAGTTTATTTGTGAACTTATGTCGGTGTTGCGAAAGTAAGTATTTATGTGACAGTATTTTTATGTGATGACAATAGTAGTTAGATTAGCATCATGAATGTTGTAATTAGTAGGTTTAGGAAACCACCTCACATAATTTGAAATGAATTGTAAATAAAAGTAAACAAGAAGAATGAAATTAGAACAAAGTAATACATTGTCAACTATAATTTTACCAAAATGGTTAGCACGTAATTAGGCGAACCATATGTTAAGAATGTTGGTTTATATCAATAATTAATTTTTAGTTTTTTAGAAGGCAAAAATTCTTATATGAGCCTTAATGTATTGTAGCATAAAGAATGATGTAGTTTTTCTTGTTAAAATTTGTGTTATGGTGTAGTTTTTTTCTACACATATGTGGTTGTAATTGGGTCGGTATGCTGCAAAATTAAGTATTTATGTGAGAGCATTTTATGTGATGAAAATGGTAGTAGGATTTGCAACATAAATGTTGTAATTAGTAGAGTTAGGGAACCACCGGACATAATTTATCGGGTCATAAACATAAATTGTAAATATATTTGCACGAGTAGAATAAAATGAGAACAAAAGTGATACAAAGCTCCGTAACAACAGAATCACAAAAATAAAAATGCAAGAAATTAATATACGGATTTGTGTACAAAGTCGTAAGTAAAGTCCCAATGTGATTTATATTTAGGAAAGAATTGAAGAGAAATTAGTAATTGGAATTTTACATTAATTTGGAAAAAATACGAAATACGAGTGGATTGGTATGATTGTTGCACGTTGTGTACTAAGATTTTTATGCGCACTAATTGTAGGTATCCATGGATGACATTCAAGACTTATCGTGTTCTATGAGAGTCGGCTCGTATGTGACGGGCGTCTGCGGGTGGACCTATCAAATTGTGATCGAACTGTGTTCCGGGCACGCGGTCTGAATGCCATGACCCTGTATAAGCTATGGAGGTATGTCCGTTCTGTGTTCAATCGGGAGACGGCTAGGAAGAAGTTATGGATCGAGGCAATGTATGCTACAGTGGAAGGTGCTACTGGGAAGATTGTGTGGCAACTTCTGAAAGTGATCAGTGACGTTGCATGGGCCAGATACATGGAGGTCGTGTGCAACCCTACCGTAGCGATATATGGCAAGCCAATGGTCTACATTCACTTCGTGGGCAGGACAGAGTCATCCGCCATTGGTGGTTCTGGTGGTGGTAGTAGTGGAGATGAAGTGTCTATGCTAGTCTTCGGCGCTCATGAAGATGCTGATGCAGAAGAAGATGTCGGCGAGGAAGTGGGCGATGAAGACCTTCGGAGGTGTGTGGAGAATTTCTAGGCGAACAAAGGTGTTAGGAGGTGGTGGGCCACCCGTGTTGATTGTCAGGAGTACCTCGCGGACTAGTTGGAAGAAGTGCACAGTGAGGAGGAGGGGGAGGATGTGGAAACAACCATTCTGGAGAGGAGGGAGATGATGAAACTTCAATGGGAGGTGGTGTAGGTGGTGTTGTGACCACGGACGTTGTGTACGTGTCCTCCAGATTGGACGACATCGCAGCGGCAACCCTAGTTGTACCACAGGAAGAGGGGGCAGAGTGGGGGTTCAACAAGGGCACACTCATTTTAGGGCAGTGTTTTCGCAACAAGAGTGCTGCCCTGCAGGCTATTGCTAGACATGCCGTCAACATTTGTCGGACCTATCAGGTGCACAGGTCCAACCCAGATACCAACATTGTGAAGTGTGTTGACGGTTCATGTCCTGGCAAGATCTGTGCACAGCGGTTCAAGGACGCTACCTCGGACTTCCAGATAACGGTGCTGAAGGATTACAATTGCGAGCTTGCGGCGCCGCTACATAGGCACCGCAACATGATGTCGTCGTATGTTGCGGAGCTGATAAGCCACCTCATGATGGAAAATGTGTCTATTTCTCTAAAGTTACTATTGACGAAAATGGCGAATATAGTAGGGTTCGAAGTCAGCTACAAGAAGGTGTGGTGGGCGAAACGGAAGGTGCTGGAGCGTATGTTTAGGATGTACGAGGAGGTGTACAACCTGGTCCCAAGAATACTACATCAAATTGCAGAAGTAAACCCAGACAAATACATTAACAAGAAGGAGCGAGTTTATCCTAATCAGGGCCCAAATTATTTTCTTCTTGATAGAGTGTTACGGTCATTTGTGACGTCGAAGGGTTGAGGTGGAACTATCTAGTGCTAATAATGGACGGGACGTTCCTATCTGACAAGTACAAGGGTACGATTCTCACTACAGTTGCAGCTGATGCAAACGACCAGTTACTCCCTGTGGCCTTTGCAATTGCGGAGAATGAGAATACTGATAGCTGGCTTTGATTCCTGGTCAATGTGAAGCAGGTTGTGGTGCAAGATCGCCCGGATGTATGCATCATCTCGGATCGCAATGCACGCTTGTTGTCCGCGTTGCACACAATGCAGAATGGTACGTAACCCCTCTTTCAGTGGAATGATATAAAGAACCATTGGTGCATGAGGCATCTCGTGGCGAACTTTCACACAATGTTCCGTAGCAAAGACCTAATGAAGATGTTCATAAAGCTTTGCATGCAGAACCAAAAGCGAAAGTTCGAGGCATTGTGGAGGCAGCTTGATCAAGAGACTAGCAAGCATGCACCATTCTGATCAGGCTGGAGCTGGGCCTGTGGGGGGAGATTCCACAAGAGTTGGGGAGTTTACACAATAGGTTCGGTCGAATGCACCTAACTTAGAGATGTGGTCCCTGCTACACGACATCAGCGGAGCAAGGTACGGAATCATGACAACTAACATGTCGGAGGTGTACAACGGTGTTTTGAAGGGCGTTAGATCCCTACCGATGACAGCAGTCATGGAGGAGAGTTGGAACTATTCCGTCGTGTATTTTGTCAATAGATCCATGATGGCGAGAAAGCATCTAGACGAGGGCAAACAATTTGTAACACCCCAAGATCCACATCACCACAGGATGTTACTAAACCACTCTGACTAGCCAAAATTTCAAGATAATTTATTTCGGCAACAATTTCTAGACATGAAGCATTAAGCGGAAGCATAAACAACTAAGAGAAAAAATAATGATAACAAGTTCAATAACAACCTCTAGCAGATTGCACAAGAATAGTTTACAAGATCATAATTATTAAATAAAACAACCATCTATAGATAGATAGACATTTGGCTAGAAATCCATCGACTTTATTACAGCATGAATTGATGAAACAAGTGCATTATTGTGATGCCGCTCTACCCATCCCATGAATGCTCAGGATTCACCTGTAGGGGGGAAAAACAAGGGTGAGATAAAAATCTCGGCAAACAAAGCATTTAACAGGCTATTCGGACTACAAACAAATATACAACATCATTAAAGTATTCACATGTCCACATCTACAATGTGCATCCATATTCATTAACAAGCTAATTAAACTACAATGATATTAAACATCAATATCCATTTTCCAAATGACCACAATTATTGTCTCAACCATATTTACTACCAGCAATAGTAAAACATTAGCAAATGAATCTTGATTAACTACTTCATATCATCCACCACCACTACTACCAATGACAATAAAGCATTCATGTTTTACCTCTCTAACTTTATTATTCCTCGTGTCCTCAACTGGTATCACCACTTACCACAAGAGAAAAGAATCTCATGCTACAATCACAACCCCCTATCATACCACAAGGGATGAACCACAATCTACAACCACAACCACTTTCCCCATACCACAAGTGGCTCTCATGAGCTAATTCCACATTACAACTATGAAGTTGTAGTTGTTTGTAAAATAACTTCACCACAATATATTGCATAAGGATGCAAATGATCTTTCCACAATGCAATGCATATGCATGCTATGCTCCACTGCACCTTTACCCAACAAGGTAAAAGTGTGCATCGTGCTCTGACAATGCGATCTTTGTCAGATGCGATCGCGGCTATAAGCGGCGACATCAACAATGCAAATGTCATGACATATTTATGAATGATATGATAATCATAAACCACAAGAATTTAACCACGAAGGTCAACCACGTAACCCACATTCGGTTCACTAAGATCATAATTAATCGATCTATAGTGAATCTTACCACATAGACCACAATATATTCATCAAGATTACTACCACCACAACCACAAGTAATACAACTCCAAGGACATCATTATGATCCTCATGAATTTAACAATAAGAAATGATATCATCATATCCACCATGCATTTACTTTCATAAACCACAATTAGCTCATTAAGCAAATTACCACAATACTACCAAAACTCATCCAAACATAGCAAGTGATTAATATCTTGCTACCACATTCTTACTTAGAAATCATGTAATCATGGCATATCATTTAACATTATGAGAATCATGTATATTGCAAGTAGTAAGAATAATGGGTTAAACGGTAGCACATCTGCTATATTTACTTGCCTCTACCGGCGAAGTGACGAAATCACGCGTGTTCAGACGCAAAACCGCCTGTCCAAAAAAGTACCTCTCAGCACACATTACAACAATGGAAATGCGACTTTCGAAGACAAGATATCGCTAAGCCCCAAAATCCCACAACATCCTTCCCTGCGTAACGGTTCTACAATCTTCCCACTGCAGCGGCGCTGCTTAACATTTACCTATCTTTAAAAATATTACACTAATCACAGCAAAAGATATATATCTAGATTCCTCACTTAAATACCTATACTTTTCATGTAGATCACATATTTTTATTTTGTTCTTAGCATGGTGTATCTCACTGCTCAAAACAGAGGTCATCCTCTGTTCTGTCAGTCAGGACAGTCAAGTTCAAACGCTTCCCAACAACAGAGTAGGGTTACAGAAATTCTGATTTTTTTACAGCAGCTAGCTTACCAAATTCTCTAAAACTTTCTCAATGGTGACCAAAAATATAAAATTCATCTTCTATCCCTAATTCCCATCTGAACAGCGGTCTGTCCCTGTCTGCGCCCCTGACGGATAGCGAGATTCCAGACCCTGGTATGCCTAAATTACGCTGCCAAAAAATCTCAAAAAAATACAGTAGATGCGTATCGTCGTCCTCTATGTTTTTCCTTTTGGGGGACCCTCGGTAAAAAATCGTTTTAGGGGTCGAAACCGTAGGAATAGTAACATCGTGCGATTTGATCTACAGACAGCAAATCGGGATTCTCTAATCGGGGTTTTCTAAAATGCTAATCCCTTCAAAACTGGAGCTAAGAACCCTAATTTCAGCATAAAACAGAGAGATTGAGGTGAGGGAGATTTACCTTAGGGATTGGGATCACCCTCTTCTTCCTCCTCTTCTCCTTCCCTTTTTCTCCTTCCTTCTCCTCCTCTCCTACCTCTTCCCTTCTTCTCCTTCTTCCCCTTCTTCTCCTTGCACAAGGGGCAGCACCTGGGCAGCGGGGAGGCGCAAGGGGGAAGAGGGAGTGGCGGCTTGGGGTGGGAAAAGGGGGAGGGAGGGCTTCCCAAGGGGTTTATAAAGGGGGTGCTAGGGTTTGGGAGGGGTACGGGCCCCCGTTTGGGTTGGCTGGCCCAAAGTGGCTGGCCGCCCCTCCGGATAGCCCAAAACCTCTTAATTAATTATTTTAATTCTTTTTATTATTTGAGACTATTTCGAGGAATTTATTTTTACCTCCTGCGATTTACCGAAAATCCGGGCGACTCTGCGATTAATTTAAAAACTGACACCGAAACGACGTTCAGGATATTACACAATTCTCTAAGGTTTTACAGGTATACATGGACAAGAAGATAGAAAAGCCTCGTTGCTATATTGCTCATCTATGGATGGCATTAGGAAGAAATTCGAGATCCACCTTAGACAAAACTATATGATGAGTTATAACATCCTAATTTTTGGGGATTTTTAAAATCTTGAATTTAAAAATAAATTTCTGGAATTTTCCTGAATTAAAATAAAGCTTAAATGGAAATTTCAAAAGTTTTAAATAATTTGATATGAATAAATTAAACCTCAACATTAGCTGAAAATATTTTAATTGAGTTCCTTGTGTCACAAGAAATTTTCTAGAATTTTCTGAAATTAAATTGAGCTTCAAATGAATTTTAGAATTTTAAAAATGATTTAATCTGAGTAAAATAAACATTAATATAAGTTGAATATATTTTATTTGAGTTCTTCAGGTCTCAAGGAATTTTCTAGTATTTTTGGTGAATTTTTGGGATTTATTTGCTATTTTCTGGAGCTATTTGTATTTTATTTGAATTTCTGGAAAAGAGAGAATTCGGGGAAATAACCCCAGCCGCCCGATCTTTCCTCGCGCCACGTGTCGGCCATCCGCCCCTCCGCACAGCGCGCCCTCTCCCGCCTAGCCTCCTTCCCACCACGATCCTCGGCGCACCGTGGCTCGCATCGCGCGACCGCGCGCGCGCGCGGCTGCGCCCCAAACCCTAGCGGCCACGCCTCTTCTCGGCCGTCCGATGGGACGCGTGTCACCCCTCGCCGCTCCGCTCTCGCGCGCGCCGCCCTCGCCGCGCCGCCGTCCGTCGGCCCGGCACCACGCGGCGGCTTCGCTCCCGCGCCCGCGCCTCGCCGGACTCGCGGCCCGTCCGATCCGCGTCGCTCGATCCGAGCCGTCCGCGCCGCTCGCGTAAACCCTAACCCTAGCGCCCGCCTCGGCCGTCCGATCAGCGTCGCGCCGTCCCTATCCCGGACTCTCTCGGTTCGCGTGCCATTTAAGCCGCGCCGTCCTCGGTTCGTGCGCTCGAAGTCCCGCCGCCGCCATCGTTCGCGCGCGCCGTCGCCGAAGTCCCTCCTCGCCGCCATTGCGGAGACCCCGCTTCGCCGCGCGCTCACCCCGTCGCCGCCGGAGACTCTGCCGCTTCGTCGCCTCCGACCGCCGGCGAAGTCCGTCGCCGTCCCGAACCGCCGGTAAGCCGTCGCCGGACCTCTCCCCGTCTCCCCTTGCCGTCGCCCGAACCCGCCGCCGTCCGCCGAACCCTCCGCCGTCCGTTTTGGTCGCCGGAGATCACCCCGCCGCCGCTCGCCTCGTCGGACCCCGCCGCACCGCCCTCGTCGGACTGCGGCGTCGTCCCTCGTCCGCGCGCCCCGCGCCGCGCACCGTGCGGGCGCTGCGTCCCGCCTCGATCGCCGCGCCGCGCCGCGCCGCGCGCGCGCGTCCGCGCGTCGCGCCGCCACGCGTCAACCATCGTCGGCTTCCGCCCCACGCGCGCGATATAACGTTCGATCGATCCAAAACCGCGCCGGATCGTGCCACGCGGCACTTCCTCCGTCCGTCGATCGCGCGCGCGCTCGCGCCGCGCGCGTCGATCCTACCACGTGGCAGCCACGTCAGCCCTAGGGCCACGTGGCATCCCACGTGGCATGCCACGTCGGCGCCCGTCGGCGGACCCGCCTCCCATGCCACGTGGCAGCCACGTCAGCAGGCCACGTCAGCAAGGTGACACGCGTCGGCATATGCGCGTGCCACGTCAGCGCCCCTCTCTCGCGTGTCTTGTTCTGCGCGCGTACCACGTGGACCGGTAATCCGTGGACCGGATTCACGACCTGATGCACTTTTCGAATTTCTCGAATTAATTTTAGAATTAATTTTCCGGGAGCCCGTTCTCCTCCGTCCTAGCTCCGATTGACCCCGTTCTTTTTTCTAAATTCATCTAAAATCGAGCTCTAGCCTTTGGTTCTGGTTTCATGAATTTTGGAATTCATTTGCTTGTCATTTTATGTGTTTCTTTATTTTCAGTTATTTTCTCTCTCGTTAGATTCGGATTCCGGAGGAGCATGTTTCACGCCCGAAGACCAGGAGTACCCCGCTGGGCATAACTAAGGCAAGTCGTGTCCTTTGATCATGTTGAACCCAGTTTGCAATCTATTATTTAATTAATTTATTTTAAATTACATTGCATCGCTATTTTTATTCAAACACTTGTACTGGTAGTTATCGTCCCATTTGAGTTTATCTCTCCTTGATATTTTGGAATGCCATGATACCATTGTCACCATAGGTTGGGAAATTTACTAGTGATGCTAGTTTATTTGTCACATGGGCTGGTACGATAGAATTACTTAGTGTGCTTATAGTTCCGATTGGGTTTATCATCACATGTGAATTAATAATTTGACTTAATGAGATATGGAACTGTGGTTGGTGCCACGTGTATTAAAATTTGTGCCATGACGTTGGTGCGTCATCGGCGGTGGTTATACAAATTGGTTTTGCACTCGGGCGAGTGATCGTGCAGTAAAGGGGGAAGTGTTGGAGCACTTCGAGGGATGTGGTAGTCTCGTCCAGGGGATTGTTAAGGACTTAACTTTGTGCGCCATTGATCCGAGCTTTCTGTGCAAACCACATATGCGGTATGGGACGGACCTAGTGACTAATTTGGGAGGTTTCAACTTTAATCTTGCCATTGAGATGAACATGGTTGCTGATTTTCATGTGGCGCAAGGGGGTGTTATGCGAAACCTAGCGGGCGGATTAAGTTATGGCGAACTTTGTAAAGGCCTTGTTGTGATTACCTTAGGCCTGGGTTAATCACATCGTGTGGGTACAGTTGTGCGACCTCTGCAGAGTATAAAATTATTCGAATAGCCGCGTCCTCGGTTATGGACAATGCTCAGTGATTTCACACGAGGGGTAGTTATTTCTGAAAACTTGTGAATGGAAGTGGACAGGTGTTCACTGTTGGTTTAGCTTATGGATGGGAGGTCCATAAGCGGTTGGTTTAGCTTATGGATGGGAGATCCATAAGTGGTTAGCTTGTGGATGGGAGGTCCGCAAGTGGTATGTCAATCCCTTTGATTATTTACTTAATTATTGTTTTACTTAAAGTCGCCTTCAATCTATTATTTGTATTTCAACTGCCTTTTATGCAAATTAACCTTTCAGCCATCCTTTGGTAAGCCTTGCATACTATATTGCATTCATTTGTTACAAACGACTTGCTGAGTACCAATGTACTAACGGCTTTATGCCCAATGTTGCTCGATTGAGGAAGAGGAGTATCACCGCCGGGAGGTTCGGAAGGAGAGTACTTGATGACTTCGCGGATTAGGCTTCGTTCTCCACTCGATAGCTTTGTAGGCTTGTCGATTGGCCACTCGCTTTATTTTGGATTTCATTTGCTACTCTTGTTAAGCCTTGGACCAGTTTATTGTAAGCTTGACCATAAGGTCGTACCCTTTTGAGATTTATCGATATTTGAGTTTTTCCTTTATTTTATCGTGTATATGGTTGTGATGACATCTATGTTTAACTGTGTGCACTAGGATGATCACGGGACTAGTGCGAGAATACGAGTCGGTTGCATATTCGGGTCTCGACATGAGTCACACTAGAGGATTGCAAGCAAGTTTGCACGATTGTTGATGAAGCATGTTGCACTGCAATAATCCGCAGCTTCTACATAAGCCATGCTCCCATGTGTATGAGGCATACGTGGTATGGCGCCAGACGTCGACACCTTACATTTTTAGGTATTTCGAAATTCACCACATGTATCAGACCTGGAGTATGGAGTTCCATTCGTATAGAGTGGACATGCACTACAGGGAGCTATGGCTAGGGCAAGTGAAGTGGGTGCCAAACAAGGCATTGAAGCACGTTGACCGAGGAAGACAACAAAGTCATTGCATCCTCAACGACATGGACGAGAGCCAGCGTGGGGGGTTCGGCGTCCAAAGTGCAGACTTTGCAAGACGATTGGGTACTCGTTAAGCCAGTGCCCAAACAGGCCGACGTTAAGCAACGCTCCGCAGTAGTGAGGACATAGTTGTGCTGTGCTTATTGTTTGTTCCTGTTTTGTGTGTGTCACATTGCACTCCAGTGATACGTTATATACACTTCTATGGGGCTATGTTGCATACATTTTGTTAATGTCCTGCCCATTAGCTTTGTACCTTTGTACTTTGTTGAATTCATCGTATGGGGATATTCCTATATATATTTTATTCACGTCTTGCTACATTTAGTACATTTCGCTATCGTTACATTAGGTTGCTGTGTTTGTACTATGTTTAATTCATCGTATAGGTATATATTGGTATGTATATTTTATTTATGTCTTGCTACATTTGCTATATTTCACTATGTTACGTTTGTTCCACATTGTGTTGACTAACATATTTTGCTTCATTGGCAGGAGATGGCTTACGAGATACTAGACCCCCATTGGGATGAGCAGCACCGACGCCTAGCGTGGTCGTCAGGTGCTGGCCCTCCGAGCTTGATCCTCAAAAGCCTCCGTGAGTACTGGCTCTAGACCAATGGTACATCCCACTTTTGCAGGACACTGGGCTACTGCCCATTGCCCGTATGTTGGATGTACCACATGCGTTCTAGTTCGATGCAGTGTTGTTGTCCACACTCGTTGATCGTTGGAGACCGGAGACTCATACCTTCCACTTCCGGTGAGGCGAGATGATGGTTACTCTTCAGGATGTGTGCATGCTAACAGGACTACCGCTATGTGGTGCTGCAGTAGTGCCACCCCCCAAGCCAGCGGACTGGAAGGCCCGTCTGGGTCACCAATTCCACCCCTGATCCCAGAGAATGTATCAAGTGTCCCACATTCGTGACTTCAATGCTACATGATTTGCCCTGTGCATACGCCTCAGGTGGAGGTGCGAACGCACTTCATCGCGTACCTGTTGTTTCTCTTCGAGTAGGTCCTATTTCCTACCACCACTCGGGACTCCATTCACCCTATCTATATACACCTTACGGAGTCCTTGGTGGATTCCTTGCCCAACGAGGTGCCGCAATACAGTTGGGGATCTGTAGTTCTTAGCACCACGTACCGAGGCTTATATGATGCCTCGTAGCGTACTACGGCCACCGAGCCGGTCCTTACTGTGTGCTACATTCTCCTTCAGTTATGGTCATGGGAGCACTTCCCGGTTGACAGGCCGTATTTTGGTAGTAGTGTGCACCCTTACGACTTTAACCCGGAGTTCTACGGCGAGAGCCACGACCCCATTCATAGGCCCACCATAGGTACCCGTTGGACACATGCATAGCTTCGATGGGCCAAGAAAAGACCGAGGCGTATGTACCTAGAGTTCCACAATTAGTTCAAAACTCTTCACAAGAGTGAGATAGTCTAGTGGTTATGGACTCCATAGTTCATTGCGTCCGTGGCCCCACATGGACTCACATCTTAGCGTAACCAAGACCACACGTCTTGGTTGACGACACGCCACTGGTCTTCTCACACCGTCGAGCCGCACAACCCACAATGAGTAATGAGACAGCTTAGCCTGTACCAGCTGGTGCCACCGCGACCAGGACGGCTACTTGCTACGAAGACCCACATGTACATCTTTACATGGTAATTGTGTTTGTAGTATGGATACATAATGGCTATGGACGGGACGATGACGGAGGGCCACACACGGCCGTGGGCGGACTTGTGGCATGACTACAGGGACAAGGAGGTTATGGACGAGCCATGGCCCTACGACCTTGACACGTATACTACATACCTTGCATGGTACGTTCCACGCACCCGTAGCAGGCTTACTAGCCAGCGCCACGGCGTCTGATAGAGATCATGCGAGAGTTTGCTTGTACAAGCGAGTCCGAGGGCGTCATCGGTACCGCATACCGCGGCGAGGCGGTAATTGTGTTTGCTTTATTAATGCATAGTAGTACTGCTATGTCTTCACCGTATTTGTCAACGCGTTTGAACTAATTACGTGTTTCACTGCAGTACGACCGCCTCCATCGTATCCATGACGAGGCTACTCAAGCTCTTCACCGTGGGAGGACCAACACAGTTGATTGCCTGCTTGCTTCAATGCGCAACATTTTCGATGAGGCGAGGGCTGCGATCAGGACCATCAACTGTAGTCGGCACAGAGATGACATCGTCGCATGACGCGGTGATAGGGGACCACATCCACCACCACCCCCCTCATCGCCACCGGTAGTACCGTCTAGACGTCCTTCACAGTCCAGTGGCCGTCCCAGCTACTCTCGCTCATCCTCCACGCACCTTGGCCCGACAGTACGATAGTTGCTAAATGTTGTTTATCCACTCGTTTGCCACTTATCTCTCAATACCACTTTTCCTTGCAACCCTCACATGGGATACCAGCTTGCTACAGCCGTCGTCGTCATGGAGGGCCACATAGGGCGCAACGTTCTCTTCGGGTAGACAAGGGCTCTCTCCTGACAGCGACCCCGACTCGCCCCAGCGACCGGGGGAGACGTTGCCCACGTTTGCATATGTGCAGCAGTCCGATCATCCAAGCTATGCTTGCTCGTCCTCCACGCGCCTTGGCCCAGCGGTATGATAGTTGCCAACTTTTTGTTCATCCACTCATTTCCCACTTATGTCTCATTGCTTCCTTTTCTTGCAGCACTTGCCATGGGATAGCAGCTTACTAGAGCCGTCGGTATCCCAGAGGGCAACACAGGACCCAACGCTCACTTCAGACCGACAGGGGCTCTCTCCTGACAGTGACCCAACTCACCCCAGCAACAGGAGGAGGCGTTGCCGCCATTCGCACATGGCGACCAGTCCAGCGTGCATGACCAGCATAGGTGGTTCGAACAAACGTACCAAGGGTACATTGCGCAGGAGTACATGCACAAGTTACCAATGCGATCATCATTCGAACAGCCGCATACATCGGTACGCTATAATGTACAAAATGAAATATGTGTGTACGCTCAGACGCACTAACGTGTAATGTAAATAAATGCGAGTTTCTGCGAACCTTTCGGACACGTAGGCGAGTGCATTGTCTTCACTTCCAATTACCCAGGTACATGACTTACTATAGTACTCAGCACTACAAATGTCGCGGTGTATGACCTAATCCAACTTTATCATGTGGACAAGATATAGACCTGTCTGCGACCGAATGGTTAAACTCCATTTTCGGCTATCCATCGCAGCTCTCCACGGAGTTCTCCGCAATATTGCCTCGGACGCAGGCCTCATAGTACGACCTTCGAGATGCACCAAATTCGCCTCACAGGTTCACCTTCTCAAGGAGCACTTGCGTCGCCCTAGGAAGCGGCGACCACCTGGAAGATGATTTTATATATTTTGAATTTGCTACTGTTGCGTTGTAACCTACAATTATTTGTATGATATACGTATGTGTTTATTTTCAATTATGACTAAAACGTGAAGTTGCAAATGAAAATAGACTTCATAATAAATCTACGAATAATATGACGCATAGAGTTTTGTTACGTACATAAGAAACAATATCATACACAATGCAACATACATACCGAAGTACTCCTATGATACATATATGCCTTTTTTGTAATGGAAATAAATTCAGCACACATAAACTCAGAGAAATAGGCCACATGAACCTATATGCTCATCGTTTCAAACTTTCTGTAGTACACCCTGTAACACACCATGCAGCGCTAATGTTGTCGTCATACTTGTCATCATTGTCCAGCAGTTTGATCCGTTCGAACTTGTCATTGTCGTCATACTCATATTTCCTCATTGTACATGAGTGGTACTAGTGGGGCATTGCTAGTCCTGCAGAATGAAGATGAATTGCAGTCGCAGGTGTGCATGACCATTGTATAGATGAACAAGATGAAGTGCACGTAGGGGCTAGGGGACGAAGAGAACGGCGCAGCTGACACGTGTTGAGCAGGGTAGGGTAGTCACGGGGGGCCCTAGAGCACACGCGCATGGAAAAGGGCAGCTGCAAAAGCGGGCCTGAGGAGGTATCGTCATGTCATTTCATACGTTTGGTCATCTTTTTATGCACGTGGCCAGCGAAACAGGTGAGGGCCACCCACTTCCTTTAGTCAGGGAGCACGGCACAAAGAAAAAAGTAAAACTACTCACTGTAAAGTACGATGTGGGAATTGAAATACACTTTATAACATGACTGGATGGGGCCAGCTTTGTGCACCGATAAGACCAAAGAGGTAGCTGTATGTAGCGACTAGACATGACGGTCCAGCTTTGCGCAGCGACAATACCGAACGGGCTAGCTTTGCGTGGCGACAAGATAAGACTGGGCAGCTTTGTGCAGCGAGGGGAAAGAGAGGGCAGCTTTACACAGTGATTAGACATGACGGGCCATCTTTGCGCAACGACAAGACCAGACGGGCCCGCTTTGCGTAGTGATAGGACAAGACTGGGTAGCTTTGCGCAGTGAGAAGACCAGAGAGGCCAGCTCTGCGCAGTTACGTTACTTTCTGGGGCAGCTTTGCACAGCTCCAAATTAACCGTACCATACCAACCCCTAAGCCTACAAAAGGAGGTGGAAGAGATTGGGGAAAAGTCACTAAGAACCACCCACACTATACCGCAACTTGCTTCACTATATCGGGATGGACAAGAGGCAGAAGAAACAGAGGGAGAAGATGCTGAAGCAATGGGAGGAGACTCGCGACATAGCCAGATCTGTTGCAGCCCATGACAAAAAAGCAAGGGCTATTGCGGTGCGGGCCCAACAAGCGGAGCGTGCAAGGATGTCAGCTCCCCGAGAAGACATCCCTCGTCACAGCAACCCCCTCCCGACGGTTCCAACGAAGAGTTCACCACAACACCCGCTAGAGGGAGAGATGCCGCCCCTCTGTTGGTGTGGAGACTCATGCAAGTTCTTCAAGTCAAAACAGTGGCTTAGCCTAGGTATGCACTACTAGGATTGCGCAAACTACTCCAACGAATATCCGGACCGACGTCGGGACACGATCACCTATCAGCAGCCGATAAGAACCACTTACAGTGTGTTCCTCCCCACTACTTCTCTTTTCAAGTACGCACTAACATCTCCTGTGTACCCGCAGTCCCCGGAACCGCTGTGCGGGTATCGCAGGTGGATCGATACGGAGATCCACCCATACGACCAGTGGACTTTCGATTTTGAGGAGTAGGATGTCAAGGCATCCGAGATCCGCGAGGCAGAGCACCAGAACGATGAGCAGGCCAAACGTATACATCGGGAGACGAAAGCTTATCTTGAGGCGTGCACGCGTAGGGAGTGCGATGCTAGAGAGAGGGAGCGCGAAAGGAAGAGGGAGGTGACGGCCAAGGCAAAGAAGCGATCGAGGAGTTCGACGCAAAGGTCACAAGGAAGGGAAAATGACCCTAGTCCACGCAGTAGGAGGGGCAGTTCTGCTGTCCAATTAATTTCCATGGCAAGAAAGCGCATATGTATCGTAGGAGTACTTCGGTTTGTTGTCGGTCATGTATGATGCAATTTCTTATGCATGTAAACAAACTTTGTGCGCCATATTATTCCTATATTTATTACAACGAGTCTTGTTGTATTTTCACATTCAATTCTTCGTGTTCTTAATATCACTTACCTTCTTACTTACGATCGTTTCTATACTAATCGTATGTTCATCTTCTCATTGCAATCTTCTTTCGAATTTCTTTTACGGTATAAATGGTATTATTCAAATCGATTAGTGCGTCACGATACATATGTCATACAAAGCAGGAGGTACCAATGCGATCAAAAACAACACATGGAGTGCTACACATTGATGATAACAATAAACACCGAAAGAAAATAACAACCAACATTAAGTTCATCTTACGCTCCGGTTTATCGAAATGATGCCACATCTTCAGCGGGTTACGGCCCTATGACAACTCTCTCATGCGAGAACAATACGGTCCTCTCGCCCAATTTATCCTCCACACCCAAAATCGGCAACCACCTAGGGCTTCTGCAATTCCATGACAAGAAGGTTTTCAAACATATTTGAATGATTTGACCAAACCGAAAAATTTACTTACCAAGTGCAATGGGCACTTATAGTAGTGTCGTTCAGGATTTGCAACCGTCTGTGAGGTCTTACGTCTCACAACTGTGTTGCATCTCGGGCAAATCAGCATGAGTGGTGATGAAGAGGCGTTCATTTGGCTCATGTCGATGTGAGGAGAGTGACCACCAAAGTAAGGTACAGAGATTGGGAACGAATAATTTGCGAGGAGAAAGAGAACAACGCGAAGGAGTATGTACAATATGCCTCCCTCTTATAGCCTCAGTGCGAGGGCAAAAATTGTATTTTTCCTATTCATTTCTATCTCAATAGTCGTCACAAAACTTTACATAAAATCATAATTTTCAAACCATATTTGCTACATCTATAAATTATTATAGATAACTAATTAATATTTGCATTCATATACATATGAAATACCGATCATGAGTCAATAGTGGACAAACAATTTTGCTCTGATAATTTATTTAAAATGTATATGGTAGCTTAGGTTGTAATGGATGCTAATTTTTCATATTTCATTTAAATTAAAAATAATGATCTTTTCTGAACTTACAATGCTAGCTTCTTAAAACTATATTTTGTATGAAATCTTATTTACTTGCTTGTATTAATTTTTTGTATTCCTGAGCAAGTCAAAATAATAATTTTCAATCCTCATTTCCTATATCTTAAAATTATTACATAAATCATATTTTGTAAACCTTATTTTCTGCATGTAAAAATTATTAAAAAAAATTGCAAAGTATGGTAAACAGTGTAGTCATGCGGTCGCCGACCGCATGACTCCAATGAACAATGGTCGTGCAGTCGGTGACCGCACGATTGGACACGTGTCCCACCAGATAAACGCACGGTCACGAAAGAGGCTAGAAATAGAATTTTGATGTTCGAAAAGCTAGTTTTGATATTTAAATGATCAAAAAAGTTACATATGTCCACCATTCAAAAAATCTCGCTACACGACCGCAGTTCCCGAAAATTTAAACACCGTGTAAGTATTTTAAACGTCCGATACTGATACATCTGTGGTTCTCGGCCACCTTGGAGTGTTTTAGCCCCATGTCCCTGTAAATGGGCCTAGCCAAAACTTTACCCCACCTGTCATGTGAATCACGCGTCCCGTTTTGGTTTTCGTTTTTTGTGTCCTACCGACACAACACGATTTGATCGTGAACGCCCATTGATATGCATGGCTCGACTGACGGCTAAAAAACGATGCGCTGTAACGCTAGAGCGTTGGTAGTAGGGATGGCAATGGGTACCTGAAACCTGAATATCTAATGGATTTTATCCGATAAGGAGGTGGATATGGAAAGATATCTTCATCTACGGGTATGCTAATGGGTAAGAAACTCTACCCATCGGGTATGCGGGTACGGGTGCGGATATATACTACCCGTACCCGTATACCCACGGGTAAAATATACTCGACCGGGTGTATACTAGAGATAGCAACGGGTACATATACATGTGGCTCGTATATATATATTCGAAATGAAATCGATGGAAATACCCGCGCCCATATATACCTGTGCCTCGTATATACTCTTATCAATTCGGGTATGGGTTACCCGTCGGGTATAAATACCTGTGCGGGTGCGGGTATGGGTAGGTTTTTATACCCGGGTGCGGGTACGGGTATTGTAGCGGGTGCGGGTGCGGGTGCGGGTATCGGGTACGGGTACGAGTATGGATTGGCAATACCCGACAGGTATTTACCCGTTGCCATCTTAAGTTGGTAGTAGCGTGGTAGAGATCATGGCCATTCTTCCTTTTCTGGTGGTATTCGTGCAGCTGGGCCCGTGGTTGATAAATTATAACTTATTAAGTGTGTTTAATAAATTATTAGTTATTAATTGTTTATTAATTCTTTAATTAATTCTGTCTAGGTTGTCTTGGACATTTGGCTCGGCCCGTAGGCCGAAAATCTAGGCCTGGACCAGGCCCGTGCCAGGTCGGGCCGCCCATGAACAAGTCTAACAACGATTTGTTGCTAATGGACATTGATACATGCCATGGAGAGAACTGGAAATTCAGGAACAACGTTAAAACTTCTATTTTCACAATGTTTTGTTTAACCAGTGGTCGAAATAGACTAAAGCCTCCTCGCAAAAGAAAAGGAAGGGAAAATAGACTCAACCCTACTCTGTCTTCTAGCTATGATGGCATATTTTTGGCAAGATATCTGGTGACCAAAATTAGGGGTTTCTAAACATCTCAACAAACTACTAGACGTAGGTGAGGGTTCGTTACACATCTCCTTAAAATTTAGGGAATTTTACAAAAAAACTACCTATAAGTAAGGAGTCTATCAAAACCCATCGACATCTCAAAGTTTATCAAAAACTACTTATAAGCTCTATGTTGTTATAAATTCACACCCAAGGGCCAATTTAGTCACTAAAAACTTCTAATGATGCTTGAGTGGCAATCTCAGTAGATTGGTCTTGTGGAATATGAGCAGATAAAGACTTACCAATGCAGGGTAGAGCGCATAGGCTGAGCATGGGAGAATAAAGTGCGATGCAAGAGCGGAAGAACAGAGGGACAAGGAAGAAGGACGATCAAGTGCAATCGCTAACATTGCAGCTCGTGGAAGGATTCTCGCTATTTGGATGATCTTGGACACGACCCCCTTAGCAGGAGACAACGAGGTTACCATTTCTTGACGAACATTGAGATGTGGGGTTATTGACAAACTCAGCCACTCGCAAGTGGGTTTTTGATGAACTTTGATATGCATAAAGGCTTTTGATAAATTCCCTCACCAGCAAGTGGGTTTTTGCAAAAAGCCCAAATTTTTAAGATCATATTCAATTGCATTTACGACAAAAATACTTAGTCGTGGCCTCGCCTATGTCATACGGACGCCAAAGGAGAAAGATTGTGGTGCTAATCAAGCAAAATCTCAGAAAAAAGAAACTCCTTTTTTATAGACGAATCACAAGAGCTTTATTAACTCACAGCAGGATTACAATCGTTGGTGACTGTCCATAAGCAAATCAGGGACACGGTTCACACAAGTGAGGCAGCAACCGAGGCTTTCGTCACACAGCAATACGCCGCCTGCTAAGCTCTCGGATTTCATGCCAAGTGCCCGAAATCGCCGATCTTTCGCCATCTTGCGGGTTGATCACATGGACCAGAGTCAAGTTATCTGACTCAAGAATCACATTACAGCATCCATGCATGCCTTGTAGCTAGCAGAAGACCAGCGCGCCCTGCCAATGCTTCAATGGTGAAAGCATCTGGAAGATTGTCATACCAACGCGTCGCGAATTACAGAGCCTGATCCTCCTATGCATTGCTCCCCGTCAAAAGCACCGTCTTTGGCCCATGTCACGGGGGTGAAGAGAGGGAAGTTTTCTTACCCGTGAGCTCCTCTAGTTCTTGCCAAAACCGTAGAGCAAAGGTGCATTCAATCACCACAGGGAACACCGTCTCCTCCCGTTTCCCGCAATCTTCACAGTGGCTCTCCCTCGCAAAGGAGAACTAACATGAGTTGAGACCCATGGATCCTTACAGGGACTAAATTAGAAGTGATACTTTTATGAGAGTGTTCCAATGAAGAAGTAGGGAGACCTAAGAGTCTGCGAGATATCGGGAAAAAAAAACTCGTGTCAAGTGCCTCTATTTATGTTTCCATAATATTCACAGTGGCTCTCCTTCACAGAGGAGAAGAACTACCACTAGTTGAGACGCGTGGATCCTTGTGTGGACTAAATTAGGAGTGATATTTTGTACGAGTGTTCCAACCAAGGAGTAGTGAGACCTACGAGTCTCCAAGACGTGGACGAAAATACTCGTGTCAAGTGTCTAGATCACTAAACTTGTCTAGGTTTGGATTTTGTTAAAAAAAATTTCACTAGACCTGTGTACGAGTTGAGTGATCACACTCTGACCCTTAGGGCCTGTTCTTTTTAGCTGCGGTGATGACTTTTGGCTATTTGCGATAGAGATTGCGGAAGAGATACTCACTTGTGATTTTTGATGATCTGAGATATTAGTTTTTAACGTGTACTACAATTAACTTGTAGACCCCATCTTAAAAAATACTCCGTTTAAAAGACTTCACTAGGTTGGAATAGCCTGGTTTTCATTTACTTAATTGCAAAATCCGTTTTGGCCAAAAAAATAAAAAATTCCAATTCATCCCTGCTCTTCGGCATATAATCCGCTTTACATTACTAACGGTGATATTTTAAATTTGAGTAAATTTTTTAAAACCACGTTCCCTTTGGCTAAGCTATTAAAAAACCACACCTTTAAACCTGAGTTTCATAGAACCACACTAACTTTCTTTTACACAACATTTCACAAAACAACGCTACCGTCGGATGCAATGACCTGATAGACCGGACGCACTTGTCTGACTCACGAGATGACACTTTTTCCGTTTGCTGTCATGGACGAATTTCTCTTCCCGGGTATGAAAACATCAGCGCATACTCGATATGAAAACCACGCTTTCCGTTTGCTAACAATGGTAATTCAATAAAAGAACATCAGTGCATAGCTTTTTGTGAGACTAAGTGAAAGTCACTCCATAGTTTTAATGAGTAATTAACTTTTGAATTAGAGTATTTGCAGAATTTAAGTTTAATTTTTGAGGATCTTGTGAAGATTGTAATTGATTTGGGCTATTCTCTGGAAGTTCTAGAAAAATCGAAAGTACCGCAAGTATAAAGGCAGTAATACCACAAGTGTTTGCTCGATAGTATTGACAAAGCAGCGGTACATTTTTTCCAGAGAGGTCCAATGCGAAGTGCAAAAAAGCGGTAGTACCGGCTTGAGTAGCGGTAGTACCACATTGCAGTAGTACCAGCGTGTTAAGTGTGGTACTACCGATCTTCCTAGAAAAGCAAGACTTTTGGGGATTTAGTCATGGTTTGACCTCGGTGTTGTTGCTTGTATACACATGGATTTATTATTTGGTCCTAGGTTTAGGATTAGAATTTTGGGGGCATACATGTTGCATGATGCATTTATGGACTACCGTGGGTTAAGTTGTAAAGAACTTATGCCCAGAAATGGTTGCTTGGTCTATTGTTGTCCTAGTGACTTGGAGGAGACTATAGTCAACGGAGGGAGGCGAGACTAAGTTGGAGAAAACTAAGGTCGAGCGGTCGTGGATGTCGTGTGAGATAGTTGAGCTCAAGTAAGACACAAGATTGATAAGAACCATGAAAGATGAAGTTTGAGCAAAACCATGATACATTGGAGCGCATGTCATACTTTGTGGTGGTGCTTCGGGATGGAAGCTTTGAGGTAAGTGTTCTTGTCATCATCAATTGTGTATATTGATGATTTCATATCGTTTGGTGCTACATGATAGTTTGCTTGTTGTTGTTGGTTGTAGGACTTCGGAACTAGGTCATGGTGAGGCATAGGAGGACTGGGACTAGGCACAGGGTGATGCTGAGGTCCAGAATGGTTAAGGAGATACCGAAGATATCCGAGGCTTGCGGGGTGGTTACAAGCGGGGCGACGAGGAATCGGGCGAGGAGCTTCGGTGGTGGACATGACGGAAAATGGCAAGGTGGACTGGGACTAGGCTTAGGGAGGAGTTGAGGTCCAGACGATCGAGGAAACCGGGTGCCGTCATGTGCAAGAAGAAGTATGTGATACACCAAGTGACTTGGATTGTTTGCAAGCGAGGACGGTTCGGTGGGATACGGACACGTGAGAAGCTTGGCGGCAAGCCATTGGGGCCACGTGGAAGATAGCGAAGTATAGGTGATGCTTCGTGGCAAAGGAAGTGGGAAGCTTTGTGGAAGGTGGTAGAGGAGTACTTTGGTAAATTGCCAAATACCAAAAAAGTGGTGGTGTATGAAACCACGACATTAGCCTAAGTGGTCTAGGTCTTGTATGTACTGAAAATGTGAAGTGGATCAAGTGTTGATTCACTAATAGGTTAATGGTTGTAAACCACTTTGAAAAGCGTACGTGAGAGAGTAAAACATGGTGTTAGGTGGGGTTAACGGGTTATCCCTGGTTTGGCCTAATGGGTGAATTTATTAGATCTTGGTTTAGGTTTTATAGCCTATATAAGGGGAGGAGATGCAATAGCTAGGGTTTAAGAAGGTTACTTAAGCCTTTTGGTGGCTAGCTCCTCCTCCCTCCCATGGGAGATAGGTTAGGGTTAGGATTTCTTGGTTGGAGCCTTGTGTATGTACGTGCTTTAGGCTTAGAGCTCTGCTATCCTAAGGGATTGGCTATAAAATATTCCTCTCTAAGTGAAATGAATATCCAATTTTTGCCCAAGTGAGTTGTGTCATGAATCCCCTCATATGCTTTTGATTTTCTTGGCTTTCTTGTTTAGATTTCTCTTCTCTTGAATTTGTCTGTTGGCAAGGATGTATAATAAGTAGAGATATCTCCTGTAGATAAGATCCTATCTATCTAGGCAAGATCTAGAGGAAGTTCTTAAGGAAACTCAGTTTTTGCTTGATTTTGGCTTCATCATGTGATTTCTTGTTTCAAGGGTTTTTGGACCAGATTCTTTGGTGTTCTAGCTTGCTGTGATATATGGGAATACATTTAGAATCATCTTGGTCATCATCTATTCACAAGTAAGTGATATTCACTGTTTGGGGTTTTGGTACGATTTTAGTGTAATCTTCCAACAAACTGAAAAAGATCTCAACTTTGACCATGATTATCATGATCATTTGTTAAAATAGGGATCAAAAGTTCCTTCAATTCTTGTGTTTGAACTTGTGTGCTAAAATTACTGTTCACCGAGGATAGATAGTACCGTAGTGTAAATAGAGGTACTTCCAAAAATCAGTAGTACCGTAGTTATAAAAGAGGTACTTTCAAAAATCAATACTACCATAGTTATAACATAGGTACTTTCGATTTTGCTGATTCTTATCCAAATTTTCAGCAACTTGTCTTGTTTATTTTGATGTGTTTTCTCATCGTAATCTTTATAGATTTATAGCTATTGGAGTAAATGATGTGAAATTCTTAGGAGAAAATTAGAGAAGCAATATTCACCTCCCCTTTGTTGTCATCTTCGGTCCTATACTTTTCTTCCTAGATGCTTTGTTAGTACTGCCCTAACTCTTCCTTGATTTAGTTTCAGGATGAGACACAATTCACAGAACTCACCTTGAGTGCGTGAAATGAAATCATCTTTGATGTGTTACTAGTTTGGCAACTTTGTCCATGTCGGCAAGCCAAAAAATGCCATCTTGTGAGTCGATGGTGAATCTAGTCGATCGGGCTTGCCAAAAAGTGTCATCTTGTGAGCGAATCTAGTGAGTTAGGCTTGCCAAAAAAAGTGTCATCTTGTGAGTCTGACGAGTGAGTCTGGTTTGTTAGACTCACAAAAAAGTATCATCTTGTGAGTCTATAGAGTAAGGCTAGTTTATTAGGCTCGTTGCATCCAATGCTAGTGTGGTTTTGTGAAACTTTACATAATGTACTATATGAAGGGTGCTAGTTTCTTCACGTCATTGCAATGTCATACGGTGTTAGATCTACCTTTCTCTCTCTAGTGGTTAGCTCCTGTTTCTAGGACCCACCATAAAAATAAAAAAATTGATTTTTCTACCCACTCTCACATCGATCCCTCCCTCTCCCGCATCGATCCCTCTGTCTCATGTGTCTCTTTCTCTCTCCCCTCCCATGGCACAGCGTTGCTGCCTCTGATTTGCTACCCCCATTGGACTCCATCGTTGCCGGCGAGACCTACGTGTTCCTATCCACCACCTCTCCCAATTCCCATCCCCAAATCGATCTGCCACCTCTTAAATCATTTCCACCACCAAACCCTAGCCGTGGGTGCAGGCCTTGATCCGGCAACAGTGAGCCTTGATCTGGATGTCAACAGCCTCCTCTTGATCCATGGTACGGCGGCAACCTCCTCTCAATCTGAGAGGTACGTGGTAGACCTCGAGCAATGGTGGCGAATCTGAAGGTGGCTACAGTATCCTTGAGCCAAGCCACCGTGGCACAACGAGTGGCACCAGCGAAATGCGCTGACAGGTGGGCTTACACGAATGTTTTATTGAGTTGGTATCGGTGAAGCTACATGCACCGGTTCTACATAAGTTTCTTCTAGCGCCGCCCCATCCAATGTGTGAACCGGTGCTTCAACCCTATGTCCTCTTCTAGCACTGCTTTTGCTCTGTATTACACATGGTCATATGTAAAAGAAAGTGTGGTTCTATGAAAGTCTCGTTTAAAATGTGGTTTCATGATAGTTTAGGCAAGGTAGCATGGTTTCAAGAAATTGACGCTTTAAATTTTGTACAATATAGTTTTAGAAGAGCATAAAAGCGCTGCTAGAAAGTTACTTTTAGGCTTTTCCCAAGCCACAACTGTAGTATTGGATCCTTTCACTATCTACTTGTTACAAATTTGACCTAATGCTAGCTTCACTGTAATTTACTCTCTCCCTTGAGAAATATAAGATTTATAGTTTAAATGCTTTGGTTAAGAAGTATAAGGCTTGCATTAAGATCTAATGAAGCTTTTCTACTATACCCCTACTTATTATCTCAATCGTACATATTTATTAATTACCACTTACATAAAAATAAAAATATTCTGTCTGGTTTTTTTCAAAACAATTACAAGGGTACCTAAGCAGCTAAGCTCTGCTATTTTCCTCGCCATCCACGTTCTTCCCCGTGTGCCCCTCGGTAACCTTCAACTCGAAGGCGAAGTCCTCCGGCACGAAAGTCGGCCGCCACAGCTGCTGGTGCCGGCCATCATCCACCCTCGTCCTCTTCGGCGCGCCGCCGCCATTTCGCCGCCACAGCTCCCTCATCTCCCTGACGTCGGCCAGGAGCGCGAAGAACCTATCCACGTCTTCATCCCTCGCTTCTTGATCACCCCTCTTCGTCTTCCCCACCGTCGCCTCCGGTGGAGGCGGTGCTCGAACCTTAACGGCCGGCCGAGCTCTCTTCTTTGGCTTCTGCCCTTCCATCATGGGTGGCATCTGCTGCTCCGCCGTGGTGTCGTCGCGTGGGTAGTCACAGTGTCGAGAATGGAGATGGTTGAATTGGATTCGTGAGCGAGCGGCGCGCGTTAAATAGAGCAGGTTTTCTTTCCGTTAGCAGCGCTGCCGCCCATGAGTTTGTGTTCTCTGACTGGTTAATTGCGGCGCCGACAGATGGAGGTGGTGTTGTGATGGGCGTTTATTGCGTTGTCGTGCCGCCGCTAGTTTAAACTGAATATCATTATGCACGCGCCACTTTGCTTGACCTGCTCGTGTGTTCTTACGTGAGCACTGCCGTGCTTGCTGACGGAGGCCATCTTTGACTCCGTCTTATACACTGTCGACAGCGCGCTGTATTATGGACTAGTAATGAAACCGCAACTAGACGTTCCTGGCCCACGCGTTCCACCTAGGTATATAATAGATGGCAGTTCTTCCATTTTTGTTTTTAACATAATATTTTGTATCGGTATGATAGATAAGAAATTCAGTATATTTTTTTCTGGGGAAGGTAAGAAATAATTTTCAATTTTACATGCTCACAGGAAATATTATCTCTGCTAGGACTTGTCGTTTAGGGTTTTAGGGTCCATAACATATGGGTCATCCAGATAGAGAAATAGTGGATCACCTTCCCTTTTCGGTAGTGCCCGTAAGTATACAATTGGAATCCATATTATCATATTATGAAATAAAAATAACGAAAATTTTGTTTTGCTATAAAGAAATGGCTTATACTCAATTTTGCCTGGAAAATTGCAAATAGCCCTCCAAAAGTCAGTTTGATTTGGCCTCTAAAGTAGTTTAACCACAAGAATGTTTCGTTTGGTCAACCATCCGGATAAGAGTTGTGCAACTTAACCCATATGTTATGGCACCTTATAACACCACGAACCAACGCCACAGAATCGCCAGAGTCCAGATCAATAAATAAACATTTGAGATAGCATGCAGGGAAGGGGACGCGGGTCACAAAACTACTTGTAGTGGGTAAATCAAACTCCTACAGACTTATGGATGGGTATTTGTAATTTTTTATTACATAAAATTGTTCTATTTCAATTTTTTGCTTACACTTCCGTAGCATACATTCAGGTTGCTTCTCACAATTGTGGCCTAAATTAACAAGTGGACGGAACTAGCTAGATGTAAAATGATCACTTTGCCCCTCTAGTTATGTCATGTCGGGGTCAGATTTCTAAATCCGAACCCTCTGTGTATTACCGTACTAGTCTCAGATCAAATCCAGTGTACAGTTAAACAACGATGATTACATATCAACAACGCTTTATTACAATAATAGAGAATACAAGCCTTATGGCCATTTTATTACATCTGAGGTTATAAGACCTCTTAAAACTTACAAAACATAGCGGAAGTAGAAATAAACTTTGACGATGGCCTGTCAATACGCCATAAGCAATTGACTGGGGAAGCGTAACCTAATACTCCAGGAAGCATTCATCGAATTCTCATGTGAAGTAGTCGTAATCTCCTTCTTGGACGTCATAATCCTCTGAGAGTTATTTTGAGTGTAGCATGCGAGTACATAAAATACTCCACAAGTCTTGAAAAAAATACAGTAAATGCAGGGCTTAACAAAGAAAGGATAATATGGTTCATTTGCACAAAGCAACATTTTAATTCAATTACTAATGTATAATTTCGAAAGCATCAATTTAACAAAGTAATTGCAATAACTGAATCTAGATAAATTTTCTTGTGAAGGTTTCAACCACCAATACTAGTACACAGGCTCTAACTGCCAAGGTTTAATACTACGGGTTTCATTCACCCGCACTGGCTCCATTCGCCAGGAAATACTCCCGAGAGTCCCATTCACTCCCGAGTTCCCAAAACGTTTACTTTGAAACCAAAAACCAAAGACCTACCATGTGAAAGCGCACCTTGCCCGCCCTTTACCGTGGGCACAACTATTCGAATAGTTTTACACTCTACAGAAGCTGTACAACTTTACCCACAAGAGATAAGTTATCTTAATAGCCAATATGCTTCCTTAAGCATAAGCCCAGATAATTTATCACAAATCCTTTACCTCACTCCAATCTAGCTAGACACCACCCGCTGAGGTTTCACACTGCTGAAATGTTAAATCGACCACATTCAAAAGCCCTCTCTTGCGCCATATGAGTACAGTAAATCCCTATGCCTTACTATGAGTAATCAGTACATCCTGGCACCCACTTACCACTGGTGATATCTGAACTAAACCTTTGCAAGTTAATCAGCTAGATCGTACCCATTTAGACTTGTGGTTGTACGGTAGTATTTAATTTGGACAATCACAAGTGTCGGTCCTTAATTGACTAGGGCAACACATTCACAATACAAGCTCTCGTGCTAAATCTACACCAACCCAATCTTACCATCCGTCCAAGTACTGAACGTAGCTGTTTCTAGAGCATACCCCAAAAAGATAATGGCAGATCAGATTAGCTCATCATAGATTGAATCATGTCTAACAAGATCCAATTCTATCATTCAGACACCCCATTACATTAAGGTGTTCCTAGCGAAGTTAGCTATGGAACAATTTCACATTGCTTTAGATGATCACCAAGATCATGGCTTAAATATTCACCTCCACGATCTGATCGTAGTGCTTTAATTATCTTGCCAAATTGATTTTGTACTTTATTCTGAAATTCTTTGAACTTTTCAAATGATTCAGAATTATGCCTCATTAAGTAGATGTATCCATATCTACTAAAGTCAACGGTAAAAGTTATGAAGTACTGAAAATCACTTCTGACCGTCAAGCTTATTGGTCCACATACATTCAAATGTACTAAGGCCAACATGTCATTTACCCTTTCACTTAGATCAATGAAAGGTGTCTTAGTCATTTTTTTAAATAAACAAGACTCGTATGTTTCAAATGATTCAAAATCAAATGAGTTTAGAAGATAATCTTTATGGAGTTTCACCATGCGCTTCTCATTTATATGACCCAAATGACAATACCAAATATAAGTGAGATTCAAATCATTAGGCCGAAACCTCTTAGCATTAATGTTATAGACAAGCGTATTCTCAAGATTTAAAACATATAATCCATTTATCAATAGAGTATGACCATAAAGTATATCATTCAAATAAATTGAACAATAATTGTTCTTTATTCTGAACTCATAACCTTCTACTCCCAAACATGATGTAGAAAAAATATTTTTGCTTAAGATAGTAACATAATAACAATTATTTAATTCTAAAATTAATCCTGAGAGTAAAGATAATGGTAAAGTACCAACAGTCAACACAACAATTTTTGCTCTATTGCTCACACGAAGATCAACCTCGCCTCTTGCTAAACTTCTACTCCTTATCAGGCTCTGCATCGAATTGCAAATTTGAGCAACCGATCCGGTATCAAATACCCAAGAATTAATATAAGAAGTAGCAAGATTTATTTATATAATATTTATACGTAAAGTAGAAGTCTTACTTCCCTTTTTCTTTTTCAGATCTGCCAAGTACTTCTTGTGGTTTCTTTTCCAATGTTCAGTCTCTTGGTAATGATAGTAAATGACATCAGGTGCAACACCAATCTTGGATTTCTGAAGCTTAGATTTGATACTCGAAATCTCATTTTGAGTTTTGTCCGTGCCCTTTCTTTTACTTAAAACCTTATGATCCTTCTTTTTGAAGTTAGTAGTCTTCTGAACCATCATCACATAATTAAAACTTTTCTTAATGCCCTCCTCTGCTGACTTGAGCATCTCATGCAACTCGGTTATTTACTTCTCCATGCCATTTATATGAAAGTTCAAAATGACTGACTCAAAGCTTAGAGTGAGCGACTGGAGAATCATATCAGTAGCCAACACTTGGTTAAGGGAAAAATCAAGCTTTTCCAAACTCTCAATGCAACTAATCATCTTGATCACATAAGAGCTGTCCGGACTTCCTTCAACTAACTTGCACGTAAACAATGACTTAGATGTGTTATACCTTTCAGCATTTGCCTGGTTCTCAAACATGCCTTTATGACCCACAATCATATTGTACGCATTCGTGTTCTCATATTGCTTCTGAAGCTCAGAGTTCATGATGGTATGTATGAGATAGCTAACATCAAATGAGTCATTACAATGTTTCTTATACTCAATCTTTTGAGCACGAGTAGCATCTTCACCTGGTTCATCTGAATATGGAACCTCTAGAACATATTTCTTCTTTTCTTACTTGAAAACAATTCTCAAGTTGCGAGTTAATGAAGTTTGTTCCATTTAGTTTTTCTTTCTCAAGAATAGATCGCATGTTAGAACTGGGTGTAGAGAAAGTAGATAGTGGCATTTTCTACAACATAAAACATATATGCAAAAATTTAGCACTATGTTTATGTGAAATTTTTCATTAAATAATTTAATAAAAGATACTCTCACTATATGTTTAAAATCATATACCCTCTAATAATATATAGTGAATCAAGACCCTCATTTCACTAAATCCAAGTGAGTTTTGGCATTACTATTAGAAACTTAGCGATGTAGGTAAGCTACCCCTTACTAATCACATCACATACAACTCTTGTTTATTGAGTAATATCCATATATCCTTGCTTCAACACTATGTCCCTAGACCCAAAACTATTTTGATAGTCTAGTCAAATTAAACCAATATTATGTATAAAGTGTCTTACACTTTACCCTATCTCATTAAGATAATTAATGGCACCCTACTTTGGTAGACCTACCAATTGATGATCAAAATTTTTGATAGGTGTAAGTATTGGAAGGGCATGTTATTTAATGTTTCTAGAGGAATACTATTCTATCATGTTAAAAAAAACCTAAGATAATAATAACATGAATATAGTATAATATAAATATAAAATATTCATAATTAAATCATATTAAACTGTGATATAGTACGGCCCTTAGCACGGCAATCTCCATCACCATGCTTCTTGTCCACCGAGTCATAATTGCTTGATTTCACCATATTCATTCACTTAGCTATTACTCCAAACAACAAATAATGAATTATATATGAAAATATCAAGCATCATAAGTCGACACGCAGGCTGTTATACAATAATATGTAGCCTATAGCTATAAATCAATATGACACGTAGGTTATGAAAAACTCATATATACATCACATACACAATAGACTATACTATTCACACTACCCTGCAAAAATGAGTTATATGCAGAATCCAATTCTATCACGTGATATGAACACATAACACCTATAATATGTGGTACAATTATCTAGCACCAGAAAGAACAGCAACTCAGTGCTATCAATTCATACCTTCTCCAAATACATCTACTATCGCCAAAACCTATTGATCTTATCAACCAGTGCCTAAACAAATCCAATAACAATAACTAATCTAAGTTATCATATTAGACCAGTAGTAGATCCAATCTACTACCGCCACATATCAACTATCTGCGATCAATCTAGATCAAATACTACACAGGATGGTTCTGATACCACTGTTGGGATATGAGTAGGATACACTAGCATAAATTAAAAATTTTCACCGTATAAACCATGAATTCATGCGAGTAAGAGATCATAGATCATTACCACTAGACATGCAGTGCAGCAGAAATAGAGTTGAAGCTGCTGATTCAACGAAGAGCACGTCAATATAGTGCAAGTAGTCGATTATTCTCTGGTCAACCGTCTCCTCCTCGTGATCATCCCGATCAATGTTGCAGACATAGCAACGTTTCTACCGAGGTCCACACGTCTAGGACCGTGCGTCGGTGTACTAACACCAGCGTGTATGACAAGGATTATGAGAGGTGGCGGCTAGATGGCGGCTAGAGTTTTGATGGGTATGATTCGGGATATCTCCCTTAGCTCCACACCTCTCCTTATATAGCCTCCAATTGGATCCTTATTTGATACAGGTAGAGATCGTATGCCATTCGGAGACTATCATCCTAAACCTTATTGTTCCACCCCATTAAGTGTGTGACCTTGTAAGTTTATGTATATTTGGCCATAGCCCGAAAATTTCTTTCCGGTCTATAAGTCAGTAGCGGTCTCTAGCAGGACATAACGATTCCCATCATACATAAAGATCATATTGGATGAACCTATATAGTGATTTGGTACCAATCCTTTTGCCTCATGATACTAGATCAAACTTAAGACAATAAGTGTGTCATCCTATAATAGCTCGATTATTTACTCAAATCTGTAGTGGATTACTCAGGTGTAATTGACTCCTCAACCACATTAATTTGGTTTGGCCATACATCTTCTTAATCCAACCACATCGAGGGGCTTAAAGATATCTTTTCTGTTATATAAGAGGGGCAAATTCCATCTTGATCACTCATATTCCTTCATATGTTTCATAATAAACACGAAAGTTACCTTTATAACTATCTAATAATGGAGTAGTGTTTGGTAACCCATAAATAAACTATTACACATATAGGAAATACTATCAATATCAGGTCTAAGAATCCTATATACACTATGTATAAGACCAACTAATCAGACTTACGAATATAACAATTCTCATGGTATCTCATAGTGGGTCAATTCAATATTATATTCTCTAACATATGTCCATATTGTTGATTTAATATCTTATATCTATAATTCATAAAATATGATCATCAATCAATACATGTACTGATCTGTAAATCATAATTATCCCACATAATAATATAAGATCAGAGATAATTTAGAATGCCATCAAAACATAAATAAAGAATTCCACGAACAAGTCACATACTTGTTGATCAATATGAAAGATATTTATTCAAGAGACAAAATAACATATTATTCAAAAGATCATAAACATAGAAGTGATATAATCATCTCCATGATTGTCTCTAAGGCATATCACTAGTACTTAGTGTCTCTGTATATATATATATATATATATATATATATATATATATATATATATATATATATATATATATATATATATATATATATATATATATATATATATATATATATATATATATATATGGAGCATATCTAGTGCAAAGGGTATTTCAGTGCAAAAGTGCAAAAACTTCTAAGAGCCATCGAATGCAGTATGTACGGCTCGGATCAAGAAAGGTGGAACCCCACCCATAAAACTTAATCTATGCGGGGTTTTGTGAAAGATTAATTAAATGAGATGGAGGTTCCACCTCTTTGATCCGATCCGTACAATGCAGATCCGATGGTGCAGAGAAGTTTTTACACTTTTGCATTGAAATACCCTTTTACACTAGATATGCTCCATATATATATATATATATATATATATATATATATATATATATATATATATATATATATATATATATATATATATATATATATATATATATATATAAAGTATTGAAGAAACTTCAAATATTTCAAGGGTGAAACTAAGTTATTGGTATGTAGTTAATACAGATGTGAACATGTGAAGTTTTAGATAGACCCGTGAACGCCAATTTTTAAAGAAAAACTTTCATATTGATTTGATGCCAAGTCGAAAGTTGACGGCCGGATGAGAGTAACAGAAAGGGTGATTGCGTATATTGCCTATGTTTTGAAATACATACATACTTTTTATAAGGGGCATAACCAGCAAAGATATAAACATAGATAGATAGATTGGTAAAATACACAGCTTTGGTGACCAGTGAGGACCGACGACATTAACGGCTCAAAAGATTTTGTAGATAGCGCTCAATAAACTTTGAACTTGCAAAATGACATCCGTTCATCGTTTCTTGGCTTCTTTTTTTTTTTTGAGAGATTATTTCTTGACTTCTAATGACGGGCGGCATGCATGCTCAACATTCAAACACGTAAGAATTAGGAAAAAATTAAACAAGGGAGAGTATTTTACTAGCTAGGCACGATCTATAATTAGAGACCCTGGAATTAAAAAACTAGCGGAAACGGACGAGAAAATGGAGTCAAGTTGGGCGAAATCCACGGGGCCAGACCACAGGCTGCAGCTCGTGCCGTGGGGCGTTACGCATGCGTGCTGACGTCCGGCACCGCACGAGCGGGCCTTCCTGCCGGTGGCGTGCGGGCTCCGCCGGACGCCCGGCCGGACCGTGGGCGCGCGGAGGGCAATCCCATGGTCTATGCTCAATGTATCGCTTTATCTCGTTAGACACGAGCTGTCTCTGGATTGGAGCCCATGCACACCGGTTGTACCGAGAGTGGGGCCTGGGCTGGTTGGCAGGGCAGTGGGTGCGGTCTTGATCCTTCGCATCACTGTAACGTTCTAAATTCTCAAAAACAATATAAGTAATTTCAAATTCATTATTTCTGTATTTTCGTGCATTTTCAAATTTTCTGCATTCAAGAAAAAGCTTTTCTTAGTTTTAGCGGCTGAAAAGAATTTCTAAAATTAATTAAAATCTGAAAATAATTTATCTGAGTTCTTAAGAATCCGAAGTACGTGCCCAAAAATGTTCATAATTTTTAGAGTTCGTTTGCTAATTTTATAAATTCAAAATTAATTTCTAGAGTTAATCAGATATAATACTAATTAGAAATCTAATTTCCTTCTTAGGCTATTTTCTGCCCCTTTGACCACCCCCCACTTGCTGTTTGGCCCAGCCAGGCCTGCACATTGTCCTCCCAACCGGGCCTCCTTCTCGTTTCCATTTTCCTTGTGTGAAAAGCTTTTTGGAAATGCACCTTCCTTTCTCCTCCTTTGGTCGCTGGCACCCCAGGCCCACGTACAGATTTCGTCTTCCACCTCACGCAAGCACCATTACAGGTCGCTCGGGAGGTTCTGTTCATCCATAGTGCTACCTATAAAAGCTGAATGCATTGACCCTCCTCGAGCTCCCTAATTGAAGTCTCTATTGACGCACGATAATTGCATATTTCCACCTTCGAAATCTTCTAAAAAAGGCAAAGTATAGAGATGTTTTAGTACAATTCCGACACTTTACACTCATAATTTCATCTTTTGTTGTGCATCAACTAACCATATAGTTTATGAGCAAAACACACAAAAAGACGATCAATTGTTGAAGTCCATCAACGGGGGTTGCCGCCATAGGCAAAACGACTGCCACAATAACAATTTTCCTTGCCACAGACTCTGCGGAAGATAAGACAGAGTGATCGGCCGATCCATCCTTGGTTGGCTAACACACCTCTTTCTCCCCGAAGCCAGCAAGCACCAACTAGTTGGTTGGCCAACCTTGGTTGGCTGACACACCCCTTTCTCCCGAAGCCAGCAAGCAGCAACTAGTTGGTTGGCCGACGCACCTTGTTCCACCACAAGCCCAACACAAAGAAGTTGTGATTGGCCAACCGAAGCATGGGTCGACCGATGCACCCACCAAGGCGGAGACCGTGGGCTCTCTAAGTTGGTTCGAGCCATGATTTGTTCGACAACACCTGGGTCGGTTGACACACATGTGGCTCAGCCAACTTGCCTTGGATCCCACCTCGAGGTCTAAGTCCAAGATTGACTTGGTGTTCCAATTGAAGCAGTCCTCTTCAGCCGATGCACAAAGATTTCTTTGCGCCAACACCATGGGATCGGCCGTCCACATCAATCAAAGACCAAGGATGGGGAAGCATCTATGTCAAATGTTCCTTGGGAGTACACGCAGGAGGCCAACAAGCCAACCACATGTTGGTCAACCGATCACCGCCTTGATCGGCCGATTGCATGGTCATGCCTTCTTTCGCACAACTACTCCACATTTCTGCAAAGCCCATTGACCGATCCACATCTCTATTGACCGATCACCCCATTAGCACTATAAATACCCTCTTACATTCTCCATTTCAAGCATCCATCCGTCACATAATCACTTCATCCAACCACACTTTCCACCATTGCACACACACACACACACCATTGTGTAGTGTAGGCGACTCTAGAGTAGTAGTAGCTAGGAGGTGAGCTAGGAGAAGAGTCAGCTTTGTGACCTAAGGCTCCGAAGTCATCTTTCGGAGCCATGTATCTATCTAACATTGTATGAGTACTTCACAGAAATATAAAGTGATCAATTTTAGCAAGCTTTATTATCATTGATTTATGTCAAAGTATTATTTCCCAATGTCTCTATATTGCATTACTTTAATTATGAACTATTTTGGTAGAATAGTAATTCTTGGAATAGACGTGGTGTCTAGGTCTTGAATTACTTTGAGATGCTCCCAATGTCTCTATATTGCATTACTTTAATTATGAATTGTTTGGGTAGAATTGTAATTCTTGGAATAGACATGGTGTCTTGAATTACTTTGAGATGTCAGCTATTTATGGGTTGATGCAACATCTTACATACCATGATAAGGCGATAGGGCAGCCCTCATAATAGTTTGGTAGGAGTAAAACCCAGTCCTGCTGATAGTCAATTGATGATAATTTGCTTAAGTGTTATTATTGCAAAAGATCACTATATCAAGAACCACTGTACTCATAGTTTGTTCCTCCTGCTATGAAACTCTGGCTAGGTACTTACCTTTGGTTGTGTTATATCTAGTTGGATAAGTGTACATGTGGATAAATTCTCCCATATACCGAATACACTTTACTCTCACTCCAGAAATTCAACACAATATCTAGATAACTTGTTAACATGATATCTCTAACTCATTTATACTTTCTCGTGGCTACGGTGGTGAAAATGCAATCAAAAGTGGGTAAAATCCACAGGGCTAGACTACATGCTACAGCTCATGAAGTGGGGCATTACACATGCATGCTGACATCCGGCATTGCATGGGGGGAGGGGGGCTTCCTGCCTGTGGCATGCGGGCTTTGCTTGATGCTCGACTGGACCGTGTGCATGCGGAGACCAATCCCATGGTCTATGTACAATGTATCGCTTTATCTTGTTAGACACAAGCTGCCATTGGATTGGAGCCCATGCACACTGGTTCTACCAATAGTAAATATGGCAATGGGTACCCGAAACCCGAGTACCCGATGGGTTTTACCCGATAAAGAAGTGGGTATGAAAAGATATCTTCACTCATGGGTATGCTAATGGGCAAAAACCTCTACCCATCGGGTAGAGCGGGTGTGGGTACAGGTGTATACTACCCGTACCCGCATACCCGCGGGTAAAATATACCCAGAGGCCCATATACCGGCGGCCCATATACTTATGGCCCATAGCCCGTATATATATATTCGAAGAAGCTAATGCCTGGAAACCCTAGCCCAATCCCCATTCCACTCCCCGACTCCTGTCGGCCATCTCCAGGTGACCCGGTCTCCCCTCCTGCCATCCTGCGGTCCTGCCTCCCCCAATCCCCCTCCGGCCCTCCCCCTGCTAGCCGCCACAGCACCGCCGCACACCCGATCTTCGCCTCTTCCCTAGATCTACTCTTCCCATTCCTCTCCCGGTCTCCCCTCCTGCCTCCAGCGGTCCGGACTCCCCCTCCCCCTGCTAGCCACCGCCGCACACCTAGATCTGTGCACACCGCTCTTCCCATTCCTCTCCCGGTCTCCCCTCCTACCTCCGGCGGTCCGGACTCCCCCTCCCCCTGCTAGCCGCCGTCGCACACCTAGATTTGCGCATACCGCTCTTCCTATTCCTCTCTCGGTCTCTCCGCCGCTCGTTGCCTGCCTCCATTCCATCCATGGCGGCAAACTTCGGCACCACGCACGAGGACAGCCGGTGATGCTCTTCCTCATCCTTAAGACCTTAACCTTGCTGTCCTTTTGCCTTTTGCTGACCCCGACGCCGTACCGAAGGGACGACGACCTGCACCCGCTGGATCCGGAGGACACGAGCAAGAACAACCCACCAGCTGCCCCGGCTACTCCTCCGTTGCTTGCACTGCTTGAGACCGTCCAGGCCAGTACCGCCACAGTCTGCGCTTCTGATCTGAAGAAGGGTATCCGTGTTGGTGTGGCCAAGAAGAAGCAAGCCACAGCCGCTGTGACTTGACGCCTCGTGAAGCCAACGACTGCTGAAATAGCTCGCTGGCCTCCCTTGTCTCCGACGACTACAACTGTTGCTACTCTCCAAGGTTGCAACCAGAACCTTCGTCGCTCCCGCGGGTAAGAAAAGCAGATGATATACCATGTTGATTTGTGTTAGCTTGCCCTGTTCTCATTAGCTCCCTTGTTTGTTTGTTGATTTGTACATACAATGCCATCGGGTCCAAGTGCGTCTAGAGTAATTGCATCATTTGATTGTCGACATAGGCCACAACAGTCAGAATTTGTTGATTGTCTTTGGAGATGTGTAGAAAAATAGTACATGCATGAGATGGCAATGTTAACTAGCTGTTAAGGAGATTTATGTTTGTTCAGAGATATATGTAATATGTTTCTTCAGAGACAAACTTTATGATCTGTCTAATTGATCAATGTGCTGGTACAGAGTAAGAAAAATGTCTGCAGCCAATGGGAGTGATGGTAGCAGTCAGCCGCAAAGTCCAATATCTCAAGGCTCACATGTACAATTAGAGTTAAGTCCAATCTCTGGATCACCTCAACCTGAATCTATCACTAACTCAGAGGCAGAGCCAATTGGAATAGATGATGATGATGGGATTGAGATAGATGATGATGATGAAAGTGTAGTTGTGGCTGGTTCCAAGAGGAAGCTCACATCAGCTGTTTGGAAAGAGTTCACAAAAGTGGAGATCAACAGCTCCATACAAGATATGCGCATTGAGATGAACTAGCAAATGAATGTGTTATGCACAAACATTGTGAATAATGTTGTGCGTGCGCTTCAACCACAATAAGAGGAAGGAAGTGTTCATCATGGGGGTGACATTCTTTCACGAGATGAGGAAGTAGCCACTGCTCAAGGTGGCTAGGAAGCTTAATAAAGCCAAGACTGCATGGTGGCCAATACCATTCGTCCACCCCCACCCGGGAGAGGTGAAGGGGGCAACTTCCATGGTCCGGGGAGGGGCCATGGACATGGAGGCCGTGGTAGGGGGCACCTCATATTGATGGAGATGATTTTCTACACTACGACGAAGGCTACCACCATCGTAACCGTTATGGTGATGATAGGCCAAATGAGGAGAAATTTGGTAAGATTAAATTTACAATACCATCATTTTCAGGTACACATGACCCCGAAAAATATCTCACTTAGGATCTTAAGGTGGACAAGGTGTTCTACTTGCACAATTATTCTGAAGAGAAGAAAATACAGATGGCAAGACTTGAATTCAATGATTATACATTAATTTAGTGAGAACAAATGCAAAATCAAAGGAGAGAGAATAATGAGCCACCTATTACTACATGATAGGAGATGAAGTACCATATGAGGGCAATGTTTGTTTCTAAACATTACAAACATGATCTGTTTGATAAATTACATCAATTGAAGTAAGAGAGTTTCACGGTTAAGGAGTACCACAAAGAGATGAAAATGGCTACAATTAGGACTAATGTTTATGAATAAGAAGATCAAACCATGGCTTGTTTTCTTGATTATTTGCACCCTCTCATCAAGCGAATCGTCGAGTTTTAACCCTACAACAACATGATGTAGTTGATGATGTAGTTGATGCATCAAGCCACCAAGGCGAGAGGCAAGTACAACAAAACATAAGAGCTTCAAAAACAACTTCCTGCGCTCCCAGTAAAACACCTCTGAAGGTAAATCCACATCCCATTTTAATTCGTTTAAGACTAATCAATCTACTGAAACTTTTGCTCCCAGTGCACGTGCTGCTCCAAGTGCAAAGAATGCTACTCCTTCTATTTCAAAGAGAGGACCAGCCCCTTTATCATCTTCTATTGGGTCTATAGCCAAGAGTCTCTATTCAATGCTTCAAGTGTCTTGGTTCAGACGTATGCAAAAGGATTATCCAAATAATAATGTAATATTGATAACTGAGAATGAAGAGTATGATTCTTCTAATGATGAAGATGGAGAGTACCTTGCTAATTTCGAAGCAATGAGGATGGGCATGGGGGAGAAAGAAGAGAGGAGACGTATGGGGATGGGTATTGTGACCCCTAGTCTGATCCTATCCTTGTGTGCACCCCTTCGGTGTTGAGCATTCAAGTCAAATCCAACCATAAACAACGCTGCAACCTTTTTCAAATAAGAGCTCAGGTAAATAAAGATGGCAAGTGCTGCAAGGTTATTATTGAAGGGGAAAGCTATCATAACTTGGCTAGTAAAGAACTTTGCACTAAACTTGGGTTGAAATACAAAAAAACATATACATCCATATAAGATTCAATGGTTGAATAATAATGGTTCTATGAATATTGAGTACACTATTGATGTTAGATTTCATATTAGTAATTACAGAGATACCGTGGAGTGTGATGTGATTTCTATGAACGTATGTCATTTACTTTTAGGGAGATCATAGCGATATGATAGATCTGTGATTCATGATAGTAAAACAAATCAATATAAGTTCATGTGGGATAACAAAGAAATAATATTACGACCTATGACTCTTCCCAAATTATGATTAAAAATGTGCAAAAAAAGAAGTGCAAATAGAGAGTGAAAGAGGAGAGAACAAAAGAATGTAATTTCACAAAAGGTAAGTAAGAGAGAAAAGTTAAAATTGAGTGGAAAACCAAGATTGATGGAGAGAGAAAGTTAGTAATGAGAGCCATAAAATCTGAGTTGAGAGAAATGAGAGATGATCCCACAATGGTTCACTGTGTTGCTATACAAAGATGCTCTGATGACTACTAATGACATAACCTCCCTTCCTAGTGTTGTCTTCCAAGTTTTGTAGGCTTGCGATGACGTATTTCTAGAGGAGATACCCACTGGTCTACCACCCATTCGAGGCATTGAGTATCAGATTGACTTGGTTCCAGAAGCCTATCTTCCAAACCGGCCACCATATAGCACCAACCCAGAGAATACAAAGGAGATTCAATGGCAAGTGCAAGCATTTTTAGATAGAGTACGTACGTGAAAGTCTTAGTCCTTGTCATCGTCATTATTCTTGTTCTTAAGAAAGATGGTGCTAGGAGAATGTGTGTAGATTGTAGAGCTATCAATAACATAGCTGTTCACTATCGTCATCTTATTCCTAAGCTAAATGATATGCTTGATGAGTTAAGTGGTTCTACTATCTTTTCTATGATTGACTTGCATAGTGGCTACATTCAAATAAGAATGAAACATGGTGATGAATGAAAAACTGCTTTTAAAATAAAATTTGGTTTGTATGAATGGTTAGCCTTTTGGTTTGTCCAATCTTCTAGTACTTTCATGCGCTTGATGAACTATATTTTAAGACATTTTATTGAAAAATTTATGATAGTTTACTCTGATAAAATCCTGATATATAGCTGCCCTTTGGATGATCATGTTGAACACATCAAATAAGTGCTAGAAGTGGTTACATGGGAATACGTGTATGCTAATCTTGATAAGTGTACTTTTTGCACTAATGAGGTTGTGTTCCTAGACTATGTTGTTTTAGCTCATATAATTGAAGTGGATAGGTCCAAAATTGAAGGTATTCGAAATTGGCCTACTCCTATGAATGTTAGTCAAATTCGTAGCTTATATGGGCTTACTAGTTTTTATCAGCAATTTGTGAAAATTTTTAGCACCCTTGCTGCCCCATTAAATGACTTAACTAAAAAGAAAGTCACTTTTCAGTGGGGAGAAAAAACAAGATAAAGTCTTTGCTGAATTGAAGAATGTTTGACTGAAGCACCATTGTTTGTTTTACCTAATTTCACTAAAACTTTTGAGATTAAATGTGATGTTAGTGGAATAGGCATCGGTGGTGTTTTGATGCAAGAAAGAAAACACATTGCATATCTCAGTAAAAAATTTCACAGTGCACAATTGAATTACCTTGTTTATGATAAATAATTGTATGCTCTTGTGCGTATGTTGGAAACTTAGCAACATTATATTTGCCCTAAGAAATTTATCATACGCTCTGATCATGAAGTTTTGAAATACTTAAAGGGCTAAGCAAAATAAAATTGTAGACATGCTAAATAGGTAAAATTCATTGAATCCTTTTCATAAATTGTCAAATATAAGAAAGGCAAAAAAAATGATAGCTGATGCAATGTCTAGAAAACATATGCTTTTGACTCAATTGGAAGTAAAGATACTAGGGTTAGAAAGTTTGAAAGATTGTACGCTTTCGATCAAGAATTTTTAGTACCATATTCTAGTTGCAAAGATGGGTAGGGGTGGGATAAGCTTCACATTCATGATAGTTTTCTTTTTCGCACGAACAAGCTATGCATTCCAAATTCTTCCATGCATTTGCTACTATTGGAGGAGTTTCATGCAAAAGAACTGATGGGATATTTTAGAAGAAAGAAGACGTATATGATGTTGGTCGATTACTTCTATTGGCCAAAGATGAGGTGAGACATCGAGCGATTTGTTCAACGATATATCATGTGTCATAAGGCGAAGTCGAAACTCAATCTGCATGTCACTTTTGGACCAATTCAAACAAGAGTTCAAGTGGGACACATTTTGGAATCCAGTTCAGCCTTTAGATCAATTGGGATTCAGCCTAAGAGGTCCGACTTCAAATGTACATAACTTTCATATACAAAGTTCGTTTGAGGTGTATAAGTACTTGATGAACGGTTTATCTTGTTTTCTTTCCAACAGATCTAGCCCCACCACCAAATTTATTCTGAGCATGCTGCAATCACTAAAAGAATGTGCTATATCACCTATTTGGGCCAAATTGGGCCTTGTAATGTTTGGGCATAAGGGAAAGGTGCCCTTCACTTCTTGGCCCATACTACTCACTATCATACTGTTCATGTGAACAGTACAATAAATAGTACCATCCCCTTATTTCTTAGTTATGTGCGGCTTCCCACTATTTAAGGAAGTCACGCCCTCGCTAGTTTCCTTGTATTACATTTATGTTTACTTTGCCTACATTGCACCTTGTATCTTCTACGTGCATCGACTAGACCACCCGATCAAAATCTTTATTCGGAATCTCATCTTATTATAAATTTATAAATATTTACAATTTCAGATTGCTTGTTATCTTGTTCTTACGTGTTTTTCGGTTGCATGCAGGAATAGACCTTCGTGGTCAGGTCAACCACGTTATTGACACAGTTGATAACAACTCGGAGTATGGCTTAGTGATTGCTTGGTGTTCTGGTCGTGACCGATTAGAAGCCTTCATTGTCAAAATCATTCTCCTCCAAATCGAAGTTATCATTCTATCGGAAGATCGGGACCCCATCGCCTCATCAACGATTTTGTCTTTGTTGTTGTGAATCGGTTTTTTAAGATGGAATATTTTATTCTCTGTCACAAAAGCGACGATGCGTCGCATGTAGCTGACCTATTTTTCAAGGAAATTGTGATATTATATGGTATGCCAAGAACCATTGCTTCATATCGCGACATCAAGTTTATGAGCTACTTTTGGAAGACTTTGTAGGCCAAGCTTGGGATAAAGTTATTGTTTTCAATGACTTATCACCTACAAACAGATAAACAAACGTAGGTGATAAACCTCACAATTTCAATGTTGCTACATACTATGATAAAAAAGAACTTAAAAGAGTGAGAAGATTACCTACCGCGTGTGGAGTTTGCATATAATAGGGTGGGACATTCTATGACTCAATTGTGTCCTTTTGAGGTGGTGTATGGTTTCAAATTAATCACATTACTTGATTTACTTCCACTCCCACTACAAAAATGTGCTAATATGGAGGCTTCCAAGTATGTTGATTTTGTGAAAAAACTCCATGAGTCAACCAAAGAGGTAATTGAAAAGAAGGTATGTGCTTATGCTTTTAAGGCTAACAAATCTAGAAAGAAAAGGCTTTTTAAACCAGGTGACTTAGTGTGGGTACACCTTCATAAAGAATGCTTTCCGGAGAAACGTAAATCCAAATTGATGCCCCGTAGTGATGGATCTTTCAAAATACCTACCAAGATCAATGACAATGCTTACAAGATTGAGCTTCCGATGGATGACTATTGGATAAGTACTACATTCAATGTTCCTGATTTGTCACCCTTCTTTGGACAAGATGATGCAGAGTCGAGTGCGACTCCTTTTCAAGATGGGAAGGATAATGAGGACATCTCTATTACACATTCACCTTCCATCCTAAGTGTACATGATAAAACTAGTAATGAGGCTCCAAAAGATCCTATGACAAGAGTAAGAGTTAAGTTACTCCAACAGCAGGTGCTTTTATTTCTTAGAGAGTTTCTTATTGCTTTACATAAGAATGATATACTACCTTATGTAAATATATTGTGTGTCCTCAGATTTAAAGCAATGGAAGATCAAGTGGAGGAGGAACAACTGGCTAAGTCCAAAGGGAAAGGGATTCATGCGGCCACAAGAGAGAAGAACTATTTGGCCAAAGTCTAGGAGAAAAAGGCCTATTCAGCTAACACAATCAGCCCAAACCGAGTACATCTAAGAATGAAGCAGTCCAAGTCTCAAGCGGCCAGTCCATAGCCCAACATAAGATAAATACAAATGTTTATACTTTTGTGAACTCATATTTTCTATTTTATGAATTCAATCCAACGTGTAAATGATTAGGACAAATAAACAGAATAAGGCCTTAGACCTAGTGTGTGCGTGTGGGAATCCTAAAGCCCATGTGTAGGGGCGCGGGGCACGAGTGTATTGCATAAGGGGGTGCGCACCCCTTTAAAAAGTAGCTGCCATCCCTTGGGAAGGGCAGACCATCTTTTGATAAAAATTAATTTACTAAAGTTCTTATTCATTTTCTTCTTGGTTGTCCAAATTCCATGGAGAATTTAGTGAGTTTTTCAATCAAGATCGTTCAGCCTTTCCGTTGGGAATTGGGTGTACGATAGATTTTCGCTTGGTGGTCGATGAAATCGACATGAGTGTATTTTGGCAGATTAAAGAGTATTCGTCCCTTGTACTGGTATTGGAAGATCACTATAATTTATCAAGACTTCCGTGAGTATCTAATCATACATAGAGAAGATCGGACAACCCCGTATCAATCAAGGATTACATTTTTGGGCCGATATTTTTGAAATTCACTGATTTTGGTTTTCTCGGCCCACCCCAAAAGAAGCCCATTCTGATCAAAATATTGAGCCACTTCAAAAAAAACTTTAGCCCGTGGCCTACCCTTCCAGCAGTCCCACATAAAGCAAGCCCTAGCATCAGGGGAAAATCCCGATCGGGGTGGCCAGCGGTGAGTGGTGCGGGCGGTAGGCGACGGCGGCGGCGGTGGCGAGAGGGGGCCGCGCGGCGGGCGTCTATGACGCCTATGAGCGGCGGTGACGGGTGGCGGGCTTCTACGAGTGGAGGGAGCAGCGAGTGACGGGAGGGTAGGCGGCGCGACGACGAGCGTGGGCTGATGCGAACGGGAGGGGGCTATGCTAGCTGCGGGAGGAGTTGTCGGCGTCGGTTATGGAGGAGGCGACGCCAGCCATTTCAGATGAAATTTGTATGTATTTCTTGATTTTTTTTCTTGAATTCAAATAATGAGTTTGAATATTTTGACTGAAATCTTCCAAAAAATATCCGAAATCTTTGAAATTTTCAAATTTTGGAAATCTTGGAGAGGTCCGAAATAATTTCTGGATGGCCGTGTTGCTTTGCCGCTGCTCAACTGCTCGCCGTGCCGCCACCTGTTGCTGGTCACTGCGACTCCGCCGCTCATCGCGCGGGCCATCATGGTGCCTCCACCTGTCCTCCGGTGGAAGAGAGAGGGGTACAGGAGGGAAAGTCCAATGCGGTTTTAGCACCTTGCTCATTCGTTTTAGAGAGATAGCTCTCTCACTCAGTTTTGCATAAATGGTCCCTTTTCCAAACCGCAAAAGGAGCATTAGGAGATATATGTCACCTAATATGATACTAGACCGTATTAGATGTGTAACACGAGAACAGTGCATCAAACCGTCTGCTACCCAATTATACTGTTAGGTGTCCTGCCGCGCTCCTTTATTGCGATAGGTTACGTAGTAAGCTATCTACGATAGGGAAGCGCAGCAGGCCACCTGTTGCTGTATGGGAGCGCGGCAGACGGTTTGCTGTCTTATTGTATTATTTGCCCTCTTGTTTACTGGTCCAACTACATTCGATGCCAGCAACAGAACGACGTGATAGCAAAGTATGGCAAGAGCTAGCAAGCTAGGATCTGAAGCTGAAAGCTCAACTCAGTTCTTAGTGGTGATAACATCCCTGAACCAGTAGGCCGACATCTTGGGGTACCGCTTGAGAGACCTGAAATCCACGTAGACTAAACCAAACCTCGACGTGTACCCGAGCTTCCATTCGAAGTTGTCCAGCAGAGACCAGGCGAAGTAGCCTACGCAGTTCGCGCCGTTGTCGATCGCCTCCTTGAGCTTGGTGATGTAGCTCCTGTAGTAAGCGACCCTCGTCGTGTCGTCCACACCCTGAGCGATGGTGACATTGCCAGGATCATCCATGCCTGAAATTAAATTTACTCACTCCTGAGCAATGCTGTCAAACTATTGAGTACAGGAAAGTGCCTTAGACGAAGCCGTACCGTTTTCAGATAGCAACATTGTGGGGTTACCGTACTTCTCCTTGACATAAGTGACAGCTTTGTATAATCCCCACGGTACGATGTAAAGCCAATCAGAATTCGCCTGCAATTGTGGTTAATTTTTTTCAGCAAAGTATACGAGTGTCCTGCTAATTGTGTGCTATAACTTACAACTAGGCAGAAATAACCACTAGCATACCCTTGGTCCAATAGGCACGCCATTGCGTTCATCTGCGGCATCAACAGAAGCAAAGGAAACCATGAAATTGTTTTGGATACAAAAGATCACTCTTGTTTGCAATGAAACCATCAAATTACTTCACAAAAATTGTGTTTTTCACTTTTTGGTGAGCGCCGAAGCCCTTCCTTTTAGATTAAGTTAAATGGAGAATGAGAGTATGCTCACAAGCAAATGCAGCGTGCCAGTCAGACGAGTAACTAGGGAGAGTCGTTGCGTTTGGCTGCTGATCACGAACATAATAAGCAGTATATTGATTGATGCCAACATAGTCGATAGAGCCCTTCACTATCTGAACCTCGTCAGCTGTGAACTTCGGCAGCCTTTCTTTGACAATTTCTTGCACAGATTTGGGGTACTCACCGTAGATGATTGGGTGCAGAAACCTAAAACAAGTCAAGCTCCATGTGTTCAGATGTGATACCAGGATTTTTATCCCCTATCGACCAGTAAAAATGAGGCGATTAGTATCCTCTACAGTTCAAACAGAATGGGCATACGAATTGTCCAGTTGGAAATCAATGTTATGGATGAAGGCAAGCAAGAAGTTCTCATCTCTGGTAAGTCTAAAACCCTTAAAAGCTTGCTCACACTTGTCCTAGCCATCTGATTCTTGACTGTGTTGGAGAATTACAACAGGGCCTTAGCGATCGGCAAACTAAAGCTTTGAGATCACACACGTGAACACGAAAGTAAAACATAGATCGTTCTTTGGCGCAATACGCCTGCGTCATTTTCTTATTTCTTATATAAAGAAGCAGCATACAAGACTCCGTATCTAACGTGCAAACCCACGTTGAGAGTTCTAAACAAACTCTGAATCCTAGTTACATGTGGATTCTGATTCCTGACCTTTCACGACTGCTACAGTTCTTTATTTTTTAACTACGATCACACTCAAGATTTCTAACTCCGACCGTTACTCGATTTACGACTACTACAATGGTCGAATAGACTGCTTTGTGGTCGTAGGACATACTCTGGTCATGGACTCAACCAGATCTGAAAACAACTAAATTAACTCATCAAATTGGACAATCCATACTAAAAGCAGTTTGAACTAACAGTAATATATAGGATTTTAATCGAATCCAAAGAGAGTAGAGAAAGTTAAAAATGTTGGAGCATGGTATTTTGGGGATTTCCTAATTTGTAAATTAAAAAAGGGGGGAATAAAGGGATAAAATAAGGAGGAGATTGGGCTTATCCCTTCATGGCCGGTTGCTCCTATACGAGCGGGCACGTGGAGAGGGGGATCGTTCCGATCCCCACTCCCGCCTCCCCGGCAGGTTGACGGCAGTTGAGGGCTACAATGCCCCCTGCTCCTCCTCCCTTCTTAACCCGGGCTGGGCCTTCTCCTTAAGAGCCCCGAATCCTTTTCGATTCCTCCCATCTTCTTCTTCACCAAGAGTTCCTCTTCACCAATTAGATCCAATCGGTTGCTCCTCCCAGTCTCCGGTGACAGCAGCGACAAAGAAGGCATTGGTCTGGTCATCTCCTGCAACTTGGGAGTCCTTCAGCTCACCGTTTAGTCGGTGGTGTTGATTGACTTTATGGAGGGTGGAGCTGATTGGTACCGATTCTTGGGCGACAGTGTGTGCCAGATCTTGAGGTTTCCTATGTGGGTAAGGGCGTCGTGGTTGTGGTGCTGTGCTAGTGGTGTTGCCCTCGATTTGACCAAGGGCTTGTGGGGATTTTGCTCCTCTAAGCACTTGGTTGGTGCTCAGTGTTTGGTTTGTGTCTTGTGCGGCATTCTTGAGTACCTCGACTTCTTGTTCTACTACATCAGTGGAGAAAGACAGCTTGTTATTTCCGAGAACCACTCTGTGAAACTGTGACCTTGTCAGCGTGATAGATTTTTTGGATCAGCGTCGATTGCAACGTGCCTAGCCAATTTGCTTCTCAGTGGCTTTGAGTGCTATCGCAGCAGTGAGTATTCTCCATTCTTTATCAATAATATTGTGCTAAGTTTGCCGTGCTAGTGTTTTTATCTTACTATTTTCATTGCTATCTGATAAACACTTGTTAAGGGTGACATGGCATGATAAACTATTGGTAAACAATTGCTCCATGAGGAATATTGGTCTAGATGAGATTAATTGTGAGCTATCAAGGCTTTACATACTTGATGCCCTTTTATTTACCATTGCTTACCCATTGTCCTGTTCTTAGTTAAAGCATTGTTTATTATTTGTATATACTGTCATTGCATTTCAGATAATTTAATTGTTGTTGAATTGGAATTTATTGTTGTGGTAAGCTGAAGAGCTCATAACATAGCAGAATTGTTAAGTAATTGTCACTCTAATTATTGAATTAAATCAGTCCACTAGTGGCAAAGAGGCCTTGTACCAAAACAAGAGCTGCCTGACATCTGAGAGCACAAATCTTGTTAATACATATGAGCATTATGTAGATTGTTTACTTCCTTCTCACTACCATGTATAATATAATGTCCAGATTATATGACTTGAGGAGAATTCATGTTCTATTAAATATTTTTTTATGCTCTTGTCATGTATATGCAGCTGGTCTATATCTTTCTATTCATGATTATATTTGGAGTTAATTTGAAATATTTGCTGAAACCGCTTTATATGCAACAAAAAAGAACACAAATAAGTTAAGAGTAAAATTACCATCCCACATGGAAGTCTCTTGATCTTTGAGCTGCAGCTTGGTCAGCCGTTGAACTTGTAAGACCCTCGTACCAGACAAAATCCAGAAGAATTCCAATCCTTCCCTTTTGTGTAGGCTGAAAAGATAGTTTACGTGAAAAGAATATTCATTACTTTCTGAACGTTCAAAGGGTGAATTGCATATTTTTCCACTAGGGTTTCGGAACTGCACACTTGCTACTAGTTTATTCTTGAAAAAAAAAACAAGTTTCTACTAGTTCGTGTCTACCTTCCAATTCTGCCAGTGTGATGAAAAAGTCTCCATAAATTCTCATTAAGAGTTAGAAAATCTTAAATCACCCGTCCTTTTCTTGCAGACATCCACAGTTCTTCTTACCTGATACTTTTGCCGGTATCTCTGAACGGCAGCGGCATGGGAAAGAATGAGGTGATGTGCGACAATGTAAGGCTCAGTAGCGGAGTTCCCAGCCTTGCATTTTGTGCACCTTCCTGGAGCGAATCTGCCTTCATCATAGCCAAGAGCAGCGACAACCCTTGGTTCGTTAAATGTCATCCAGTTCTTTACTCTGTCACCAAATGTCTTGAAGCAGAAATCGGCATAGTCCGCGAATGCATTTCTGCATGATTCGGTCATCAGCAGGCATTACATTTTATCATCAAAATAAAAAATTTTAATGAATGCATCACAAAATTTCTACTGAAACACAATCCTATTTGATTGAATAAGAAGTATGTGGGAACAAATTTATAAAGTAATTACTGAAAATCTTGCTGTACGTGGGAACTTATGTATCACCCACATGTAATCTTGGCAAGTACGAACATAGGCCATATGAGGCTTCAAGTACGGACATCGGAACTGAAGTTGTGGGATCATTTGTTGTCTACTGACACAAGTTTCCTATCTACATTTTCCCACCAAATTAAAAAAATGCATAACAATTGAGCTCTACTAATTCCAAGGTTTGTTTGAAATTTGTGTCAAAATTGCTCTGGAAAATGTCGAAACTCCAATACGTACTGTGTAGAAAACAATGTTGAAAACATGTAGACTGTATACTGTGAGAGGTATAGACATATTTTTCAATCTCGGATCTAATAAAGAAAAGCTAATTAAACGCACTTACACCACTTTTCTGTTCAACAACCCTCCATATTGCACCTCTAGTGCCTCTGGTAAGTCATAGTGATACAGATTTGCGTAAGGTGTAATGCCTGTCGAGCAGAGCAAATTTCAGCATGGGACCTGAAACTACTGTCACGTCTCGAATGAAAAGCATTCTTGCATGTCTAAGACATACCTATCTTCAGCATGTAGTTTATCAACCTGTTATAGTATGCCACACCTCTCCAATTTATTTTTCCAGTTCCATCTAGAAAAATGAACAGCCATTCAACAGAAATTTAGTTTGTCAGTATCGTCAGAAATGAAGTCCAAAATAAAGAAAAGGAAAATGATTAAAACGAACAATTCAAGGAAAAATTACATGGGAATATTCTTGACCATGAGATTGAGAATCGGTACGCGTCAAAACCCATCTTTTTCATGATATTCACGTCTTCCTGCACGAACAGAGTACCGACTTCAATTCTGTAGTTCCTAGAATCAGGAGTACAAGTGCATCAAGTTCCCACACATCTGCCGAAGCATTATTATCTACTGACCACAAGGGGTGTGTCTAGTTATAACTCTTCTTTAGATAGGGAATGTAATCTTATGTTCCTAGCTGTACAATCACCGTGGTAATGAACCAAATTCGTCCAATCTACACTTGATGATTGACTGCCAGCACCAGTGCCTCCATAGGTGCCAAACTAAGCAGCAGGTAATCATAAGAAATGTTATCTGACTCGGCACCGCTCAAAACGGTTTAAAATCAGCTTCTACTTCTAGTTTCTACTTTTTTGCTATTCAGTAATTTCATCTTTTTCTAGTTTTTATAGATTTTTGGTTTTTTCCTGTAGTTCTTTACATTATCTATGATAGGCTAACGTATTTTTATTTTTTAAATTTAATTATGTCAAATAAGCCAACGCGATTCTGATAAAAAAATAAACCATCTACAATAAAAAAAATCATAAGTCAACGTTAAATTGAGCGCTATCTACGGCTAGGAGAAAAGTTTTTTCACCTTGTAGCGGTGGTACTCGTCAACAGTAACATCTGCCGTGGCATTGTTTGCGATCTCGCCTGGTCAGGGAAAAGAGAGGCGTTACTTAAATCATCACACAGTGACAAACCCGTCTGCGACATAGTCTGCAGTAGTTGTTTGTTCTTAACAGTAATTAAAGAAGTATTTTATTGCAAGAGAAGTTGACAAGAACTTGAGAGAGAGAACTATTGCTTTATTGATTATCACTTTGTACAGGTTGATACAATATATAGATGATGAAGAGGTGTCAGTTGTAGCAGTTGCTAGTGTATGAACAGACGTGTCTTTTGATTGTGGCAGTTGGTCATATTCTTTATTGATTATCACTTTGTACAGGTTGATACAATATATAGATGATGAAGAGGTGTCAGTTGTAACAGTTACTAGTGTATGAACAGACGTGTCTTTTGATTGTGGCAGTTGGTCATATTCACTTTAACATATTTCACAATGGGGCCTCCTATCACGAGGAAGTCCACGGTGTACGATCCAGGTGGATGCCGTGCCGGCTTGCACTTCTCTTCCTCACGTGCCCACGCCTCACGGATCTTCGTATTTTGGGCTTATTGTAAATTTGCAATGACTTGGGGTTAGCAGGAATAGAGTAGAATCGTTGTGATGTCATCATTTATTGTGACAATTTGAAAACTGCTGCAACTGGTTATTACCACGGTGTTAGTTGCAATGGTAGGCAATGAAATTGACTTCGTTGCAATTGGAGCCTAGTGCAATGATTTCTGGGCTTAATGCGACAAAATCAAAAAATGGTTTTGCTATTACACAATCGATTGAAATTTTCTTACCTTTTCGTTACCTAATGTTGCATAATACTAATTCTCCCTCTATAAAAAATTTCCTCCTCTAAAAAAAGGGTTATTGGAGGATGCTCATCCAATAGATAAAAAAATGACTGAAAGTGAAGAAAAAAACTAATCAACTAGTCCTATAAAACATAGTCGTCGCTTTCTGCCGTCATCCACCCCATACCGTCGACACTGTAACCAGCAGCACCCTCATTGCCCACCATCAGGCCATTGGCCACCTAGGTGACTAGGATCATGTTATTTTTTTCATCGTCTTTTGGTTTTTTTGGCTTTTTACTGCTCACAGTAATTACTATCTATAAACTAATAGATCGTAATAAAAAAACTATAAACCACACCGTAAAACAACAGACAATACGTCTAAAAGGTCGAAAGGCCACATGAATTGACCTTGTTGGGGGAAGACATGTCAAGATCGCGGCTTGCCACCAAGGGAGACGTATTAGTGCCACCACCTAGTGTCCAGTGGACGCTTGCACACACCAAAAGTCGATCCAACGGCCGTGCGTGCTGATCGGACGGCAGCAGTTTCGATTTGTATAGCATATTGTCTTCTTGTTTTTTTTTTTTTTGAACGGGGGTTGTATAGCATATTGTCGGTGAGAAGATCGACCACCTGTAAAATCGTTACCAAGCTAATTCCTTGTACTTATTTTTAGAAAGAATACATTTGTTCTCAGTTAAACATGATTTTATAATAGCTACATCTAAAGTTTTGTTTGCAACACAGGAATTTCATAACAATTTTGTACAACATAATGCAACTCTTGTTGTTAAAAATTTCATAACTTATGGTAATTTGTTAATTCAGATGTTAAGTTAGGATGCAAATGAATTTATTTTTAAAATATTTGGACTTTAGAAAGCCTATAATGATTTTGAACTTTAGGCTGGTAATTTATTAAAACAAAAGATAGTAACTTATGTTATGAAATAACTAATGATAATTTTTGAACCTTTTTAAATTTACAAAGCTAGCTGTAACTTCGTGTGAACAAGTGATGTGCTCCAAGCACAAAAATATATTCTTGTGCTAGTTGCTTGATACGGGTGGGACCGTGGGAGGAAATGCAAGAAAAAGCAAACAGTTGAGTGGGGCAAAATAAAGGGGGTGATCGGAATAGCGATGGTTTTTGGTTTTTGGTTGAAAAAACACTGTAGCTGGTTGAAAAAACACTGTAGCTGAGTTAGTGGATAGTATAGTGAATAGTGAAAAAAAAAGCTGAAGCCGAAAAAAATCGAAACGATCAAGAGTGGATTGCGTGAACGATGTAGCGGGTTACACGATAGAACTATAGCCCACTTGGAAACGTTGTTGTCGTGACCCCATATTTTAACAAGCTTGCTCACCGGGAATCTTGACGAAGGCGTCCCATATGCTAGGCCCGCGTCCGTCTTTGAGCGCCATGCCCTCCACCTGATACGCCGACGCCGCCGTCCCAAACACGAACCCGGCCGGGAAGCTCCGCCGGCTCAGCCCACCCGTCCATGCCGCCTTCGTCCTGGACGCCTCGGCACGACGAGCACCGCCGTCGGCAGCTGCTTGTGCCGCAGCTCCAGCTAAGACCAACAGAACCAAAGCGAGAAGACGATAGCCCATGATTTCAGCTGCAGAAGTCCTGCAAGTTAGCCAGTGCGGCGGTGGTACTGGCTAAAGATGAGGTAGCGGAGAGGACGAGTGACATATAGGACCGCCAAAGTTCAACTGCATTCGGCCATTATTGGTGGTGTGTCTTGGACGGAGAGGCTTGTCGGCACCCAGGGAAATCATTGTACTGGTGGGCCGGGACGAGGCTACAGTTAGCTAGCGGTGCGCGTCAAGGGTGACGCCCGCGGCAGAGGAAAACGCCGTGGCAAGCCGCGGTAATCGGCGCACCGCACGTCCCTCGTCACTCGCGCAACCCCATCGGAGGCAGCTTTGTGCAAGTGCAAACCATGCGTCTTGCGCCTCTCGTGCTGTGTTGGAAGCACTACGGGATGGCCCACGGGCACCAGCGTTGCTCCATCCCACCGACACCCACAGTGGATGCAGCAATCCACCCTAGTAATCGATTTGCCTGTTCATCATTGCTCCGTCAGCAATTCGAATACTATTTTTTGAGCGTACATGCAGACACGCACACAACACATACCACACAACACAAGTATACGTGTTCTCTACACGAAATTAATCGGAGACTTGAACGGTCTCCGAAACGTGAATACTATTTGGTTTGGACTAGTCGAGGCACGGACTGTACTATTGCACGTCCTTTTTTTTGGAACCACTATTTGTGGGCCTCCCTTCTACCGACAGATTAGTAAACCGCACCATTCTTCAACGGTTCAACTCAGCTCTTTGCAAGCAAGGGCCCATCCGTGCCAATGATACGCGACAGCTTCCGTGTGTTACGTTGGTCTTCGATTTTTGACTTTGCTTGTCTTCGGGTGTGGCGCACACGCAACAGCTAGCGCGAAACAGTTTGACAATCTTACCGAAGAGAATTACACTAATCCTAAAAGAGTCTGCATTAGTAATCCCACTCTAGTTCATTAGTAAGTTAGCCCATATTTATTTTTACCTGATTGCTACTGCACAGTCAACTGAAAAAAATTTGAATTTCAGTTGATTTTGCTACAATATTTTTCCCATGTATACAATATTTTTCACCTATATTTACAATATTTTTTGTCTATGTATACAATATTTTTTTCATGTATATAATATTTCTCACATGTATACAATATTTTTTACCAAGAATTGTTGTATATATGAAAAATGTTATAAATACAAACAAAAATGTTCTATACATCAGGAAAAATGATACAGCAAAATCAACTAAAATACAAATTTATTTAAACTGTGCAATAGGCAGTCCTTGTTTTTATCGTCCTGATGACTAGAGTGATATCCATTTGTTCAAAGAGCGCATGCCTGTTCAACACCACGACAATCTAGGCAGGGTAAAGCGAAACGAATTGGTGGTGGCACGTTGCATTATATGGTAGGAGGTCTTGATCGTTTCGATTTCAGTTTTTAGTTTCAGTTTTTTTTACTATTCATTACACTATCCATTAACTTAGTTACAGTGTTTTTTAGTCAGCTACAGTGTTTTTTCAGCTAAAAGTCAAAAGTCATCGCTATTTCGATCACCCCCTAAATCAACCGTATCAAGAGCATGAAACAAGCGACTACGGAAGCTAAGGCTGTAAAAGAAAATTTAAAGCTCACGACTTACTTAAACTCGACTCATTCTAAGTATAATTTAAGCTTAACTTGAGTTTTAAACAAACCGAATTCGAGCTTAATTTCGAGATCGTGAGCTTCACCGAGCCGAACTCAAATAACTCGCGAGCCTCGATTTGAGCTTAAATAATGATACATGTTAACTCTTACCAAGTTTACCCTAATTGAACTCGAGCTTGAGTTTTTCTTATGGTTGAAAAGTAGTGTATATTTAAATTATTTTGACTATTATTGAGTTTACTCGAGCCGAGGTCGAACTCGAATCTTTCTTATTTTTAAAAATTAGTGCATAATAAATTATTTTAATTGTTATCGAGTTTCAACAAACTGAGCTCGAGTTCAGGTTCAAGTTCGAACCTCAACTCGAGCTCGACTCGAGTTTCTGTCGAGCTCAAGTCTAGAAGGCCATGCTTGCTCAAGCTCAGCTCATTCGAACTTCAACAAACCGAGCTTGAGCTCAGATTTAGGTTCGGATCCTAACTCGAGCTCGACTCAAATTTCTATCAAGCTCGAATCTAGAAGATCAAACTTGTTTGAGTTCTACCGAACTCAAGTCTAAAAGATCAAACTTGTTTGAGTTCTACCGAGTTTGAATCTAGAAGACCAAACTTTTTGAGTTGGGATCATTTACGCCCAAAGCTACGCGGAGCAGTTTTCTGATCGCCTCGTAAAGAAATTAGCTCCACACATGTCCCGCCAAAAGTTTCTCCACTTCAAGAGTAATTTAATGATCAGCCTTGTTATGCTAACTGCATCCCAAATTCGGTGGCAATCCCACAAATAGTACTAGCCAATGGTGATTTTTAACATTCGATGACTAGACTGTCATCCATTTGTTCACAGAGCGCCTGCCGTATACATTAACAACGACAATCTAGGAAGGATAAAGCGAAATGAATTGATGTTGGCTCGCTGCATTGTATGGTAGGAGCAATAACTCAACCGTATACATTGACAGAAAAGAAAAACAATGCAGCATACAAATCATTGCATTGGAAGAATGCTTTTTGCACTCTGTACTAAGGGGGTGTTCGTTTTAACGATGAATTCTGATTTTTGGTTGAAATTTTCAGAATCGATTTTTTTATCAGAATCGATTTAGCTTTTGGGCATAATTAATTTAAAAATGTAAAAATAGAAAAATATGTTAACCCATTAGGGATAATACAAAGGAACACGAGGAAAAAAAGAAAATACAAAAAAGCCTAAAATATCTTTAAAAATTCAGAAAAAGACGAAATACAGAATAGTGAAAAAAAAACAGAAGCTAGAAGCTGAAACAAAAAAACCAAACGAGCAGGGCCTTCAAGGAGCGCTACAACTAACTTTTCTACTACTACAAGTAGAGTTAGGAGTTGAACCGGTTATTCGATCGACCTAAGGCCCAGGCCGGCCAATGCAAGACTCAAGCACAACATGAGACACCACATGACGGACCGTCCTGGCACGGCACAAACAGTGGGCCTGCCTAGGCTTGGAAAATTGGCCCGTTGGGCGGCACGGCACGGCACGACGAATCGTGCCGTGTTTGGGATGGCACAGTACGGGGAGCATGGGTGGCACGGCGAGCGCGGGCATCATGGCGAGCACGCCAGTGCCAACGGCTAGGCCGCCTCAGCCTCCACCTCGCCTCCCCCTCCCATCAACATCACGTTCAGTTGCTCACGGTTATCCCCAGATTCCTCACAACCCATCAAACCATCATAGAGCAAAGAGAGGGAGTAGAGGGGAAGGATGTGTACCGTTCATCGGAGCCTAGACGAGTGGACGATGGCCGCAGCAGGAGGCGCGGGGCAGCCAAAGCTGAGGGTGGCATCAGGAGTCGACGGAGGGGGTGAGGTCGCGACGCTGCCTCCCCTAGCGTCGGCACCTTCGCCTGCTCCGCAGTCGGAGACTTCACGCCGCCACCTACATGGCTCCATCCCAGGTGCAGGTGACGACGCCCCCATCAGCCTTGGCCTCCCGTGCAACGGTCGTGGAGGATGGGTCACCGAGGGAGGACGGGGTGGCCAGGGGAGGAGGCCGAGGGAGGAGAGGGAGGCGGCTGGGGAGTCGGGGGAGGAGGCCGAGGGAGAAGAGGGAGGCGGCTGGGGGTTGAGGGAGGTGGCTGGGGGTTAGGGGAGGAGGCCGGGAGGAGGGGCTGATGCCGCATGGGGTAGAGGTGAGGGGGAGGAAGGGAGGCCGAGGAGGAGGAGGAGCCGTTGCCACGGGTAGGGGAGGAGGGAAGCCGGAGAGGAGGGGGCACCGTCGCACTGGGTAGGGGAAGGGGAGGGGAGGAGGCCGAGCCATCCGGGGAGGAAGGGGGCACCGGGTGGGGCGTGGGGGGGAGACTAGGAGGCGGCCGGGGAGGAAGGGAGGGAGGCGGCCGGGTGGAGGGAAGGCCGGGAGAGGAGGCGCCATCACGTCGGGGTGGGGAAAAGGAGGAGGGAGGCCGGGCACGGGAGGAGTGGGGTGCTAGGGTGGGGCCGTGGGTAGAGAAGCGGGAGGCGGCTAGGGAGGCAAGTGATGAGGACATGGCCTCGGTGAATACAACCATATTAGTAATCCTTGTTATTCTAATTACAAGAGTTCCTCGCATCACCTAAATTATTAGGTGAGTTTATTTTTAGAAGTGCCTTTATATTATCATATGAACTATATGATACTACCTAATAATGAAAACGCATATTTACGCAGCTATACAAAGAGGATTACATCAACACTACGAGCTCGTAGTTGGGGTCTACTAAAAGGGAAGTCAACCAACATATCAAGACTATGTCGACGTCTTTTCCAACTCTTTCTTATGGTCGCCACGTCACTTTTGGAATAATGCAAGCGAGTTCAAGTGGAACACGTTTGGAATCCAATTCGCCTCTAGATCAATTCAATTCACCGACAAGTCCAACTTCAAATGATCAACTTTCACATACGGAGTCTGTTTGAGGTCCATGAATATTTGATGAAAAGCTTTTCTCGTCCTCTTTCCAACGGATCCAGTCTTGCCAGCAAATTCCTTCTGTACAGCCCGCAATCATCAAAAGTAATTGCTTCACCACTTGTTTGAGCCAACTCGGGCCTTGTAATGCATGGGCCTAAGAGGAAGGTACTACCCTCACTATTTATGGCCGACTACTGTTCACGTGAACAGTAAAATAGTACCACCCCCTTGTTTTTTAGTTTTGTGTGGCTTCCACTCCCCTATTTATGAAGGCCGCACCCCTCTAGTTTTCTTGAATTTCGTTTATGTTTAGTTTGCTTGTGTTGCAATTTATATCTTTTGCGTGTGTCAATTAGACCACTCAGTTAAGATCGTTATTCAAAATCCCACCATATTAAGTATTTCAATCCTATTTGTAATTTGAGATTTCTTGTTATCTTATTCTTGCGTGTTCTTCGGTTGCATGTAGGAATAGACTTTCGTGGTTAGGTCAACCACGTTCTTGATACGGTTGATAACAACTCGGAGTGTGGTTTAGCGATTGCTTGGCGTTCTGGTTGTGACCGGTTAGAAGCCGTATCGTCAAAGTCATTCTCCTCCAAATCGAAGTTATCATCCTATCGGAAAATCAGAACCCCACCCCCTCATCAGCAAGGGAGGAAGGCAGTTAGGTGACTAGGGACCGGGGAGATTCGAGAGAAGTGAGGAGGTGGCCAGGAGATGAGGGGAGGGTGGTAGGTCGTGGGGGTAGGTGGGGATCAAGGAGAGTAGAGATAACGTTTGATTCTCTAAGCGAGAATTGATTGAGAGAGACAAATGAAACTAAACTTCAAGGTGATGGCTCTGTAAGTACTTGGGTATACAACACTGCTTACGCAGTGAAAAATTACTAGATATATTATTTTAGAAGATCAACCGATTAGGATGGGTGAAAGTCGCACATGTCAAAGAGGAGTTTTTTTCGTATGTATCATGACAAATTTGGTAGCGGCGCAAGATCGGAGGCCTCACAGTGGACGCAACAAGCAAAGACAAGCTTGACATCACACTTATGGAAGAAACTAAAGAGCAAATCTACTTCTTCGTCATCTCAACCTCAGCGGCCTCCAAGTGAAATGCGTCTTGAAGGTGAACCACTACTTGGAGCATGATTTTGCAAATATTGATCACGATCTTATTGCGCGAGGCAAGATAGACTTGCTTGAGTGGTGGAAGAACAACAAGCGGATATTTCTTGTGCCGTCATATTTTACAATACAGTGTTCTCCTAGTGCCAGGTGTCCACCGTCTCTTGGCGACATTCAACATGGTAGGAAGAATAATTAAAGAAAGGAGATCATCACTTATGGGTGGAGGCAATCACATGTGCTAAAGGCGAGAATTAGCTAAAAGCAGCAATAGCATCAATTGGAGGATTACGAAATCATGCGTAGTATCTTGACCTCGAATGCATGAATGATCTAGACATTGATGAGTTGATACTATATCGTATGTTGTTATAGTTAGTATGCATATATATTATTATTGTACTCTTTTTCTTATTCAGAGAACCTCACTCTGGTGTGTATGGTTTTTAACGAGGCAGTAACATTGTATTTTAAAAATAAAGAAAATTCTATCATTGTGTACCCATATTTTTATGCAACTAATTCAATTTCAACTAGTTTTTAACGAGACGGGTACGAGAGAAAGAAAAATGGTAGTCACCACCAACATTGTCGTCATCACTTTCATTGTGTATAGTTACTTTGGGGTGGGTTTGGGCTGGTGCGGCATGAACACGACACAACAAGCTTTAGGCGTGCTTGGGCCTGGCGAGAGCGGCGCCGGGCGACACGACCGCGGCATGGTGGAATGATTAGGTCGGCCGGCACATCACAAGCGCCCTAAAGCACGATGGGCCTAGTGCGTGCACACTGCAGCATGACCCGAGATAAATTGAGCTCCACAATCTATAATCAAGCGACGAAATCACATACAAAGTTGTGCATTGTAAGCTCTACTCTGTATGTATCGGTGTACCACTGCTAACATAGCAAGCCAAGCTATCTTCGATCATCGACCCATGGTGTTGGTGTAACTTGGTACACATACCTTAAGTTGTTGAGGCCTCCTTGAGCTTCTCATCATCTCCACTTGCATCGCCATTACCATTTTGAATAAGCTTCTCCTCGAAAGGTAGATTTTTTTCTAGTCGTTCTAAAGCACTCCACAAGTACCATACACGCAATTTGAGTGGCATAGCTCCCGCCATAAGGACCACGAGGCGGATTGAGGCCCATGGCAAGGTGGACTTCATTTCGAGACATGAGAATATTATTAGTATATATCCGGTACATTAGTCCAGCCGGTAGTATTGCTAAGTTTCGCCCGTAGCGGTATGCTCTGGGCGGCTAAGATGCAAAGTTGAGGCGATAAGTGAAATCGAGCGACTCGGCATTCAAAGAATGTTTGGACCGTTCGATGTAGATCTAGTAGCCAATAGCGATGGTAATGTTAGGGCCATCCGAACGATTATCATCGATTGTGTGTCGATATAGATCCAGGTCAAGAGCAATTTGATGTTCGGATGAGTGCGAATGTCTGAAGTGGAGCAGTTGTACGATGCTAATCGGATGGTGATCGAGTTATGGAAGTCGTTCTCGACTTCAGTGCGAAGGAGTATGGGCGATAGTCATTCGATCGAGATCCAGCGGTCAATGGTTACTCAGCGATCGTTTAGTCCAAAAGTCACACTCTCTTGATCGTTTGATATACATCCAGCGGCCAAAGGTTATTGGTGATGCTCGGATCGTCCGAAGAATCGCTTTATTGATGGTCCGATCTAGATCTAGCGGTCGAAATGGGTGGCGATGTTGAGGCGATCAGAAGAGTTCTCTCTGTTGTTGACGATGCTTATCGAGCGGTGGAGATTCTCGATACCCTTTAGCTCGGTTTGATCGGACCAACACTTGGAGTTATGAAGATCCAATAGACACAAATCTAATAGGCAAAAATCAAGAAATTGTTTGATTGTCAACATTCGGATGTTGCCTTGCCCCCTTCATTTGCAATTCGTTGATTACGACATCTTCTCCTTGGTTTGCCTTTTAGATTTATAGAGTTGTTGATAATGATAGATACTTGCTAAATTTGCTACTCTCTTTTCACAGGTTTATCTCACTGTTGTTTGTATTTATTCATACATCTATTTGATTTACTCTCATATGTCATCTTTACAGGTTCTGGTCCATGTCTAACTATCAATGAAGAAATGACGGAATATGATAGATAGCAAATCTTCATGATTTAGGTACTTCAATTGTATCTTTATTATGTTATATTGTTTATATTTTGACACCATGCTATGTTTTCTTCATTATAGTTTATGTTTTAGCATTGAACTTAAATTTCATATCAATAATACAATTATGATATACTTTTGTTATGTCGTGGTATAAGTATAAATTAGTGTTAGTTTTATATTGTTAGAGTTCACTCCGGGCATAGCCAAATCTTGGATCCGTTACTGGGAGCCACCAACCGCTCTTTCCCCTCATCTATAACGCTGTCAACTATTCCATAATCCTTGGCTTCCCATGGACTCATGAAATAGTCAAACTTTGTGTCCTCGTCAATCTACAAGAAATGGCAATCAGTTCAACACAGTTTTCTGTTGCTGTCCGAGAAGCAAAGCATAGTGTAGCAAGTTCTGAAGGAGTGAAGGATAAACTGGTCTTTCTTAGGCTTTCCAGTGATTCTTGACATTATTTTATTAATCTTTATCTTCTCGTACATCATCTGTCTTATCTGTAATCCCATCTCCGTGACCTGCCAGATAAGGTGAATCAACATATTACACTTTGCAAAAATAAGGATCATCTATTTCTCAATGTTTGGAGTCTACAGAACAGCAGCATCATGCGTCAAGGCAGCACATGCATTGTACGCTAATCAAGCCAAGCTAGCATAATTTCTAAAACACGATATCAGTTAAAAGAATCAACACATTATCGAAGAAAAAACCCAACAGCTTGAATGATAAATAAAAGTAGATGACACATGAGCTTGTAAGCCATTGTTTCTCACTATCTGCACCCATAATATCCGTCAGAAAATGGTCTCCACAATCCTTTCTGTTACAACCTTGAGCTCAATGTTCAATTCTGGTTTCTGATTAAATTAAATGAACTCGTTGGATCAAGTTATGTAGGCAGTTCCCACATAACCCCTCAAAATGCCTTCAAAAAACTGGCCTCCTTGATAGAACCTGCAATTGGCTCTAAAGTTTTTTTCTTTTTTTCCATATGTCCATGCACAAATGTTCTTTGAGTGTGACTGTCAACAAATAAGTTTTCCTTGAACCAGGAGTTACACAATTTCATTGCAGAGCGAAATGCATTTCAATGCTTCACTGAGATAGAAATTGCAGCTTGTTGTGGGTGGCTCCCTAAGCCCAACTAGCTTTGTTGGGAAAATTATAAACCATGTATTAAGGGCGTAGCTGCCCTCGGTGGTAGGCTTTGTGTTAAATTCTGATGGTAAAGACTCTCCTATGAGGAACACATATATGTAGTCTTGGCGCCCTTGGAAGGCCCGAGGAGGTCATTTGCTCACCTAACACTCCACTACCACACTTGTAACATTCCAAAATTTTGTTCCTTTATTTAAAATCAAATCTGAATTTATTGGATTTTTAGGAGTTATGTCAAAGTCTGATTTGAGAAAATTATAAACTTTAATTTATAAAAGTCAAAAATGAATTTATTCTGAAAGTTAAAACAAATGTATTTCAGCTTCTAAAGTCAAATATGAGATTATATTAATTTTCCAGATTTTAGAAAAATTAAAACCTTCCTTTTAAAATCAAATTGTACCTTTGCAAATTATACTTGTTAAAATGAGTGGAAATATTTTTATTAAATCTAGAATAGCTCGAGATAGTTCTCTGAATTTTCTAGATTTTCAAAATTTATTTGGTATTTCTACGAGTTTTCTAAAGCAATAGCATTTACGAAAAATCAAAAGAAAGAAAATCCTAAAACCCTCCTCGGGACTGACAAGTGTCGCCCATCGGACCCCTCATGCGATTCCCCTCGGTCGTCGATCTAGCAAACCCTCATCACTGCCTTCCTCCTCTCCGCGCGACCACGTGTTGCGTATCTCACCGTCGCTCCATTAAGTCAATCCCGAAGCTCTGGCGGCGCGTCTTATTTCACCCGCCTTCCCCTCGCTCCTGCGGCGGCGTGGCGTGATCCGCCGCCCCCTCGTTGCCGCTTTCAATCGCGGCCGTTCCCAGTCGCCAAGCACCTGTCGGTCGGATCCGAACCCGTTGCGGATCGCATCTCGGCCGTCGCGGTCACGCCGGCCGCCGCGGATCCAATGACCCGCATCCTCCTCCGTCACTTGTCGCTCATCCGACCATCGCCCCGTCCTTTCCGTTTTTCTTCTCGACGTGGCGTCATGGTCCCCACCGTCGGGCCGCCGTCCTCGCCCCTTTCCTTTCTTCCTCGCGCGATCGCCGCGCCCGCCCATTGATTGGCAACCGCTTTGAAAGCTTGGTTTCTTATAGTTCATTCCCCATCACCGCGATTCAAATTAACCCCTCCTCGATCCGTTGCGGGCATAAGTCCCCAATTCGCCCCCTTCACCGTGCATTCATCCTCCCCGCCCGTTGCACTCGGACGGACAGTGCGGCCGTTACCCTCCTTCGACCTATAAAAGGGTGCCTCAGGTCCCTCTACCCCACCACCACACCTCGTGCCTCCAGTTCGCGAAGTGAGCGGGAGCCCCTGCGTTTGTTTCTCGGAGCCATCGACGAACTCCGGCGAGCAATCGCCCTCGCCGACTTCCCGCTCCTTGCTGGTGCCTCCCGACCTTCCGGGTGCCCCGGCGAACACGGCGACCTCTCCCCAAGCCGCCGCGATCGCGGAACCTCTCGCGCCGTGAACCCTCCTCAGACCGCGCGCCTTCTCCGCGATCTTCCATTCGATCATCCTCGAGCGTCGCGAGAAGGTACGAAGTGCTCCGCGTCCCCCTCTTCATTTGGTACCACCGGCTTAACGCGCCGCTCACCGGGCCATGGCGACCATCGAATCCGTCGCCGCCATGCGCCGCGCCGTCGTGCCGCGGCCGAGGTGGCGCCAGCGTGGCGCGCCAGCGGGCGCCACGCCAACGCCACCCAGCGCCCGCGCCACCTCGTGCAGCGTCGCGTCGACGCGTTGCCATGACGTGGCGTGCGAAGCGACCACGTGGTGCCACATCAGCGCCACTCCACTACGGCGCGCCTTTGCCACCTGCACTTTACCTCCGGGTCCATGGACTCGATCCACGACACCGGCCCCACCACATCTCCGCGCGAATATATTAACCCTAGGGTGGCGTCATAATCTGTATTTTCCTTTAGAAAAATAATTCGTGTTGACATCATAAATCCTTTTCGGTTTAAAAATAAATCCGAGAAAATACCATTTTCTTTTATTTTGAATTTAAACTTTGGAAGGCTATAACTTTTGCATTTAACTCCAAATTGACCCATTCAAATTTCTAAATTTTTCTAAAATCATGCTCTATCCATTTCTGGAATAATTTTGAAATTTATTTAAATTTTGTTTGAATATATTTTGTAATTCCAAGGTTTAAATTTTAAATTAAAATTTCCAATTTCTTTTAAAGCCACAATCCTTTCAAGAATTGTTAGTCCACATCCAAAATTCAAAATTCTATCTCCCAGTTTATTTATCATTTTTGGAAGTTATTTGGATTTCATTTGAATATTGTTTTGAATTTTTACGTGAATTGGCTCTTTCGTTAGATTTCGACGATTAGGAGGCCATTTCAGTTCGTGATTCCCGGAGCCGATCAAGGCAAGTTACACCTTTGACCATGTTGAACCTAATATTTTAAATTATTTATATTGTTTTACTGTATATGCATGCGTATCTTTATTCAAGTATAATTCAAATTGGATTTGAAACTTAGATATTCCATGATCCTTTGTATATAGCCAATTTGAATTTGAATTCCTATACCTTGTCACCTAGCTGAAAACTAGTTAGTACCATAGTATTGACTAGAAAATTTTATAGAATGCTTAGCTGGCTTAGTATAACTTTAGGTGGGATCAAATGTTTCACA